>OZ026612.1:116252651-116585151 GCA_964020975.1 Hermodice carunculata
TTTTGCATACTTTTGAGAGTAAAGCTGTTAAAGTGCAGTGCGCAGTTGAAATGTATATACATGAATAAATGACACTGTTTTCATGATGTTCTGTTGTTGGAATTTGTCAACCGCGTGGTCATCGACAAATAAAGGTGGATCAATGCATTGTGTGGTGCTACATAGGAAGCTGGTCTTCCTGAAGAGAGTGGTCAACAGAGAGACCGATGGACTGCCCGCCATTTGTCTGCAACCGAAACCCGATAAGCTAACCGTACCTGTGATCAATACATGAAGCAAAATCGGTCGGCTTGACCGAAGCAACTGTCTGTGGGGAAGGTTCACACATTGTAGGGAACGCAGCAGGCCACAGACTACAGTTATAAATCCTTCTATTTTTAATATTATCTTTTTTTCAGTTAAAAATTTTGGCTATGTAATAGATGCAATAATATTGAGTTATCAAGGTGATCACTCATTCTGTGTTAGACATTCATGTGCTTGTGCAGGCCACGAAAAGGGTACTTGGACAGTTTCTTTCTTGCCTGCTGGTGTGTATCTTATTTCTTCTTTATCAGATTTATAAAAAATCGAAGCATCTGGTAATGTACAAGTTAGGACAGCCTGCAATAAAGGGAACAAAATTCAAAACTGATACACTGCGTGTTAAATCAATAAACGTGCCTTATTCTGGAACAAATCCCGAAAATGTAACTTGGTGTAGAAATGTGACGAGCAAACTGCATTCCTCTGTACATATGTTAAATTTAGAGTGTGGCAATTCCACTTTTTTAAGATAGGAAGCACTTGGGACTCCCATAACACATGGGCCGACACAAGTAAAACAACTGCGAGGTGTCATTTAATTGAATGGTAATTAAATATATACAAGCCAGCGACACTAAAATGAAGACACACTTCAGAATGGCTGCACAGACATATTAATCAAAGGGGGTGGGGGCAGTTTCCTTCAAAAGAGACTGTGGCAACCAAAAACTGGAAAATTACAGTGTGTCCAAGAAATAAAAGTCAATTAAATATGGATCATCCTTACTGCGAAAAAAATGCATGTACTTGGTGAGTTGAGGGATAAATTTAAACAATACGGTTACAACAACAATGCTACAGTTTGGTCATATCAATGGGATCACCATACTTTATTCATATCATATTAGCATTGTTAATTTTTCACACATGTACCTGTGCGGTACGTATCTATAAACTAAGGACTATGTAAGCTGTAAATTCTTTCTGGAACTTTAAAACATTCTTCACATTATTGTCCTATGTGAAACTTTGGTCTGGTTCTATGTTCTGAATCTAGATTTTTCCAAAATATTACTGTATAGAGCCAATGAATTTGCTCTCAACCTACCCATCTCATCAAGCACAATGGCTTCAGAGAAGCATCAATTAACAAAACTTGTGCTCAACAATCATAATGCACCACCTGGTACACTGGCAGCTCGTCTGTGGTGCCTTAATTGCGATACTGGCTTGTAGTCAAGTGCTAAATGGGGCTCTCAAATACTTGCTTCATGAAAAGAAAAACAGCAAAGAAAATCTGCTCACAAACAGAAGTAAGAGTCGGGGGCGGGATAATCATTAATTTTCCTGCTGTCTGGTCACGTGATCACTCTGGACCAATCAGGAAACAGGAACATGAGTGCACATACTGGTCACGTGACCTTTCTCAACCAATCAGAATCTGGGATTTTATGGTCATCGACTTCAAAGTGGTTCAAAAACTTATGTCACTACTTCATCTCCACTAAAGAAAAGAATCCAGGTTGATGACATCTTTATCCAACTCCTCTTGATCATAAGCAATATTCTCATCCAGCTCCAGCAACTCATAACCTAATCTCTGCATCCACATAGGAATCTGTCTTTTATTACAAATTTGCAGTCTATCATGGAGTACCAGCAATTCGTGTTTCCTGTCGCGGATCTTGTATAGTGCTGGTGACACTAGTAACAATGTATGGACCTGTCCAGACAGACTTCAGCTTGCAACATCGTCCCACCTTAGATGCATAATAGATCTTATAAACCATGCCCCCTCATTCATTAGGATGTTCAACCACTTTCAAATCATAGTGACGCTTCTGCCTCACTGGTGCTGTTTTTATGTTTCCCCTGGCAATGTGATGACCACACTGTAATTGTTCACACAGCTGTTTGACATACTCTAACTCACACAAGGAATCCCTACCATCAGGTAAATGTGTTCCGAGGAGATTATACTATGCCTTCTTTGTTTTGTCAAGGGATATATATGTCACCTGCTTACACATATATCCCTGCTTTAATTTCCGTGGCTAAATTTCAACACAGGACTGACTTGCTTTGGTGAATACATTCTAAAATGCATTTATATTCATGAAAACAAAGAAGACATGGTATAATCGCTCTAGGATTTTAAAAAAGCAGGATTCCAGATAAATCCCTTGAACTTGGGATGTATCCTCTTCATTTTGACTGGTTTCATAACCTCCCTGCCCAGCATCTGCATATCATATAAGCAGAAAAAACCTTTCTGCCTGTGCACCATGCTGCGAATGGCTCCAGCTTACAATAGGAGATCGTCATCCCAAGTATTCTTAGTACTCCTGACACAGCACCTGATCATAGACAACAGTGAATGATTGTATCTGTCAACCTGACCATTAGAACATGGGCGATACATTTA
The DNA here is from genome assembly GCA_964020975.1 of Hermodice carunculata. Classification (NCBI taxonomy): domain Eukaryota; kingdom Metazoa; phylum Annelida; class Polychaeta; order Eunicida; family Amphinomidae; genus Hermodice; species Hermodice carunculata. The sequence continues at coordinate 116,255,323 of OZ026612.1, forward strand.
GTCCTGGTCTTAGTTATCCTGCAGAAGTCTGCAGATAGCTCCAAACATTTTTCCCTAAAAAATTTTCCCCTTGGTCAGAATGAATTTAAAGGTTGCAACCAAACCTGGAAATGAATTCATAGACTGTTTTCTCAGCTACAGTCTCTGCTGACTGATCCAGTGGTGGATAACATTCAACACATTTGGTCAATTGATCTACAACCATCAATACATATTGATTCTCTCATTTACTACTTGAATTGTTCCCAAGATGTCTATGTGGACCCTCAACTGTCTCTCCCTTGAGCTAGCTGTTTTAAATTGAACAACTGTCATCCAATCCTCACTGGCTTATCCCTGTGCCCAAACCTCCTGCTCATCGTCATGACCATCCTATCATAGTCCTTGCTATCGCACTCACGCAAAGTACCATAAAACTCGAGTGTGCTGTCTCTCAGTGACTCTACAAGACAATCCAACTTCATATCACTTGACCATCCATAGTGAGTTGTTGCTGAGCCTTGGAAAGCAAAATAGAACAAATGCCAATTAAGTCTCCCATCATGTCATGTCCTTTGCAGCTGGTGGACCTGTGAGTTGTCTCTCTTTTGGCTTATATTGTCCCTCCCTATGCTCACAGAAATTACCAGATGGTCTGTGCCTATCTGCAGTGCCCAAGAATCTGAGTTGTGCATATGCAATACATCCTTCCGGCTACAATGGAGTCCATTGCATCCAAGATGGCAAAGTTTGGATCCTGCCTCATTGGTCTTGGTGGTGATTCTAAATTGATCCCTTGAGGAGGACCCACGAACTGAAATTGATGTATCCTCACATCCACAGGTGGTTCCTCTTTGACTGCAACTGATCTTTGTATGTACACTGCAGATCATCCATCTTTGTCTCCATATCCTGCAGCCTGGTTGATGTTGACCTGCATTTGATCCATCTGCTATTCAACTTCCTTCTTATACCAGTCATTCCCGACCTCATTCCTTTGCAACATAGCCATGACCATATCAAACCTCCTATCCATTGACGAGCAAACATTGAAGTTCATATGTTGTTCCTTCATCAACTTTTCAAGTGTTTTCCCAGTGCCCACTTCGAGAATATCTACTATGGTGCGTTCATCAAAGCACCCAACTCTTGTCACTTTCTAATGATGATTTCCGCTCAGAAATTCCCAATTTGCTCAGTCCATTTAAGTTTTCCAATGTGGCATCAGTGATGTAAGTGATATCTATGTAGTAATTGTTCACTTTTGTATAATTTAATATGCAGATTCCATATGAAATCATAAAAAAGAAACAGATGATGTACATGTGTAGACAATATGCTGCAATTTTGTGTATGTGTACAAGAGTTTGTAGAAATAAAATATATGATTCACGATTTAGTGTCAAATTGATTTTATGCAGAGATTATGCATCAAATCAGCACAACAAAATACACTCTACATGTGCCAGAAACAACTAACTTACGAAATAAATTAACTCTCTACGATGGAGTGTCAATTATGCAAAGATTCCGCATGAAATCAGCAAAGAAAAATACATTCCAAAATTTGTCACGATACAATTAAATTGCAGGACTTCTTAAATGTCTACAAGCAGTTGAAACGCAATTCTTTATTTATGCTCCAAATTTGACAATATTTCAGTCAAAATTCACTACATCATTTGTCAGTGGAGCGCTGTAATGATAGAGATGCTCTCAAAATGGAGGTAGATTTGTATGTGTAGTGCTTAAATTATATCTTTATTCAACTACAACAGAGGGTGGCTGTGTGGCACATAAGGTATTCAAGCTAAAACCATATTGTTGTCCTAAGTTAACTTGTCTCCACAATAAAAAGCGAGTTAAAAAGATATGTTTTTTTATAAGATTTCTAGGAATTGTATAGCTGATATGAGTGACCGGATGTACAGAGTTTTGAATAGTTACATTTATGGAAAGAAAATGACTGGTTTCTGGAACAGTATTTAACAAATGGAAAAGAAAATAGTTAGCTAAAACCTACACGCGGAACAGTTTGCACATTTTTATGCTAATAATATGAAAGATGATGTAGATGTTACTCAAGTGCAGAAGAGAATAGTGGATACAGTTGAAAAGAAGTTAATTGATCTTTGTAATAATATTGAGTGTTAAAATATGGAAGTCACCCCAGAGTCTATAAGTGCAAAATTTTGAAGCTTAATAAAAACTGCACACCCGGATGCGACGGTTTTGTAACTTAACATCTAGTAAATGGCTTATTAGATGTTCTGGTTCAGAGATTAGCCTCACTACTATCTACAGATCTAACGTATAATGTTGTACCAAAAGCGTTTACAACAGGCATTGCCATTCCAATATTGAAGAAAAGCACGCGTAACCCTAATGCTTGTGCTTCTTACCGTCCTATCATGTTGAGTAAGATATATTCCAAACTCCTCGAGGTTTATCTCCTTCCTGAAGATGAAGTATGGAATTTTCAGTTTGGATTCCATGAAGGGAGAAACTGTCCTTTCGGTATTGCATTATTAAATGACGTTATTATGTATTACAATAGGCAGTTGTCACCTGTATATGTATGCAGCTTGAATACTGAAAAGTGCTATGATTCTATCTGGCATACGGGTCTTATGTATAAATAATAGTTGTATTGCCTAGAACGCATTGGATATTATCTTATCAGTGGTACCAAGACCTGGGAGCTGTAGTGAGATGGATTAATAATATTAGTAACTCTTTCAAGATTTATCGGGGCGTGCGACAAGGTTTCATTTTATTTCCATTATCTGCTGAAAATATTTTTGGATAATGTGCCGAGGAGTCTTTCAAATTTAGATATTGGCTTTAGAGTCTATGAGAATAAGTACAATAAATTTGCATACACTGATGATGTGATGCTCTTTAGCTCTACGGTTCCTAGAGTGTAGAGCATGATTGACACACGTGCACAGTACACATGGCGATTTAACTGTGGTTTTAAAAAGTCTAAATGTGCTGTATTTGGATCCAAACTTTTAGTATATGAACCTAAGTGGTATCTTGGCGAATCATGCATGTAAGTACTTAATGAACTTGAAGTCCTAGGGACTCTTTTTAGCATCCACAACTGGGTGCTCCTTTAACGAACATGTAGAAAATCGTAAAGGTAGCTGCAGAAGAAGCTACTATAGCTTAGCTAATATAGGCCTATCGTATCCATGGCTCGCTAGGGATGTAAAAGCTCATTTATGAAATACTGTGTGCTTTCCCTCACTGACATACAGGAGTGACTGTTCAAATCTTAGGCTCTATAGTTTCCATCTTTCCTAATTAAGAAGGAGTGACGCAGTTGCTTTGACTACACAAAGCTTTAGAAAGTTTGCATCTTTTCAGGGGAGTATGATAAAACAATTTATGGGAATTGGGAAGCGGTCACAGCACTTTAAGCTGGTGAAAGTGCTTAATATATCACAAGTCCAGGACACAATACAATGTAACAGTATTCTCTACAGAGAAATTTTCATTTGGATGGTGTTGTGGACTCACTTAGATATCTAATTATGTAAGAAAATTTTATTAAACCTTGGAGTCATGAGCACGTTCTCAGTAAAGTGTTAACCAGAGCGTTTTAACTTCGTAATATGCAGTGAAGTTTTCATTCGGATGCTGTTTTGGACTTCCTGATATATCTAATTATGCAATGAAGTTTAATTAAACCCTGGAGCCATAAGCATGTGCTCACTAAGTTGCTAACCAGAGCGGTTTTAACGCCCTGGCACAAAATGAGAAATTTTAGAATTTGAATTTGTTAGAGATGAATAGGAAATTTGAGACACGTTTCTCTGGGTACAATTTTCTCTCTTTTGGTACTAAAATAAACCAAATCATTTCCAGTATTAAGCCTGAGACTAAGCCATATTCAAAATTGTAGTCTGCGAATATTTGTAACCCATGAAAAATACGTTATGAGTCCTGTATGATTTAATTATTTTGAATGTGGATTGCATTCTATAGAATGTTTTTCTTCAAAAAAAATACATACCTTTCAGGATTCATCTGGATTCGTAAAATTGATATGTCCCGTGAAAGGCCAAATGCTTGAAAAAGGGACGCGCCCCTGTTGCGAGCCCTTAAAGCTTCGAAATGTCGTTGCTAGGGTAGCAAATGCATGCATATATATTTACAGGTATGCATAACTGTATATGTATGTGTGTACGAAATAGTGTGCATATATGGACACTACTATATAACTATGTTGTGTATGTATGTACTTAGAATAAAATTTACATTACTCCGGGCTGTGATGTAGATTTTTGTTTAATCTTGCGTGTAGTAATATGACTTTTAATGAGGTGTGGACATCGTTTATTTTTTAAAAAGGAAACAGTAGACCTGTTAAATTATATTGGACCGATTAAATTATTTTGCTCACATTTTTTAAATACCAAGTACAACTCTTCAGGATCATGTTTATCGCGCAAATTTCAATGCAAAGTATACTGTTTCACAATATGAATACGTTGAATGGATAATTCTCTTCTATCTTCAATCTGGTAGTAAACAGGGAGCAAAGGGACCAGACAGCACAAATTACAACTGCTGCAACCTGCTGTCTTTTAATTTTTAACATCTAATCATTAGGTTAAGGGATCAAACCTAACGTATGAGAGACTTCAATTACTAAAATGATGCAAGTACGGGTGGTTAAAAGTAATGAAGCTCAACTGTACCAATCGTAGGCTCTATAGTTTCCATTTTTCCTAGAAGGAGTTCTTTCCTTAATCTTGGTGGATGAATTAAGCACTAAGCAACTTAGTTCTACCCTTTAAGTGCCCCATTTTGCATTTCGAATCTGTTACCGTCTTTAAGTAGACTAGTAACTTTATTGACTGAAGAGGCCAATCTTCACATGATGCACATAAAGGATATAAATATAAAAAAAACTTGGTTTCACTGCTGTAGAGACATACATGGGCACAAATATCTATCGTCGCCAAAGGTAACCTTCATTTGCACGGTACAAATGTGGACCAATTGCTAGAATTCAGCACAAGTTCTTTCAATTTTCGTTCAGTGCATCCCAAGAAGTGGACAAAAATCGTGCACTGCAAGCTGTGGCACATGCTAATCGTAATCACATATATCCATTATACCAATTTATCAAAGAAATGTATTTTCAGAACTACAAAAAGAAGATTTTGCTGTGACGCAAATCTGCGTGCCTGCAAAATGAGAACAGTTTGAAATGTTGCACTTTGCTATTGTTCAACATAATCTAAATTTTCTGTACAAGCCTATTCTGCATAAATTAAAAAACTACAACTTTGGTTCTTGGTTCATTGAATAAGGCCAGCTGACATACTTAAACCTGAAGTTTGAATGATACCACTATCTCTATAATAGTTTTGGAGATATTCAGGATTTTAATTTTGTGTATTTGCCTAATTTGCATAAAGTAACAGCCTACAACTTTGCTTCATGGTTTATTGAATGCGGTTACATGTATATCAAGTTAAACTTAGCGCTTTTTCGATTTACAATGAAACATGTCTCAGTTGGGTTGAGCAGTTTCCTTAGGTTTTCCTGTAAAAGAAAATAGGTAGTTTCACAGGTTTTAGTTCCCAACCGGTTTTGAAACCATTTATTCTATTACATCCAAACTAGTGGTAAGGATTTGACTGTAGTTTCATATAACTATGTGTTCGTTAATTAACAGTTTCAGGGAAACCAAAACCAGTTTATTGGAACTTCGTCTTCTTTTATAAAAGTTTCATTGAAACTGAAACCGGTTTTACATAACTATTTGGGCATATTCGATTTTCCAAAACCTATGAGAAACCGAAACCCGTTTCACGAAACTATCCATTTTATAGTTGCACAACTGGTTTTGATAACCACTCATTCTGTTTTGAAACAGGTATTTTCGGTTTTCCTATGTTTATTTTTATTCTCGTCTTCAACAAAAAAAAAGTCTGGCCAGTTCATCTGCATGCTCCTGTGTTACTTGAAACATGCAGCAAAAATCCTTTTGGGGTAAATTGTGGCACAACAAGCTCTGCAAAATCCGTAACTTTGGGTTTCCATTGTCTGGGAGTTTGACACAAATTACCAGCGCAAACAGTGAATAATCTGTGGCCCGTCGTTACTGAACAAAAGAAAAGAAGAAGAAATTCTTCTGTCATATCATCCATCCGTTCTAGTAAAAAGAGGAAACTTTCGTAGGAAACTTACTTCTTGTGCCATATTTTATGTTGGCTTCTCAAAGACAGAACTCACTTGGCTCTCAAAAAACCTACCTGCTTTAAATTTTTGAAAGCTTAAATCTAATTTACAGCCGACGATTTTTGGGGGATTTGGAAATTTTGACTTTTAACTTTAAAACCCCGTAAATTTTCCACAAAAAAAAATTGACTTTAAAACCCTGTAAATTTTTATATATGTCCTTTATTAACAATCTTAAGTATGGTTTTGCTGCCAGAAATGTACTTTTTCATTTATCACTAAATAAGGATGATTACCTTTATTAGTGTTTGAGCTATTTCGTTTTCTTTGTCTCAAAAAATTGAAATAATAATTTTTGTAATTATATATAACTTATTAAAATTTAATTGCTGACCACTATAAAAGATTTTTAAAATTTCTATGAATTACTCCATATTTCTAGTTTCAGGAAATATATAGTTTGTATGCGCTTAAATGAGAAGTTAAACTCAGGTTTACATATGTTTGCAGCAAAGTGACGTTTTGTGTGATAAGTGCTCTAAAAATGCACCAAGCCGCTTAAAAATGTCCCCCGGATATTATTCCACATTCCTAATAGAATTCCTAGAATATTGATGCTGTAGTGACAATACAAAAGATTATGCAGCAAGATCATATTTTATCTACATATGACAAACAAATTTAGATATATTGAATACGATGATGAACTGATGAGGCTATGCATATTTTGATTCAATACAATAGGTTTATTCTGCAATCTATAATGTATAGAATTATCAGTTTTAGAGATTTCTGATCGCCATATGTAGCTTTGCATATTTAGCTAATTCATCAATTGCCACGTTCATATTTATTCATTATTATGTGGGTTGTCTTTGCTGAATATTTAGCTTAGGCAAGGAGCTACTCAGAGAGACATGTACGGGTACAAGGCTCCGAAACATGTTGAGTAGTTACCCGCTGAAGACCCTTTAATTTATTTGGGCTGATACAGCCTATGTCAAAATTTTACAGAGGAACGTGTGCAATATAGACAATAGTAATTCCATATATATACAGGTTAGACAGGGACAGGTTAGCTTATGGAGAGTAAAGCGTTCGAACTGCGGAATAGGATATTGACCACTAGGAAGTGGTTCTGGGAAAAAAGACTCAAATACAATTGTTGTTGGCAAAGTCTTGTCAGTAGTTAAAAGTAATCAGTATACTATAAGTGGTGCATGAATTTGCTACAGAATTACAGCATTAATGTATAAGTTGAACAATATTATGAAGGCATCAATCTGATGATAACCAGGTACTAGGTCCGTTAATTTGCACTACTGGTCCATATTTGCACTGAAGCGGCCTTTTAGTTAGTTTTACATGTTTTTTGCATCAAATGAAATGAAAAATACGATAAATTTATGTCGACCTGTATGAGATTCGAACCCACTACCTTCGGCACACTCGCCTAGCCAAATGTAAAGTCCAACACGCTGACCTCTAGGCCATCGGGAGAACCCCAAAAAGGTTGACCAAGGACCCAGGGTGATGTTATAGTAGGTGTGGCTTGTACATTGACACGGTAGGGCACTTCCACAGACCGACAATTTATGAAATACACCTCCAATATAATTTCGAAGTCGGAGCAATGGCCCACAGCACTTCGAAACCAATAGAGTATTATCAAGTGAAAAATACGATAAATTTATGTCGACCTGTATGGGATTCGAAAGAGTTCCTCCATTATTCTTTGTCTCTTAGCCTGACCATCTCCAGCATCAGGGTAATATGGACCATGCCCATCGTCATAGTCCATATAATCATCATCCAGTCCTTCGCCGATAAAGTCATCCAGATTTTCCTCAGACAGGCAGAGATTATATAGCATGCAGGCAACAATGATCAACATGCATCCATATGAAAGATTGTTCCCATTAAAAAAAATTCAATCTTCTAAATCTCCTTTTGAGTAGTCCGAACTTTTCTCTTTAGCCATACGCGTTGAGCTGTGGCAGAAACTGAAAAGTGTATGTTGTGGTGTGAAATTTAGAGTTCCTTTAAAAAGAGTGATTAACTGTTGTGAAAGCGGATATGCCGCACCAATTAAATATGAGCCTGACGGGCACATGTTTTCTGGCTCCTCCTCAAGCTTCCGGAATAAATCGGAGTTCCTATACACACGGGCATCATGAACCCCTCCCGGCCAGCCGACGAAAGCATCAGTGATTTTCATTTCATGATCGCAGGTAGCCTGAAGGACCACAGAATGTTACCCTTTGCGGTTAATGTAGTCGGCTGGACTGTCTTTTGGAGCTGATATACTGATATTGGATCCGTCGATCGCTCCAATAACCCCTCTCATGACCCTTTTCTCTTCAAACCCGTCAATTACCCTTCTGGCATCGTTACCTTGGGGCCATTTTATCATCCTTTCACGATATCGTGTAAAAAGTTTCTCGGTGACTGTATGCAATATATTATTCACTGTTGAATCAGATACTCCAAACAAATTTGCAATTTGCAATATTGTGCTTGAATTGCCAATATAATAGAGGAAAATTAAAACTTGTTTAGATAGAGGTATTTTCAGTTTTCCTTTATTTATTGATATTTCTTCCTCAACCAAAAGCCTGGCCAGTTCATCTGCATGCTCCTGGGTTACTCGAAACATGTAGCGAGAGTCCTTTGGACCAAACTGGGGTACTACGATGTAGCAAAATCCATAACTTTGGGTTTCCATTGTCTTGGGATTTGACACAAATCACCAGCACAAACAGTTAATAATCTGTGGTGTATTTCATTACCTTCCCCTTGCAAACGAAGAAGTAATTCTTGTAAAAAGAGGAAACTTGTTAGGGAACTTCAGTGTCTTGTGCCATGTTTTGCATTGACTTCTCATCAATAAAGAGGGCAGTAACACAATAATCCTGCGGGCAATGCAGATTAAATAGTACCATTAATGAAAGATCAATAATGAAAGCAGTATAATAAAGACATTGGCCCATGCATGGTTTTCATTATAATATAGACGAAATAGAATGAGAGGTTTCATGAAACTAGTTATGGTTTAATTGAAACTGTTAAAATAAAATGATAAGTTTCTCGAAACTAGTTATGGTTTGGTTAAAAGTATCAATAACGAATAGACGGTTTCTTGAGATCAGTTTTGGTTTTTATGAAACTGTGATAATAGAATGTACAGTTTCCACAAAACTGGTTTCAATTCCTCCAATGACCATAGATTTAATCGAATGCATGGTTTCAAAAACTGGTTTCAAACCGAAACCTAGGAAACCTACCACTCTGTTATCCAGGGTAAACTCTGAGAAACCAGTTACCAGAACTGAAACCAGTTTCAGTGATAATCGAATGAGCCCTTTATGTAAATGGGCATTTTCAGAAACTGGTTTCCTTTACCCTCAGGGAAACCATCTCCCGATAGGGTCTCACAGTTTCATGAAACTGGATTAAGTTCCACAGAAAAAAGAATAGATGGTTTCTGAAACCAGTTTTAGTTTCAGAACAGTTTCTGGAAAATCGAACAGGCCCTTAAAGTTGCATTGTCACCTCCTTGCATAATAGTTTTGAAGTTATTCTAGATTTAAATTTTGGGTATTCACCTTATTTCCACTAATTAAAATTCTCCATGGTTCATCGGATGCGGCTGTGTCAGAAACGCATAAAATGAAGTTGTAATTGCACCTCAATCTATAATAGCTTTGAACCTAATTTTGTATATTCACCTATTTTGCATCAAGAAAGGGCTACAACTGGTTCATTGTTCATTGGATATGGCTTTGCCACAAACCCATTAATTGAAGTTTGAGTAGCATCTCTACAATAGGCTTGGAGATATTCAACTTTTAAATTTTTCAATGCCCCTAATTAGCATGACATTAAATTCTATCACTTTGATTTACTTTCCATTCTATTGACAGGTGTCACAGTTATATACACGCAGAGTGAACTTTAGTGGCTATCTGAAATAGTTTAGCAGATATAGAGCTTTTAAAATTTCAATTGCCCTAATTTACATAATTTTTAACATCATGACAATTCCAAACGTTATGCACAATTTAACTGGTAGGTCAGTCACCATGGCAAGCAAGAGAGAGAGAGAGACAGACAGACAGACAGACAGACAGACAGACAGACAGAGAGAGAGAGACAGACAGACAGACAGAGAGAGAGAGAGAGAGAGAGAGCGAGAGAGAGAGAGAGAGAGAGAGAGAGAGAGAGAGAGAGAGAGAGAGAGAGAGAGAGAGAGAGAGAAATTTCTGGGTTTTCACCCCAACATTACAAGATGTGCTGCTATTAGAGTACGACTGGTACTGCATTGCCTTTTTCGGGTCATACGTATTGTCATAAGTGATTAAGTAAAAACTTCCTATGCGTACTGTAAAAGATTTATAGTGTACACACTATATATTTACATGTTGCTGTCTTTACTCTTATGCAGTAAGGGGGTGTTTTATGCATGGATGTATACTTGTACCTTAGGGACACACCACAAGTTATACGTGGTGCCTCCTTTCTATACCATGTTGTTTGTGCATGATTTTAGAACGGTAACGTTCGTTCATACTTGAATTTCATGTTCAACAATCTCAGATATCGCATAGAATTATTTTCTGACCTCCGGTGCGCTTTTTGCGAAAAGCTTCCGCTATATGCGCCAAAAGATCATGTTACATACACACATAAAGAGTCATTCAGTTTCAATGGATCCAGTGGAGTAAGACAGTTCCAATGGCGTAATGGTTGCAGCAGGTGTTCTGACTACATCATGCTGTTTCCCTCAAACGGTTTACACCTATTTGATTTAAAGTACGCCGCCAAATTTGGCCTTGCCGAGATACGTTCTTTAAAAGCTTTTAATAAAGGAATGTCATTATTTTTCTGCCAGTCTTCAGGAAACTGTGACGCGGTCGCCCTTAAGACATGCAATAATGCTAAATCCACGTACGTCAACTTGTCGCCGAACAAGAAGCTGAAAATGGAAAAAAGAACACGTTTGCTGCATGATTATCATTTTGTCAAAGTAAAATTCAGTGGCCCCAGCATCGGATACTATATGAATGAAAAATCGTCTTGCCTGATATATCTAAAGACCGCTTCACATTTCACATAAAAAGAACATGCTCTATGTGCTTAAACAACTAATTTTGATAAGAACTTATTTAAATTTTCTACTACATCCTTATGATCACAACTTGCCAGCCTAAATACTGGCTTTTATTCAAAAGGTGCACTTTTGATTTAAAATATTTCTACAAATTTTGCTGTAAATATCCCGAGATGGTTAGAAAGTTTGGCTTCAATAATTTTAGAGATTTTAGACTCGCCTGTTTTGCTACTTAATTTTATCTTTTGACATTATTCTGTTTAAATGTTCACCTTTCAGACATTTTAGGCTAGCTTGTTTTCTGTTAGGTAAACCCCCAGGGGCTACAGGTAGCAAGATGCGGCCTACGACAGTTACAAGCTTGCCTAATTGTACTTGATATCTGCTAAATATTTTCATTGCATTCTCTTGACATAAATACAAATGACTTTTCATTGCGTTCTCTTGACATAAATACAAATGACTCTCAGTCTTTTGTGCCTAGCCCTATAATTCTACTGTTAATATCCAAAGATTATTAGAAAGTTTGGCCACAATAATTTACATTTTTTAGACTTGTCTGTTTTGCTACTTAACTTTATCTTTTGACATCTTTCCGTTTTAATATTCACTTTCAGACATTTCAGGCTTACTTTTTTTCTGTTAGGTAAACCCCCAGGGGCTACAGGTAGCAAGAAGCAGCCTACGACAGCTACATGTTTGCTTAATTGTACATAAAATCCTGTTAAGAAAAATTATTATCATGTGGGTTGTCTTTGCTGAATATTTAGCTTTTACAAGGAGCCGCTACTCAGAGAGACATGTACGGGTACAAGGCTCCGAAACATGTTGAGTAGTTACCCGCTGAAGACCCTTTAATTTATTTGGGCTGATATAGCCTCTGTCAAACAGTTTTACAGAGGAACGTGTGCAATATGGACAATAGTACTTCTATGTATTTAAGTTAGACAGGGACAGGTTAGCTTATGGAGAGTAAAGAGTTCGGACTGCGGAATAGGGTAATGACTACTAGGAAGTGGTTTGGAACAAAAAGACACAAATACAATTAAATTAGCTAATTTTGTGGTCAAACTGGCAATGTTTGCAAGCAGTACTTCCTACTTACACAAATACCCATCCACACACGGATCAATATATATATTTGTTACACTTGCCTTTGTCCGTCATTGTTTTCGGCAAGAGCTTTCTCGAAGTGTTGAAACCACCGTGGCAGTCTGTCCTTGACAAACCATTTTATGTATGGTTTTGTCTCTTCAGCTTGACTGGCATAAGAGCCCGAGAAATCTTTGCCATGAAATACCAGGCAACCTTCAATGGCAAAAATGTAGGGTATAATAATAAATTAATGCAGCCATTTCAAGAGTAGACATTATGTAAATAGCACACTGTAGCGAACATAGCTTAAATATCCAGGGCATTAAAATGTTTTTGTTTTTTTGTTTTTTGTTTTGTTTGTTTTGGAGCGAGGTGTTTGTTTATTTGTTTGTTTTGTTTTGTTTGTTTGTTTGTTTGAGGTGGGGGCCGCAGAGCCATTGGCATCTTATTTAAAGCACGAAGCCCACGACAATAGTCTGCACTCTGTTGGTTTTGAAGACAGCAAAATGTTACTAGTAGGAAAACGGATACCACCTTGGTGGCACCCTTCACTAAATGAACTTCAACGTCACCGACGTTGAACGGACATTGGGCAACGTTATCTACTGTGCCCGAGCATTTACCTGAGTAATATGCTAGTGTAGGAGATATTTTGACTCCTTCCCAAAGGACATCTGTCAACGATATCACGGATTCTTCCGGTCAGAAATCATAAAATCGTATCAACTGAAGGTATATTTAACCATGATCGACGTGGTTTAAAAAGTGCCTATATATGCATTTGCGCTATTGGTCTGGTAGAACATTTCTCCTATATGGTCATAACGATAGTTTTTAAAATTGTTGCATAAGAAACTAGGAGAAAACACAGCACCTTCTCGAGATTTGAAAACCTGTACCGATATATGAAAATATAGGAAGCAAATCATGATGTTCTCAATGTTAAGAAATTTTGCTTCACATGTTCTCGAGGACTCCCCATGTGTGATTTAGCCGCATTTGTCCTGGTGGCTTCACAGAAGAAATTGTATAAGCACCACACACACACACACACACACACCCCCCGCGCCCGGGCCAAAGAAACAAAAGGACTGTAACAGTCCTGTGCTCAGCTGGCCCTACATGCACAAACTGAAGTGGTCCTGTGAACTATGATATCAAGTTGACCTGAGCATGATTATTATTGCTTACATGTACACATTCCTTTGCCGATCATAAAACAATACAGTAAAATCATAGCACCATCTGCTGAACAAATGAAGGTCTAAGGGTCCACACGAGTGTCCCAATACAATTTCAAGCAATTGCTTTGGCGGTTTCCGAGAAGATTTTTTAACTTTTTGCCAAAAAATAAAGAGCAAAATTCATTAATAATCCAAATTTCACTGGACCGTGACCATTTGAACAAACTTGTTACGGACTCACCAGAGATACATAGCCACCAAGTTTCAAGGGAATCTCCAGGATGGTTTTGGATAATTCAAAATATGAATATCCATTGGAATCCTCCTAAACTTCCATAAATAGAATGCATGCATCAACCAGCAAGCGGCGAATTGGAAAAAATATTTAAAATGGTTTAAAATCAGTTATCAAGAACAAATTAAAGAACAAGGAGTTCCTAGAAGTGGTCCTGTGTGATATCAAAGCAATAGGATGAGTGTTTTCAGAGAAGATTTTTGAAGATTTGTCCAACAAAAGAACAAAAATAGATGGTTGCGTGAACAACACGTGCTCAGCTGACCTCAGCCTTTTCACAAAAGATGCAACTGAATGGGCCTGTGTTGAGATTCAGCTGAGTGGATACACCATTTAGAAGTATGTCTATGATTTGCCTGAAGAAAAAAATCATTAAAACATGAATAAGCATGGAATGTCCATTGACTTACATAGTAATCAATAGGAAGGATTTATTTTCCGGTAAGTACCCTAGTTTAAAAAAAAAAAAAAAAAAAACGATAAAAATCAGGCATCCACGTCATCCACCTGATGAGGTTTGCCTGACCCTTTCACAAAGAACATATCCACCATAATTTAGCTTGATCTCAGCGAAAGTTCTGAAGCAGAAGCAAAAAAAAAAAAAGGTAAAAATAAAAAAAAAATAAATAAATAAATAAATGGGAAACATATTGCAGCAACGCCTGTTGAACAAATTAAGAACTAAGGGTCCCTAGGAGTGTTCCTGTGTGATTTCAAAGCAATTGGGTGAAGAGTTTTAGAGAATATTTTTAACATTTGCCCAATAAAAGAGCAAAATTATTTATGTAATTCCAAAAAAATCACTAAAACAAACTTGACAGAGAACCACCCAAGGTGCATTGCCACCAAGTTTGAAGTCAATCTGGCTGACGGGTCAGAAGTCGAAAATGTGAGTTAGCATTGTAGATCCCATAGCTTGGAATAGCAATCAATAGCTGAGGTGCACTCACCAATAAGTACCCGAATTGAAAAAAATTCTTTACAAATCAGGAATCCACTTCTGTGCCACGTAGTGAACAAATTTGTTTGACCCTTCCAGAAGAGAATTAGCTACCAAGTTTCAGCTTAATCTGAGTGAAGGTTCTGGAAAAAAAGTCAAAAATAGCAAAAGCACACAGAATATCATAAAAAATAGAAAAAATACAACGCCACCTCGTGAACAAATTAAGGACTAGGTGCCCTAGGAGTGTGCCTGTGTGATATCAAAGCATTTGGTTGAGGAGTTTCGGAGAAGACTTTTTTAAAGATCCCCCCCCCCCCAAAAAAAAACATGAAAAATCCAAAATATCACGGGAGCATGACCATTTGAACAAACTGGTAAAGACCCACCCAAGGTACATTGCCACCACGTTTGAAATAAATCTGACTGACGGTTTTGGAGAAGAAGTGAAAAATGTGAATTAGCATTAGAATGTCCACTGATTTGCATAGTAATTGATAGCAAAGGTGCATTCACAGAAAAGTATCCGAATTTTAAACAAATCGTTTAAAATCAAGTATCCACAGCAGTGCAACCTTGAGAACACCTTTGTTTGACCCTTACACAAGGAGTATATCCACCAAGTTTCAGCTTCATCTGAGCGACACTTCTGGGCAGGCAGCCCAAAATGGCCGAAACACACAAAACATCATAAAAATATAAAAATTGCGGCGCCTCCTGGTGAACAAATTAAGACATAGGAGTCCCAAATCAAGAAAACTGCATAAACTGCAAATTGTAATGTTAAGACAAAATATTGATTGTAACTATGCTTTTATTTAACAGTGAAAAGTCCGTAAAGAAGAAACGTTGGTCCCGATTTGATTAGCTTTTACTTCTGAAGGTAGTCGATTAAGTACAATATCGCCTTTCAGGCTGTGTGAACTGAAACGTATTCACAAATACTGGCAAAGTATACATTGCTTAGATGGCCATGATCCATAAATAATGCAACAAGCTAAAATTGTCCCCTTTCGTTAAAATTACTCTATAAACAATGGCTTCTTTGATCAGTAATTACAATGTAATATAGTATGTATATAAAAATGTGGAGATATCATCATATTGTTTTGTTTTTGTTTTTTTTTTTTTTTTTATTTTTTTTTTATTTTGTAGGTTTATAGCTTATAGAGAGTAAAGAGTTCGGACTGCGTAATAGGGTAATGACTAGTAGGAAGTTGTTCTGGACAAAAAGACACAAATACAATTGGTGGGATATATGTACCACCAATATTATGCTTCGCACAGGAAGAGTGTTCTGCGAACATGGACCTTAACAAGTCTTGACATACTGAAAAAGTGTGAAATTTATACAATGATTTTTTTCCGTTTTGTTCCGTGCTAAACCCATCGGAATAAGTAGAGTACTCTTGGTTGAATTAATTATTGTGCGGACCTTATGCAGAGGATACTTGTTATTGTAAAAGTGTATGAAACAGATACTTTCCTTCTTCATTTCCGTTTTAGCTCAGCTGAATTGTCAGTCAGCTGAGCTAAAAGGACGGTCCTTCGTCAGTCGTCAGTCCGTCGTCCATACGTCCACAATTCACATTTTCCTGGTGCAAGATGACTTCTTCTCAAAAACCGTCAGGCAGATTTACTTCAAACTTGGTGGGGATATACCTTGGAAGGGTCTTTACCAAGTTTATTAAGGTTGTTATGCTCCAGTGATTTTTAGACTTTTTATGATTTTTTTTTGTGTGTTGTTCTTTTGTGAGACAAGTTTATAAATCTTCGAAACCGCTCACCAAAAGGATTTGACACTACACAAGAACATTCCTAGGGAATCATGGTTCTCAATTTGTTCACCAGGAGGGGATGCATTTCGTTTTCCCTTTTTTTATGATTTTGCATGTTTTTGCTACTTTTAACTTTTCAAGAATCATCTCTCAGATTAAGCTGAAACTTGGTGGATATGCTCCATGTGAAATGGTCAAACAATGTTGTTCATTACGTCGCACTACTGTGGATTCCTAATCGTGCAACTTTCCTATGGATTACGATGCAAGCCAGTGGGCACATTTTCGACTTCTTCTGCGAAACCATCAACCGGATTGACTTCACACTTGATGGCAATGTACCTTGGGTGGGTCTCTACCAAAGTTGTTCATTCGATCATGCTTCAGTGATTTTTGGATTTTTTATATTTTTTTTTCTTTTTTTTTTGGGGGGGGGGCAAACCTAAAAAAAAATCTCCGATGATACCGCTCACCCAATTTCTTTGATATTACACAGGAACACTTTTATGGACCCCTTGTTCTTAATTTTTCACCAGGTAGCGCTGCAATATTTTTCTTATTGTTTATGATCCTTTCGTGTGCTTTTACTTTTTTAGACCTCTTCTCCAGAACTGTCCCTCATATTGAACTGAAACCTGATGGATATGTTCCTTGTGAAAGGATCAAACAATGTTGCTCACTACGTCGCACTGCTGTGGATTCCTGATTTTTTAACGTTTTTTTTTTTCAATTTGGGTACATATCAGTAAAAGCAACCTTCCTATTGATTACTATGTAAGTCAATGGACATCCTAATGCTAATTCACATTTTGTACTTTTATGAAGAAATGATCTGTCAGATTTACTTCAAACTTGGTGGCAGTATACCTTAGGTTGGACTCAACCAAGCTTATTCAATGGTCACGCTTCAGTGATTTTGGATTTATTATTATTATCATTTTTTTTTTTTGAGGGATTGGTGGTAAACTTTTAAAAGTTTTAACAAGGAAGTTTAACGTGGGGATTTCTTGTTATGGTTATTATTTAAATAATTGTTGCCAGATTTGCTTCCCACGTGGTAGGAATGAACCTTTTATAAGTGTGTACCTATTTTGTGCAAATGGTCATGCTCCACTGATTTAGACAGTACATGACTGACCTTGACTTCATTTCTGGGATCACAGTGCAACATACATGAATTTTACTCTTCACTCCTACTTGAGAACTATTTGAACTGGGGCCTTGATGTTGCACATGTTAGTGTCCTTCCATAAAGGTCAGGCTTACTCAGTATACGGATGACCTTGAACCTAACCAAAGTTCACAGAGCCACGTGTGTGATGAGTCTCTGGGTCAGCTGAGCATGGGCTGTTCACACAGCCCTCTTGTTGTTGTTTTGTCTGTTTGTTTCTTTGTTTGTTTGTTTGTTTGTTTTTGCTTTATGTGGGGTTGTTATTTTATTCGATTTATATGTAAGGGGATGGGGGGTATTATTGGACCTTTCGGCGCTGATTGGGGTGTCGAGGGGGGTATTATTGGACCTTTCGGCGCTGATTGGGGTGTCGATCGACAGTCCCGACAACGACTTGGCTACGGGCTTGGAACACCATTTGGGAAGTGAGTCAGTTCTCATCAGCTCAGAAGTGTTCACTGGACCCCGTTTTCCCCTTTATTTTACGACTAACCCCCTCCCCCCCCCCAAAAAAAAACATATGTTTTTCCAGTTGACTTCGTTTTCACTCTCGAAGCATAAAGGTCACTTGTGTTGTTTTCCTCCTAATGATCAGCTTATAGAAGCGCCCCTTGGTTGGCTTTGTTTGCTTTATTGTGATCAGCCAGTGAGCAAGCCACAAGACTGAGGTGAGCTGTAGCTGATTGACAGTTCCAATATGAAATAAAATATACAATGGTAAGAAAAATATGGAAAGTCCCATTAGTTTAAAATGCACCCTAAAAAGATATTGGTTAAATTAACCAATAGCTTAGTTGATATGTGTCCAACCAATATGGTTTAGTTAATTTAACCAGCAGATTGGCTGAATGAACCAATGGATTGGTTAAAGTAAACAATCATATTACTAGATTGTTAGATTAACCAACCGTATTAGTTTGACACATATCGACCAAATCTATGGGTTAATTTAACCAATTTGTTTTTAGAGTGTAGGTGATATGACAATGAACTTTTCCCGGCAAATATGACGCATAGATATTAAGTTACCTGACATCGACCTAAATGCCAAGTTTACGGTCCAGTGCAGTTCAGATACATTTTACTTACATTTCATGCCAA
This sequence comes from Hermodice carunculata, assembly GCA_964020975.1. NCBI lineage: Eukaryota > Metazoa > Annelida > Polychaeta > Eunicida > Amphinomidae > Hermodice > Hermodice carunculata. The sequence goes on from OZ026612.1 coordinate 116,274,177, forward strand.
TTCCATTTATGAATGCAACTTTATCCCCATACATGACCAGTTAAGCAAACCGCCATCTGTTGCAAAATAGTATGACACAATAAACATACCCTCTGCTATAAAGTCATGAATGGTTTGATTGAGTTGCATGGCATGCCAGTCATGTTCTTCATCAGGTAAAAGTCCGAATTGTTTCCCTAAATATCTGCAAATAACTGACGTCTGTGACAGGTAGAACGATCCTTCAAAAAGTAAAAGAGAAACGAATTGACAGGCAATAAAAAGGGTCAGTTATTATGAATGGCACTCATTTTTAATGTTTATTAAATGTGGTAGTGTAATTATTATTATTACCATTATCATCATATTTTTCATCTTTCATCATCATCATCATTATTTTAAGACGTATCTTCAAAGCGCCTTTTCATCTCTATCATTTAGTACAGCCCAACACTGCTTTTGAGTAGGCAAGAGGGCGTGTGCTACGTGACAAATAAAACTCACCATAGCTGAATTTACTATGCTCTGTACACGCGGAAAAAAAGAAAATATAAAAGCCAAGAAACATAATTAAACTCTTTGCAAGCAATGAAACACACAATATGTGTCTGACTATAATATAACTATTTGGGTGTAAATGCAGACAAGCCTTTGGTAAGCTCACTTGTGTTCATGGGTGTCTTACTCGGTTTTTATTATTATTATTATTATTATTATTATTATTATTATTATTATTATTATTATTATTATTATTATTATTATTATTATTATTATTATTATTATTATATTTATTATTATTATTATTACTATTACTATTACTATTACTATTACTATTACTATTATTATTATTATTATTATTATTATTATTATTCAGTCACGAATGTTCTGCGTTTCACTTGATAATATCAGACGAAAAAAAAAAAATTATTGTATCGTATTATTAAAATTTGATAAACCTGAAGAGTCATTCTTAGGAAATTCACAAGAAAAATATAAAGCATGATAAAGCAACATATGTACCCTTCTGAAGTATTGGGGCAGCGAATGCAGGGTACATGCCTTCTTTTGGTTGTCCCTATAAAAGTACGACAGGATGCATAAAATAGCATTTAGAATATATATATATATATATATATATATATATATATATAACAGGTATACTGCTTAATTAGAAATTACAAATTCACATGTCACCGTGATTTCCATAATCCTGTGATAGTAAATACCTACGCCCTTGGCCATGGATATTTCTGCTATTCCATTGTTGATTTCTTTAAAGGGTTGTGCAACTTCTTCAAAGATAATTCGAACAAACTCTGCTCGTCCTGCCAGCTGTGGCCAGTAGTACAAAACCCAATCATCACTGGATGCCATAATACCTTATATCCAGCTGTAACCAAGTAAAATGCAAAAACTTTTCATGCATTATTAAATCAAGTTCGTGTCAGCGAAAATGGTTGCTTGTCACATGGATACATTATAAAACATCATGTTTGTATCATACATGTCGTAGGGTCACCTGAAATTTATGTTCTTTAATAATAATCTTAATATATGTATATATATATATATATATATATACATGTATATATATATATATATATATATATATATATATATATATATATATATATATATATATATATATATATATATATATATATATATATATATAAAACCATCTTTGGTGGTTTATAGGCAATTACACACTACCCACAAAAAATATACAATGGAAGCGATCCTACCTGCAACCGGTTTGTGGGTCATGAGCATTGTCTGAGGCCACTTATACTCCTCAAAGCGGACCGTGGTCAGTACATATACCAAGTATAGCTTACCACAGTTTCTGGACATTTATAGCTTCCCATAATATCTGGGTACATTTGCCAATTTGTTCGCTTTCTGAAATTCCCGAGGTAGCGCATTGAATTTAAGGCAAAAAAAGGGTTATGGACATTTTTCAACTGCCCACCAGATGGTCAAAGGATTACAATTTTGCCTATAAACCCCCCTGTATGTGTGTGTATTTCGTACTTTACGACTGTTTGGTCTAATGTATTGGTATTACAAATGTGCAGTGTCGATGTTATGTCCCTAAAGGTCCCACGCGCTAATTTAAAAAAAAAACAGCTTCAGAGTGTTTGCTAATTGTAGAATTGCATTATAAAGTCATGCATTAGTAGGATATGTGAGGCGTTCCCACCAGGGCTGATTTCAATTTGACTGAATGGGCCGGAGCTGATACATTTGGATTAACCTTGAATAAGTATGAACAGCATACGTGCATTAAGTATGAGAATATTGAGCACGGTACTATCACCAAGGCAAAATATTGGCCCCAATGTGAAATTTATTATTTTCTCTTTCTGAAAGAATTTTGGCTTTGTGTTTGGTGAAAGCTGCTTCGGGAGGACAGACTTAGAATAACTGTTAACGCTGTTTGTTATTTAATTGCCTCAGTCTGTTCTTACCATCTACATTGTCTCAGTTGCCAGTGACTGATGATTCTAAGCTATCCAGCCTCAACTGGCAGACCTGTATGGATGTGTCACAAACAATAGACAAAGTCCAAACATACACATTAATACTCCTGACAAGTTTTAGTCAAAGTTGAAGAGTATTCTTGGCATGTAAAGCAGCGTATGGCATGTGACATATTTGATCAGAAAAATTGACATGATTTAACGTTTGATTTTCATGTATTTTGATTGGACAAAATTTTGTAAGCTTCTAATCATCTAAGAGATAGTTCCTCAATAAATATCAGTGTAAATTGGAGTAAAGCAGAGACTACCAGAGACTGCCTTAAGACCAACAGCAACTGCAAGGGATTATAGCTGCTTGACCTTCTCTGTATCAGCAACATAGAAGAATGAAGACTGCGGAGTAATTGAGGTTTATATGCTGGACTTCGTAGTTCTTCATGTCACAAACATGGGACCCTCTCAGTCTGCATGCTTATCCCAACAAGCGGGTGAGCTCATCCCCCCAAACCACCACACCCCCCAGTCACAACTAAGTGATAGTACTCCGCGCAAGGCGTGGTTACGAAATCTCGATCGCTTTCTCTTATGGAAAGTACACACACACACCGAGTACGCTTTGAGCGTGTGTGCCTGTTACAACGATGAAGACTTTCATTTAGAGATCGAGTTATTTGAAATGAAAACAAAGGATAAGGAGGTATTATCCCGTTGAAAGTGAGACAACTGGATATCACGTTATACTTCAGTTCAGTGAATATTAGTAACTCCGTGAAGGAACCCAGGCCAGGGTACAGAAATATACACCGGTGAAAGACATACGAGTTTATCCCATTTTTGATAGAATCCTTGGCTTCTGATTGGTTAATAGCTATGGTACATTCTTTGTATTACCCTTATTTCTGCATTAATTACTGCAAAGGTGAAATACAGCGCGATTCCTGAAACTGACCGGGGAATACAGCGGTATTCGCGTAACTGGCCGGGGAATACAGCGGTATTCTCATAACTGGCCGGGGAATACAGCGGTATTCTCGCTGTATCTCCCTATCTGGTTAATGCATCGATCAGCCATCAGAAGTCTCTGTCATGCGATACAAGCCTTGACGCGCTGCTGACGACAACATGATGGCGGACTGTGAAGTGAACTGCAGCAGCAGCAGGTCGAACATGTGTATTTTTTGGGCATGAAATTACATCATCAAAAATGGGATAAAATCGTCATTCACTGTTTTAGTGTGAAATACAGGAAGTATCTCCCCCAAAGACAGCTGTATTACCCGAGGCTTCGCCTCGGGTAATACAGCTGTCTTTGGGGGAGATACTTCCTGTATTTCGCCTCGGGTAATACAGCTGTCTTTGGGGGAGATACTTCCTGTATTTCACACAAAAACAGTGAAGAACTAATAGTATCTCTTGAGGCCGAAGGAGATACACGTCTTCCACCGGTGTATATTTCTGTAAACTGGGCTCCTTTACGGAGTACCGATTTTACTTCGTATTACGGAGTATCGATTTTACTTCGTATTATAAAGGAACTGATAAAATCATCTCCTCTGTTGATAACGAGGAAACATGCGGCCTGCAGCCGCGTTGGTCTCTGTCGTCTGCAAAGCGAAGAGCGGGGCGTTATGGTTCCACAATGAGGTTATCCGTAGACCCGGAACCAAGCCGGGGATATGGACTGGTACACCCAGCACGCACAGCACGCTTTAACCAATGGCGTTACTTGTTAGTTACCAAAACGAGATGAATGCAGGTATAAACATATGAGAACGGATACATACATACGCACGTGCGTATACACACACATGCATATATACGCAAACATCGTACATATTTACATACACATGAACATACATACCTGGTTCACACTAGACCACACACCCACATCCACACACAAATAATAAAAAATTATAATCTCCATTTCCAGTCCAATATAATTTGCTCAATAATTAAGAATGCCAAATTAAGAAAGCAAAAAGCATCATTTAAAACATTTAAACTATGCAATGGCCCTTTCTTGCGCGTTTCTCAGTGACCTACCTTTCTCGCACAATATCGCAGACTTGCAAGCGACTTCCTGAAGATTAGCGTTGTCGTGACTTGTAAGGCTCTTTATTTGGCTCACGTGTCGCGATGGTAATATAGCGTGACTGGGTATTTTGAGTCTTTCCCGGCAAAAAATATACCGGGTCACTCTTTTACGTACTTTATTGACATAAAACCTTGTTATAAGTATAGTCTTTTAAGCAATATACATACAATACGTGTGTACACTTGCCACAGTACCCGAAGACCGTAGCAAGCTGTTGTATGTGTGTTACCAGGACAAGTCTCATTCCTGTAGGTACGTGCTTTCTCCCGCGCCCTCTGGTGACACGTTTCTACACTACATACCACATATATGTCGGAAATAAAAATATTATTTATCGAAACTGCTTCAGGTAATGTCCAACTGGCTTTGGATAATTTTTATCGTTTTGATTTCGGGACATTTTGGCAGATATATACATTGTTTATCAGTTTTCCGAATTTATTACTTCTGGTCCCAATACAGTCTGAAGAAACTGAGAAAATACTTTTAGCGCTAACATGGCAGTCAATGGATCGTGTTAACGTTTGAGACCTGATTACAAACAATAGGTATTTGCACCAAAATGTCTAGTAGGCCCCTACATGTGGATATTTCTGTAAAACTTGCTGATTTTGATCAACTAAAACCTGATTTACTCTAAAATGTATATAGAAGCAAGAATCCCTACTTTTAAAAAAAATGAGCAATCTTTTTTAAATGAGTGTCATAAAACGAGGAATCCACCAACTTTATAAATTTTGACAAAATCACCCATTGTGCAATTTTTTTGTCACCGGTGTAAAAATTAATAATGCAAATTCAATGATTTTTTTCTCGTAGATGCATGTATTGAGATTATAATAAGCACAAAGTTTACATTTTATCTTGAATATTTTTCAATTTCACGAAAAACACACATTTTTAAGCAAAACGCTTTTGTTCCAGCTTTAGTGCAGACAGATTCTGTAAAGACTTGTGGTCAATGAAGTTAATTAGGTTTACTATGTGGGAATGCACATTTCTTTGACATTTGGCGCAGAAGTCAAGTCTCTTTGCCAGGTTGGATATTACCTTGAAATTTTGAATAATTTGTTCATTTCTGTTTGCATGTCTAAAATTTTGAATAATTTTTTCATTTCTGTTTGCATGTCTAAACTTTTTGTACCATCATGAACACTGGGATTCAAAAATATCTGCTTGAATCCAAAATCAATAGTGAATTTCTTATTAGATTTTTGGTAAATTGTTGAACAATCGATCATATATCTGTGTTGAAAACGTGATAAATGTGCAAAAGTTATAGGTCAAAGGGACTTGCTTGCTCGCTTTGTCGACTTTCATACAACATTTGATAGTTTCGCATAGGCTGTTATTAAAATATGGAAAAAATGAAATCAAATTTGGAATTATTAAAATATACATGATGAATTGGCTGTTTATATAAAATTTAACCCCGGTCTGTTTAAAAAAATGCATTTCCATTAAGAAGTGGAAAACAAGGTTGTGCCTGAAGTCTAAACCTGTTAAACACATTTGTTAACGCTTTACCATGCCTATTTGGTGCTGAGTGTGATCCTGTGATTTTGAAGAAGAAAAAAATTGATTGTTCACTGATAACTTAGTTACTATCTGAAAGTAAACAAGGTTTACAAAAAGCCACACTCTACAACTCTTTTTTCCCCATCAGCCATCCGCGAGTGGAATTCATTATCCCGAACGGCTAGGACCATTGAGCATTTGGACGAATTTAAAAGGGAACTTAACAGAACTAAGCCAAAACGCAACGAACTGTACTATTTAGGAGAAAGGAAATATGCCATAATTCACTCTAAAATGACCTATAAACCAACATATAAACCCTGGATTCTCTTTAAACCTAGTTAAGATATACCTGAACTCAATCTCCAGCAAATTCTATATTAAATGGGTGTACTATCATTTGCTGAATTTTAGCTAATTCTTGAAATACCGTATCGAGCCATGATAAAAAGGGCATTCCTGTACGCTGGTGAGCCTGTTGTGGTGATTAATGGATTTTTCTGAATAAAATATTTTTAAACCAATGATCAGCAACCGTAAGTCTTAGCGTGGTTTCTTTGGGGAAACCAATGCACAAGCATGTCTGTGTAGTTTTCTCCAGAACCACTGACAAGCTCATTCTCAAATTTGATGGGAATGTATTATTCGTTTTCTATTTACTAGTATTTTTTATATGATTCTGTAATTTTCGATTTTTTTCCATACCGACGTCCTGTATGCTTACTTACCAATCTTCACAGGGGCGCAGTTCCACCAAACTTAACACATCTAGAGGCGTCACTTTTATTTGTGAATATTAATAATTTCCGGCATCATATAATGATCAGTAAGAATATGTGTCAGCTTTAAGATACGGATATTAGTGTACATATATGTTGATGTCATTTACTCCAACATCGCACAGCAGATTGCACATTTAACGTCATGTCAGATTCATATGTCCGGGACCTGCTATTCACACCCAGAAACCTTGCGTATTTTGGAGTGTGGTGTACTTTTGTAGATTTGCGATCATGTTTTTTTTTTTAATTTTAGATATAAATTATTTAGAAATCATAATGCTGCAAATGTTGAATACAAACCATATACTGTTTTATACGTTGCGTCATAATACACTGTGTGGTATGCTTTTGAAAGTCAAGCCGTTAAAATGCAATGCGCAGTTGTAATTTACTTACATGAATGAATGATACTATTTAAAGTGTGTGTGTCAACACACACTTTTCTGTTTTTCCTCGAGTTCTTTCTTTCTTTCTTTCTTTCTTTCTTTCTTTCTTTCTTTCTTTCTTTCTTTCTTTCTTTCTTTCTTTCTTTCTTTCTTTCTTTCTTTCTTTCTTTACCAGCAAATTTGTCCGACACTTTTCTCGGACACTATTATACATTGAAACTCCAAACTTGGCATGTTTGTACCTCCATACAAGGAGTTTGACCGTTTTACACACAGGAATGAAAATGTTTAAAATTATGCGAATTAGGGGCATTTGAAATTTTAAATCTTGAATATCTTCAAAAGTATAATAGATAGAGATGTTATTCCAACTTCTACTAGGGGGTTATTGACCAGTGCGCATCTAATGAATTTAAAACAAAAGTTGTAACAATTAAAATTATGCTAATTAGCAGCATTTGAAATTTTAAAACTTGAATGCACCATTGTGCATGTAATGAATCTAAAACAAAAATTGTAGCCATCTAAATTATGCTAATTAGGCATTTGAATTTTAAAACTTGAATATCTTCAAAACTATTATAGATAGAGATGTCATTTCAACTTCTACTAGGGGGTTGTTGACCATTGCGCATATAATGATTATAAAAAAATAAAAGTTCTAGCAATTCGAATTATGCTAATTAGCAGTATTCTAAATTTTCAATCTTAAATATCTTTAACACTATAATATATAGAGATGTCATTCCAACTTCTTGTAGGGGGTTGTTGACCATTGCGCACGTAATCAATTAAAAATAAAAGTTGCAGCAATTTGAATTATGCTAAATAGCACCATTAGAAATTTTATATCTTTAATAACTTCAAAGCAATAAAAGATAGAGACGCGAATCCAACTTCTAACCCTGTGTTATGGAATAGTTGTACATTACCATGCCAATATGCCTTGATGACACACACACTAATTTGCTATGCAGCAAATCATCTTTCCTAGTTTTATGATGTTTTGTTGTTGGAATTTGTCCCCCGCGTAATCATCGACAAATAATGGTGGATCAATTGTGCTGTGCGACAAAACAATTTGGTCTTCCCCAAGAGAGTGGTCAGCAGAGAGACAATGATGCCTCGGTCAATTACAACTTTGTTTTCAGGAAAATTGTAATTTAACACATGCAACATAGAGTAAAACCAGAGACGGGCTTACGTTAATAGTTTCATGCTACTGCATGGGAAATTAAAAAGCCAATTCCCCCTATAGTAAACTGGGTAAAAATATTTTTTAAAAGTTGCGTAAACACGGACCTTGCCGTGAATTACACGTGGAAAATGGTCAACCTGCCAACTGCGCAAGAGACCTGCTCAGTGTGAGTCTTTTGAAGTTGAATGCCATATCCATTCACTAAGCCTTATTATCTGAGAAATTACAATGCTTTAAAATTTGAGCAACTATTTTCTGATACCTCCGTGAAGGCAAGACAAAATTTGGTAATTTTTTTTAAACATATAATGGGATTTTTTGTGAACTGTCACTGCCCATCACACGACCTGTCACAGCCGTTCACATGTCTTGAGTCTATTTTACACTCCAACTTTAATGCCATCTAGAAGTAGCACACAACTGCACACTTATGTTTTTCATTTACGTTTAGTTCTCATTTTGTAACACTTCCCTTATGTTCATTTTGAATCTTAAGAGAAATAAAACATTGTCACTGTCATTCACTCTATGGACTAATGACAGCGGGCAGAGACAAGATTAAAGCTATAAACAATCCTTGACGTTTGGCAGATAACAGACGCTTGCTTATTGAGGGGGGCAGAGGGTATTTCGGTGATGCGTGACTGGGTCTTCTCGATTTTCCGTGAATCGTGTTTCCCCCTTTGTTTTAGTATTTTTTGTGCAGCGTGAATCGCCCAAATTATTTCCTGTGGATTCGGATGGTTATACAATATATTTTGCGAGAAAATTGACAGGAACAAATCAATTTTTGTGATGTGTTATAAGACACCCCCTTTGCCCCCTCCCCCTCCCCCTTTTGCATTTTCTGTGCCTGGGACATCCAAAGCTCCACGATACCAGTCTCGCCTCCTCATGGCTGGGATATGGCATCATCGTAAGAGCTTGAATTTGTGTCTTTGCATTAGGTCAGGGTTTCGTCACATCAGGAAGTACACAGAAACACAATGTTAACGTTTACTGTCATATTTGTGCTGCTGTCATGCAAGGAAAATTATAAGCACGTTTTTCTATGAACAAACAGTTTTTGATCTAAGGCTATACAAACAATTTTAGTTCTTTAATTTGCAAGTAATTCTTTACAAAAAAAAAAAAAGGAGTACAATTGCACATTCTGTATTCTGCGCTGCTAGCCTCTTCAAATAGACTGGTGACTTTATTGACTAAGGAACTCCATTATTACATGATGTACATAAAGGATACAAATGTTAAAGAAAATAGCGTTGGTTTTAATCGCTTTGATACACACATATATCTATCGTCGACAAAGGGAACCCTGATTTCCATAATATAAATGTGGACCAAGGCTAGTATTCAGCACAAAATCTTTCAATTTTCGTTCAGAGTGTCGTAAGATGTAGTTAGTAGAGATTACTATGATAAAGATTTATTTGGACTGTCCTTTAGAATTCCATATGTCTCTGATACAATACCCGTGCAACTTCATGTCTGTATGTAAAGTATCAAACGTCAATATATACATTCGGTATAATGGGCCTAATTTGGCCTAATTAAGCATAGGGACGAGAAGGCACTTCATATCGCCATGGAAAGGCAGCCCGGGACCATGAAGAGAAAGCCTCCTGATCACAACGTCATTCTGTGGGGCGTGCCAACCCGTGCCTGGGGCCTGGAGCAGGGTTCTCATCTGAAATGCCTGTTGCAGACTGATGGCTGTTCGACAAGTGGGAAAAAGGGTTTCTTTTTTGATAAAATGTTTTGCAGGATCTGTTAATTTTTTCAAGTGTATATATACGAAATAAACGTCGCGAAATGGGAACTCCTTGTCTTCATGAAGAGAATGGGTGTTCTCTGCATATTTGACATTGCGCGCATTATGACATTTGTAGAGAATACCCATTCTCTTCGTGTCGCCCATAAGTTCTTTCCTATATAGGACACAAACCGTACACTGCAAGCAGTGACACGTGGACATCGTAATCACATATATTCATTCCATTAGTTTATCATAAAACGGATCTCAAGAGTAAGGTATACAGATGTTGTTACAGTAGGTACTGCATTGTCTTTTCGGGTCGTATGTATTGCCATAAGTGTATAATTTAAAGCTTCCGACGTGCACTGTAAAATGTATTTTATGTGTACACCACAAGTGGTATCTCCTTTTTAAAACATGTTGTTTGCATATGATTTAAGGAGTGTAATGTTGTTTCCATATGATTTTAGAGTAACGTTCGTTCATACTTTGAATTTCATGTTGTTCAACACACTAGGAAATCACATACATTGTATTTTTTAGCTGATAATCTGTTCAAAAATTCATTTGGCTGCTAAAGCCTATGACTTTCCCGTTTTTTAATCGAAGTTGATAAAATGTTAATTACTATATATGTATAGATTTAGACAGTGACTGGAACGGCTATGGAGCGAAGAGAGATTGGATTGCGGTATTGGGGGGGATTGAGAACTACACGGAAGACGTGGCACTGTTGCGCCTGTTTGTATACTACTACTACTATTACTACTACTACTACTACTACTACTACTACTACTACTACGACTACTAATAATAATAATAATAACTAAAAGCAGTAGCCGAAGGCATACTGGATACGGCCCCGTGAAACTACCTTTAGCTGAAAAAAATGTTGCTTTTAAACAGACTTATCATTTGTTTTTTTACCTTCTAAAAGGAAGGAAAAGACATGTTTAACAAAACGGTTTGTACTCACTCCTGCTTCATGTCACACCTATGTCCAGATGCCTGCTATAATTGACCAATATAAATCAAGGTCATTGTTGAGTTCTAAATCACTGTTACTTCATGAAACACCTTTATAAAGAAGCCTGCTGTGACCTTGGCCTATATAGCTCAAGGTCATTCTTTCTTCATGACACACCCTTTTGTGATAGACAAACCTTTAGTGATAGACAATAACCATAACCCCCCTCCATGAAGGAGTAAGAGATCATTATGTCTACAGGTCTACCGACAGATGCCTGTTGTCACCTTAACCTACATAGCTCAAGGTCACTGTTGCTCCATGACACACCGTTTAGTAAAACAGAATTACCATACAAAGTTTGAAAAAGATCCATGCATTAATGGAGGGAAAAGAGTCCGGACAAGATTATGTCTACAGGTGCCTGCTGTATGACCTTGACCTATATAACTGAAGCTAATCGTTGTTTCAAGACACATCCTTTAGTGACAGAGAATAACGATACAAAGTGTGAAGAAGATTGGAGCATTATTGAAGGAGATAACGTCCGGACAAGATTACGTCTACAGGCGGACAAGACGGACGGACACGATGAAACCAGTATACCGCCCCCTCCTCTCCACTTCGTTACGGGGTATAGTAATGTATGACCTCCGATGCGTTATTTACGTAATAGCTTCCCTTGCATGTACCAGTAATTCAACCAACACAAAGAAAAGGGTCATTCGGTTCCATTGGATTAAATCGTCTAATGGTTGTGCTACATCATGCTGTTTCCCTCAAACGGTTTACACCGATTTGATTTAAAGTAAAACGCCAAATTTGGCCTTGCCGAGACACGTTCTTTAAAAGCTTTTAATAAAGGAATGTCGTTATTTTTCTGCCAGTCCTCAGGAAACTGTGACGCAGTCACCCTTAAGACATGCAATAATGCCAAATCCACGTACGTCAACTTGTCGCCAAACAAGAAGCTGAAAATGGAAAAAAAGAACACGTTTAATGAGTGATTTTCACTTTGTCAAAATACAATTCCCGGGCCACTGCATCGGTTACTATATGAGGAAGAATCGCCTTGCTTGATCTATCTGTAGTCCTCTCTATATTGCACAGAAGAATAACTTGTGTTTCCTAACCTTCGAATTATAATTCTAATTCTAATAAGTGATATAAATTTTCTATAACGTCCCTATGATGACAACATGCTGGTCATCTTATATCATCCTAACAGATACAAATAGGCCTAAATACTGCCTTCTATAAAATCGGGCTGCATTCCCTGTTCAAAACTGCCAATGTTTCCACGCATTATTCCCTAAGTATATATATATTATATATATATATATATATATATATATATATATATATATATATATATATATATATATATATACACACACGCATTATTCCCTAAGTGTATATATATATATATATATATATATATATATATATATATATATATATATATATATATATATATATATATATATATATATATATATATATTATGGAACGCTGTTGCTTTTTATATTCAGTATTTGATCAGATGATTCAATATTTAATCAGAAAAACAAATCGGTTTCATGAGGTGAACAAATGCATTTGTTCATGTGATTAAGTAGAGTCTATTAGTTCCTCTGAAAAAAAAATTGATTTGATCTTCTGATTAAATCGATTTAATCCGACAAACAAATATACTCTTATTATTTGTTCAGATGATTAAATTGATTTGGTCAACAGAATAGATTGTATTTGTTCATCAAAAACAAATGTCCCCCAACTTAAATAAATTGACGCTCCCCGTCCCATTTGTTCAGCGGATCAAATATTTATACTTCGGCACAAATCACTTCCGCCAATATTTAATCCACGCAACAAATAGTATTTGATGCCGGAAACAAATAGGCAAATACTCCTTGTTCATTGATGAAAATTATTTTGTGCTACGCATGCGCAGACATTTACTATCCCAGTTCTGTTGTGGCGAGCGGCATACAAGAGGGAGTAATTATTATCTAGTAGTGGAGAAACCTGTATTTATTCAGCAAATTAAACAGATGTGATGACAGGAACAAAAATATTTGTTCAGGTGAATAAAAAGGGATATACCTTATTCGATTTGATCAGAGGAACAAATCCATTTAGTCATCTGAACAAATGCATTTGTTCATGTGATCAAAGTTTATTTTAAGTGTTCCTCTGCACAATTCTATTTGATCTGATTGAATCAGTTTGTTCTTCCAGTCAAATCAATCTGATCCGAAAAGCAAATTTACTGTATTAGATCATATGATTGAATATTTATTTTTCTGATTAAATATTTATTCACCTGATCAAATATTTGTTCATAACCATCAATTTATTTGTTTTGCTGATCAAATATTTACTCATCTGGTCAAATACTGAATAAAACAAGAAACGACATTCCCATTGCACACACACACACACACACACACACACACACACATACATACATATATATGTATATATATATGTATATATATATATATATATATATATATATATATATATATATATATATATATATAAATTTTGGCCTTTGGTTTAAATTATAATTATTTAAGCACACACAAAGATGCAGCCTGGATGTGACATGTGAAACTTTAGAACCTGGCACTGGCCAAGCAATGGGGGTTGTTCAGTTTCCAAGCTCAGAGTTGTGGACCAAAGCTGCATAGTCTTGCTTGGCAATCCCACCGCCGCCCCCTATCAACCCACCTGTAGTAATACTGCCAAATGTGTTTTCTTTATTTTAAGCAGCATCATTGAACAAGGGCTGCTGTACTCATTAATACATTACCGCTATCGTCTCTCCAGCAGCCAACTTTACCGTCCCGGTCAACGCCTTCACCCGGCGTTCTTTGACCACAGCTGATGGTCGGCTCCGTTGTACCACTGGAGAGTTAGTGACCGTATGGCGCGGGCATAACAGGTCACGGTCTTCACTGGGGTTCCGCAGCCAATATCATGTCGCTTTTGTGCTTGCATGCGACAGAATCTTCTGTCAAACATGAGAACAGGCTACCCAGGTTCAAAACCCGGTCTTCACATTGATTCCACAGCCAATATCATGTCGCTTCCGTGCTTGTATGCGACATAATCGCTCTGTCCAACATCAGAGCAGGCTCAACATGAATCGGCTCTCCCAGGGGGCATAACAGGTCACGGTCTTCATATTGGTTCCACAGCCGATATTATGGCGCTGTTGTGCTTGCATGCGACAGAATCGTTCAGTCCAACATGACAGCAGCCTCAACATGAATCAGCTCCCCCAGGTTCAAGATCTCACTTGGGGCCCATACGGATATATATATAAGATGTCGTAGGCATAGCCTAAGATGCGAGCATCAGCATTACAAAGCATCGATAATAACTTCTATGGAACAGGCAGTAGGCCTATAGCACTAGCTGGTCGTTAGGTTCCTCTAGCGGAGGGGCGAGGCCGTACTACCTTGAACAGCTGAGGGCGAGGTCGTACAACCTTGAACAGTTCAACGAAAACGTATAGCCTTTCTTTTTGTTAGACACTGTTCCACAAATTAAAGTATAGTTCTCTCTCTCTCTCTCTCTCTCTCTCTCTCTCTCTCTCTCTCTCTCTCTCTCTCTCTCTCTCTCTCTCTCTCTCTCTCTCTCTCTCTCTCTCTCTCTCTCTCTCTCTCTCTCTCTCTCTCTCTCTCTCTCTCTCTCTCTCTTTGTTTCTTTACTGGCAAATTTGTCCGACATTTCTTTTGAAAAGTATTACATGTAGAAACTCCAAACTTGGCACAATTATACTTCTATAGATGAAGTCTGGCCTTTTTATAATGAGAGGTCGCGTGCTTTTAAAAATTATGCAAATAAGGGCTTATGCAAATGAGGGAAGTTTTAAATCTTCAATATTTTATATACTATAGTACATGCGGTTCGGAGGTGTATAGGAGTTCGATCATAGCAAGGTAATGGTCATCTTAAATTCCAAGGTCATGTCAAGGGCAAAGGTCCATTTTAAGCCAAAATGTCATTTTTGAGGTCAAGGCTCACTTCAGGTAGAGGTCATCTCAAGGTCAAAGGTAAGTTCAAGGCTTTCTTCTAGCCATAACTTGGGTCAATTTTTATGCAATTTTTGATCATGTTGGGCTCAAATTGTAGCTATTGTAACACTGCACAGTTTGAAACTTACATGTGACCTCTAAAGGTCAAAAGTTGAGGTCATTTGGACCTTTGAAAGTTTCATCCAGTCATAACTTGGTTAATTTCCATCCAATTCTAATCATGTTGGACTCAAATTGTAGGTATTATAACACTGCACATTTTTGTAAGAACATGTAACCTCAAAAGGGCAAAAGTCAAGGTCATTTGGCCCTTTGAAAGTTTCATCTTGCCAATTTGGTTCATGTTGGGCTTAAATTGTGGGTATTGTAGCCACTGCGCAATTTAGATGTGACCTGTAAAGGTCAAAGGTCAAGGTCATTCGGACTTTGAAATTTGCATCCAGCCACAAGGTAAATGTAATGTGAAGTACCAAAGGATAAAAGTTGTTGCATTTAAATTTACAACTTTTGAAGGCACACAGATTTGCTTTGAAGCAAATCTGCTTTTCTAGTATTGCCATTGAATCAGTGCCGTATCCTGTGGCAGAGACGTAGTGCCAAGGGGGAGTGATTGTTGGATTGTCGCGCGACAACACTTAATACTGGGGGATAAGTGTGACTGAATGTTGCGATCTGGAACCCCCCCCCCCCCGAGAAGCGACCTGGTGACTGCACAGTCTGCAAATATTAGTAAGGTGAGACGTAACATGCGCAACAAATACTACATACTTTGGGATGTTTATTTAGGTTACCCTCACACCTGTCAATTTTTTCTATTCTGCGGAAACCCATTTCCAGCCCCACAAGCGTGTTTGCCAGGTCCACGTTCCATCGAGGTGTTAACGATACAAGTTGGTGAATCGTTATCATATACACACTCTGCCAACAACGTTTTCTGAAGCCCAGTTATGAATTATTGACATGATTTCCCCAAAGGCCGGTGAGTTTGAGACTTTGGTGTAAATAAAACTGCTAAAATTTCCCGGGATGCCAAAAAAGCACAATGGCTGCGCTCATGTGCGCATGCGCAGTAGGGGATGACGAAGAAAATGAACTTTGTTGAATTAATACTGAGTGCTCTGCTGATTGGATAATTTATCGTTCCGTTTTATCCTATATTTATATGGGCTAATGATAAGAGGTCGCTGATGAAAGCTATAAGAGTTATAGTTGGCCTCGGAAGGCCAAGCTGTTATTTTGATTATTAAACAATTGAACTGATATCTTTCGTTCTGATACACACACACACACACACACACACACATATATATATATATATATATATATATATATATATATATATATATATATATATATATATATATATATATATATATATATATATATATATATGATACTTGCCTTTGTCCGTCATTATTTTGGGCAAGAGCTTTCTCGAAGTGTTGAAGCCACCGTGGCAGTCTGTCGGTGACAAACCATTTTATGTATGGTTTTGTCTCTTCAGCTTGACTGGCATAAGAGCCAACAAAATCCTTGCCATGAAATACCAGGCAACCTTCAATCGCAAGAAATATGAGGTATAATGATAATGTTATACACAGCCATTTCAAGAATGGACATTATATATTTTGCACACTAGAGCCGACACAGCATTAAACGCCGAGCATTAGAAATAGTGCTTAATTACTTTACGCTTGTGCTTAGGCCCCATTGAAATTTTATTTTAAACAAACAGGCCACGACAACAGTCTATACTCTGTTGATTTTGACAACGAAATGTCACAGGCAGCAAAATGCATATGACCTTGGTGGCATCCTACACCAGATGAACTTTGGCTTAACCTCACCGACGTTGAATGGACGCTGGGAAAACGTCAACTATGTTGCTCTAATATTTATTAAAGAGGTGGTGGTATCGTTGCTTAACTTTTTAGGTCCTTCATATTGTATTCAGTCTATTGTATTTGTGTCTTTTTGCCCAGAACCACTTCCTAGTAGTCAATATCCTATTCCGCAGTTCGAACTCTTTACTCTCCATAAGCTAACCTGTCCCTGTCTAACCTGTATATATATGGAATTACTATTGTCTATATTGCACACGTTCCTCTGTAAAATTTTGACATAGGCTGTATCAGCCCAATTAAATTAAAGGGTCTTCAGCGGGTAACTACTCAACGTGTTTCGGAGCCTTTTACCCGTACACGTCTCTCTGAGTAGCGGCTCCTTGCCTAAGCTAAATATTCAGCAAAGACAACCCACATAATAATGAATAAATATGAACGTGGCAATTGATGAATTAGCTAAATATGTGAAGTTTTGCTTGTAAATGCAGAGCTTCATATCAAAGAAGAATACCTGTCAAACAAACCATAATTACCAAATTTTCATAGTACAGGTTCAGATAAGAACAATTTGACTTACCCCTGAACCAAAATGTACCCTTTCTAGCTGGACAGCTTTTCCTATTGTTACTATGTGTGAAGGGAAAATAAATAATCTTGTCACACGACCTAAATAATTTTCTTGACGCAAATGTTCTTTTGAAGTGCACACTTCTTATTTTGTAACATGCATGGTTAGCTTATAGAGAGCAAAGAGTTAGGATTACGGAATATGGTAATGACTACTAGGAAGTGGTTCTGGACAAAAAGACACATATACAAGCATTGCTCCCCATTATTTTACATATACTTACTCATACCTGAGATAATTCTCATCTTTTGCAACTTTATTATAATTTTCTTCTATGTTCTCGTCACTTGTTGTTTCCATCAATGTTAATTTCAGTGTTTTACCGTCGCGTTTTTGTTCGATTGTTTTGTTCTTAATAGTGCCCTTTTTTGTATGCTGTAATTGTGTTTTTGCCCACAATGGTACTTTTTTTAGTGTAGTACATACTCATATTTACCATGGTCTATTATGGTGTGTCCTATTTACGTTTTTTGCATCACGCATTCTTACAAACCCTTGTCAGAACAGGTATAAGTGAATATGACTAAAGCCACACGTACAACGGCACTGCATGCAACAGCAAATCCTCTAGTCAATTAAAGCTGGGAATGCCGTCTGTTCTGCTGTGTTGCCTTAACATGTGTTTGCCACAATGATTATATTTAAATCTTCAGTGTTTGGCAGTTTGTTGGGTTACAACCTGTAGCTTTGAACTACACCAAGTGCACGGTTTGTGATAATGCAAGAAGGATTTTGTTATCCGCCGGACGCTTCTACCACGTGTTTATTCACCTATTGGTACACTTTTCCACTATATTTATACCTGCTGACTTTTTTTTAACTTGTTGGGGATATACATCCTGACTCCCGCCCTGGTGTTAACAATTCATGCCTTTTGAATATAATTCATATGAAACTGTCTGCCTCAATGAAACAAAACTTGATAATGATGTGTTATACAATTATACCTCTCTACATGGATTTAACAAACTACTCAGAAAGATCGTATCAGATATGGCTTTAGTATCGCTATTTTGTCAGTGATCGCATTCTGTCAAATTCCAGAACTGATCATTCAAGGATAATGAATCAATATGGACCAAAGTATCACTCAGGAATTATTTTGTGGCACTCTCTATAGACCCTCTCATCAAAATGCTGAACAAATGAACTTTTTTGGAAGTTCCTAATGGCTCAATAACTCGTCTTCTGTTTGAAAGACCAGATGCAACAATAGTAACCTTTCTGGAGTATCTTGGGGGCGAATACCTGGACTATCAGGTTGGAAGTAGTTTTGCAACTACATTTAACGTCTTGAACCTTCATCAATTGGTGTCTGAGGCTACAAGAGGTCAGTTTTTGTTAGCTTTGGTTTTTAGCTAAAAAATCACTTGAATATTGTGTTGATAATTTCCCTTCAATTTCTACATGTGATTACGAACCTCTATTAATTTGCACGAATCTTCTTATGCTAAAAGATTATTGATGCGAGAACTGGACCATTGGAAGTGTTTGAAATCAGCTCTATTGAAGGGACAGCAGTTTCTGAGTACGGAAACCTACTTGGAATTGTGCAGTCAACAGAACGGAGGACACGCTACCTGTTATATGTTAATAAGAATGGCACAGGAAATACTTTCCCATTTGTCGAGTTCAATACCTAGCGGCAACAGTGTAGACTAGAGTCTCGTGTTTTAGTTTGGTTTATGCCACGTGCTGAGGTTTGCGGCAACAGTGTAGACTAGTGTCTCGTGTTTTAGTTTGGTTTATGCCACGTGCACCTCAGCATTCCAGATCTCTGCCAGGGTGTGTATAGTGACCACTGTTGTGCCAATGCGCATTTCGCAAGGGCCAAGTCCTGTGTGTGCACATTTTAAAGTAGGCTACTCAGGCTATATACAATGAACTGACTTAATCCTTCGTAGTTGGCATTGTTTATTTTCCAGTAAAGTTGATTTTTTGATTTGCACTTCATTTATGAATGAAAGCGCCATCTGTTGCACTCTGGGAAGGACGGTGTAAACCGGACAAAATATCGTACGTCACAATCAACTTACCCTCTGCTATGAAGTCATGAAAGGTTTGATTGAGTTGCATGGCATGCCAGTCGTGTTTTTCATCTGGCAACAATCCAAATTGTTTCCCTAAATATCTGCAAATAATTGATGTCTGTGACAGGTAGAAAGATCCTTTAAAAGTACAAGAGAAAAAACGGAGAGTAAAAAAAAAGTTAACTATATCAAACATCGCTGATTTTCATGTTAATCAAATATGATAGTTTAATAAATTATCATCATTGTTATCATGATGATGATGATGATGATGATGATAATGATGATGATGATATAATTGGGTGTACGCCCAGAGAAACCTTCATATTTAACGAACCAATTTCTTCAGGTTAGTTGACGAATGGTCAAGGATGTCTGCCAAAGGGCGACACAATAATGTTTTATATCTTTACTTCGGTTTAATATACTAATGTTATTTCAGATATACTTGACCACATATATAACAGTACTATGCGTATAAGACATCGAAAAACGAAACCAAAAAAAAAAAAATAGATTCCCAACCAACATACACTGTATCTCCCACATCAATTATGGAGCTCTCAGTGATTTTCATTCAGACATTTTTTTAATTATTTGATTTCCATTGTGACATTTATAACAATCGCACCGCCGCACTTTCCTTAGGTTCGGTGTTCCCCTCAAAGATCTCTGCAAAAACGTTAGGAAAGTAAAAAACGCGCACGCCTCAATGCAAAGCCACCAAAAACCGTCACATAACCAACAGAAACACTAAAAATATTTGCCAATGTACATTTTCTCACCGGAAGGAGGTGGGTTGCATCACAGAAACTAACATCTGGAGAATTCACACACTCATCGTTATAACAATGGTATTCCAGAAATCTTTGTGAACTTGAAAATTTCTTTCCCATTTAAATCGGCCAAAGTGTCTGGATGCAAAATGTAGTCTGCTTGGATGTTAATTTTAAAATTCCCGCTAAGCGAATGGTTGAAAGAATAATATAGATAAGATCCTATCAAGAAGCCACGCCTTGGATCCAAAGCGTTTCTCAGAAAGGGTAGGGTAAAATTCGAGCCTAGAGAAGTAGGGGACTTAGTTTTATTCTGACAACGAAAGAATAAGTACCCTTAGTTCCATCCCAAAGGTGATAGTTAAGCTTATCTTAAATTCTTTTTTGCGAGAAAAAATATCTGAACTATTTTCAGTTATAATATATATATATATATATATATATATATATTTATTCTGTCTTTTTTGCGGGGGGGGGGGCGGATTTGGAGTCCTGTGTTTCGCATCATCAGGGATTGAAGATATCAGGCGAGATAATTTTTATTATAGAATTTTTTTACTCCCAAAGAGCCACTTCAATGAAATTAACAGAAACACACAAAACGTAGGGTAAACCAACTCACTCACCCTTCTGAAGGACAGGGACAGCGAATGCAGGATACATGCCTTCTTTTGGTCGCCCCTATAAAAATGCAATAGAACGCATCAAAACAGCATTATAATATATATATATATATATATATATATATATATATATGTGTGTGTGTGTGTGTGTGTGTGTGTGTGTGTGTGTGTGTCTGTGTTTCTGTGTGTCTGTGTGTGTGTGTCTGTGTCTGTGTAGGTGCGTGTGTTGAAACAAGTATACTACTTAATTAGAAATTCCAAATTCACATGTCACCGTGATTACCAGAAGCTTGTGATAATGAATACCTACGCCCATGGCCATGGACATTTCTGCTATTCCATCATTGATTTCCTTAAAGGGCTGTCCAACTTCTTCAAAGATAATTCGTACAAACTCTGCTCGTCCTGCCAGCTGTGGCCAGTAGTACAAAACCCACTCGTCACCGGATGCCATAATGCCTGATATCCAGCTGTAACCAAGTAAAATGCATAAACGTTCTATAAATTATTGAATAAAAAGACATGTCAACAAAATGATCCCATGGATGCACTGTTGAACATGTTTGCATCATGTATGTCGCAAGTTTACCTGAAATATGACAATTTTTATTTCTGGGTGCAAACCCAAATATTTTTCCCCAAGAATTCTATCTAAGTGTGGGAGCCAACTTAGCTGGTGTGTTTTTGCCTGAGGCTATGTCAATCTGCTGAGCTTATCAGTCCCATGGGAACATTGACCCTGGACTTCTAGGCAGAACAAACCTGAGTGTACCCTCTGTTTAAAATAGACTACTTGGCCAGACCCATCAAAGTAAGGTCTTCCAGTACTTAACGACTGTTTTCACAACTTTGTGAATTTTGAAACAATGAGTAGATTTGTGTCATCTCAGAGGACACTTTCATGTTTTGTTTTCTTGTAATCACTGAGACGAAACCTGTTCTTCATAGCCAATACTGAGGCAGTATAGTGCTAGTCTTGTTTCACAGGAAATGTACATGTAGTTTCTTGACAGCTCCTGTTAAAATTTGTTTATGTTACAAAGGAAGAAAGACAGTTTTGTATTGCATGTATACACCTCCCTTTGAATTATAATATGTATACACTGTACATGTATATGCGCATGTATGAATAATATACACGTACATGCACACATACTCATCCATACTGCCCAGAAGGGCTGACCCTCTCAGGAGTGAGCACTTTTCTCTGGTCACAGGGGTGACTTTTCTCTGGTCCCATTGGTGCCTACTGTAGCGAGGTTTCATTATATAAGTAAACACTGGAATTGTGAATTTTTTTCTTTTCTTTTTCTTTTTTCTTTATACTTCATGACCAAGTTGGTCTGGAGATGTTCTCAAGCACCTTTTTTCAAAAACCACCAAACTTGCTATGGTGACTGACCTAACCAGTGAAATTGTGCATCTCATTTGGAATAGTCATGATGTTTACAAGTATGCAAATTAGCGGCAATTAATATTTTAAAAGCTCCATATCTTCCAAACTATTGCAGATACTCAATATTTCAATGAGCATCTATAAATCTGTGACACCTACCAATATAATGGACAGTATAAGTTGTAGAATTTAAAATTATGCTAATAAGGGAATTTGAAAAAGTTCAAACTTGAATATCTCCAAAAACTATTATTCATACACATACCGGTCCAACTTTTATTTCTAGGTTTGTGGCAAAGCCGCATTAAATGAACCATGAACTAAAGTTGTAGGATTTTAATTTATGCAAATTAAGTGAACATGCAAAATGTAAATCTTGAATAGCTTCAAAACTATTATAAATAGAGGTACCATTCCTACTTCAATTTATGGGTTTGTAGCAAAGCCTCATCCAATGAACCATAAACCAAAGCCGCAGGCTTTCAATTTATGCAAACTAGGCAAATACACAAAAGTAAAATGTTGAATAGCTTCAAAACCATTATAGATAGTAGTTTAATTCAAACTTCCTTTTATAAGTATGCGACATGGCCACATCCAATTAACCAAGAACCAAAGTTGTAGCATTTTACTTTTTAAAAAATTAGGCTAAAACACAAAATTTAGATTATGTTGAACAGTGGAGAAGTGTAGCATTTCAATCTGTTCTCATTTTAAGGCACCAAGACAGATTTCCTGTGAAGCAAATCCTCTTTTTAGTTTTTTTTTCTTCTCTCCTTTTTTGTCATCCTTCTTTAGGAACTAATTTGTCCGGAGCTGATGTCAAACACTATTTTTCCAAAAACCACCAAACTTGCCATGGTGACTGACCTACCTGTAAAATTGTGTCTGCCATTTGGAATAGTCATAAAGTTTAAAATGATGCAAATTAGAGGCAATTAAATTTTAAAAGCTCCATATCTTGAAACCTAATGCAGATAGTCACAAAATTTCATTGTGCATGTAAAGGTTTCAGACACCTGCCAATATAATGGCCAGTAATTATAGTTGTAGAATTTCAAATTATGCTAATTTGGAGCATTGAAATATTTAAAAATTGAATATCTCCAAGACTATTTTACATAGAGATGCCATTCCAACTACAATTTATAGGTTTGTGGCAAGCGACATCCAATGAACCATGAACCAAAGTTGCAGGATTTTAATTTATTTGAACCAGGTGAGTATGCAAAATTTAAATCTTGAATAGCTTCCAAACCATTATAGATAAAGGGACCATTTCAACTCCAATTTTTGACTTTGTGACATAGCCGTATTCAATGAACCATCATCCAAAATTGTACAATTTAAATTTTTTGCAATTAAGATGAATACGCAAAATTTAAATCTTGAATAAATTCAAAAATATTATACATAGAAGGGCCCTTTGAACTTCAATTTGTAGGTATGTTCTATAGCAGCAACCAATGAAGCATGAACCAAAATTGTAGGCCTTTGTGGGCCATCAGGCCCACCACCACATTCAAAAGAATGTTAGCGTGGTAATCTGTGCCACACAAATGGAAATGTAAGAGGCGGCAACACTTGCAAAGCTCCACAATGTACATGGTTGTATGTGGTGTGATGTGGGCTATTATGATGTTTAATCTGCCGAAGCAAAAAGAATGTCGTCGTTATATAAATTGAAAAAATAGGGTTTGTCCAGCCTGTCCACTCAGACATTTGTTTGAAATCCTTGTACTAGGAACAAAGAGATACATTATGTCATCCAGGGAAAACCAAGTTTAGTCACATCATTTTTAACAAAACTATAGTTTCAACATCAATGGTCAGCATTTTTGGTAAGTGCAACTAAATGTGGCAAGTTTAAAACTTTTTTGCCATGTAAATAGTCTGAATATGTTCTTGTGCACAGAGAAAAGGGGGAATGGGGGCACATTGCATTGAATATAAAATGATTTGTTACATTGACACAAAATAATATAAACTGCAATCATGAATAACATATGATATCAAGTCAGATTTCACATGCTGGAGCATTTTATGGAACAAGCTTCACTCAATACGTTTTATGTTAAAAAGCTCATATCACAATGCAAACCCTGTTTTAGATTCAGTGTGGCTACAAAATAATTCTACCCACTGCTGATTGGCTGTAGATCGGGTTTTAGACATTTTAGGGTCCACTGAATGTGCAAACCTGCCTCACAGTGCTGAGGCTGGAAGAATGGAGTGGTGCAGATGTAGATAACCTCCATGGGGTCACTGCCTCAGCACTGGGCATGCATGTTTGCACAGCTGTGTGTGTGGGGGGGGGGGAGGGGGGCTTACAGAATTGTACAAGTGACAATGGTCACAACTGCGTTTTGCTGCTTCACTAACTGTCAGGCCATTTTTGTATGTGCCTGGTCACCAAGGGTCCCTGTCCTCTTGTCAAGGGCCCTGGGTCTGCCAAACAGGCAACAAAAGTATGACCTTGAACAGGGACCAACATGTGATAAATTATTCTGCTATAAGAACACACACACTCTCTCTCTCTCTCTCTCTCTCTCTCTCTCTCTCTAACTTAAGCAAATTTGGCAAATACACACAATTAATATCTTTAATAGCTTCAAAATTATTAGAGACAGTGGTGTCGTTCAAACTTTAGTTTAAAATTTTGTGACATGGCCACATCCAATGAACCAAGAACCAAAGTTGTAGCATTTTAATTTATGCAAATTAGGTACAGTAGTTTAAAACTGAAATAACAGATCTAGAGGGATCATTCTTTTAAAAGTGGATATCACATTATACTTCAGTGAATGCATGCAGGTATGTGTACGATCGACACACATGTACATATAGTTACAGCTGCAAACACATACATACATACGCACGTTCGTACAACATACATACGTATGTCGTGCGCGTTTTAGCGATTTTTCTTTTTTTTTTTTTGAGCGATCCACAAATCGCGCATCGCATTCTATGGATCTACGATTCGCGCACACATCGATGGATAGGGCAACAATCCATGGATGGCGCAGCACATTCCTCCGATGGGCACACTGTACTATACGGGCACAGTGCAAAGGTGGCCACACGCATAGTGCAGCAAAATTTTCATTACATTATCCGAGATACTTCAGAGACCGATCCAAGTTTGTGGTCACAGATATTAACCGTTTCTGCAAGTCTTAGAGTCTGCACTTCTGGCGGAGCTATGTCCTAACCCCAAGGGACCTCCCCACGCTCTGAAAGATTGCGGCTAACCGCAAGCTCACAGTGCGTGGGGAGGTCCCTTGGGGGCCAGGCTATGTCCATGACCGCTTAGTTGATGCCACGTGTTTCACTCCGTGACAGTGCTGTCCAACTGGAAATCTCTTTAGAAAAATTTAGATTCCTTGGAGCATTTTGTCAACTTCTTCACATAAGAAACACTTATTTTGGATAAATCCTGTAGCATTTTTCAACAACTGTGGAGCGAAATTTTGCAACAATGCTCCTGTTGACTTTCTCTCCAAGAACGGCATCACGTGTTTCTTTCGTTAAGAAGCACCCCAGTGATCCAAAATGCCCAGTATCTCCTCGCCCCCTATTTATTCCCTTTATGCCGTTACCGTCCCTGTTAAAACGGCCAGGGAAAAGCTGGTGACACTTGACACACCACTCAACAGATCACACTCACTGCAGTCCATGGAAAGCGCAGCGAAAGCATGAACATGGTGCGCATCGTAGCACTCGTCACAAACAAATCGACAGAACGCGCAGCACCATCTGTCGATGTGTGCGCGATCCATCGACAGCGCATGTGTGCACATCGCGCACAACAACACATACAACATACATACATACATACATACATACATACATACGTCCGTACGTACGTACATACGTCCGTACGTACGTACATACGTCCGTACGTACGTACATACATACATACGTACATGCATGTCTATAAAGTCTCCGTTTCAAGTTAGATATAATTTGGCCAATAGTTTAGATTGCCAATGAATGCAAAAAAAACCAGGAAAGATGATTTGCTGCATAGCAAATCAGTGTGTGTGTCTTCAAAGCATATAAGTATGGCAATGTACAACTATTCCATAACACAGAAGCAGAAGTTGGAATGGTATCTCTATGTATTATAGCTTTGAAATTATTCAAGATTTAATTAAAGTGTGTGTGTCGACACACACTTTTCTGTTTTTCTAGGAATTCTTTATTTCTTTCTTTCTTCTTTCTTTCTTTCTTTCTTTACAGGCAGATTTGTCCGACATTTCATTTGAAAAGTATTACATGTAGAAACTCCAAACTTGGCACAATTATACTTCTATAGATAAAGTCTGGCCTTTTTATAATGAGAGGTCATGCTTTTCAAAATTATGCAAATGAGGGCTAATTAAAGTTTTAAATCTTCAATATCTTATATACTATAGTTGATGTGGTTCCGAGTGTATAGGAGTTTGATCAAAGCAAGGTAAAGGTCATCTCAAATGTCAAAGTCATGTCAAGGTCAAAGGTCATGTCAAGGTCAAAGTTCAATTTTAAGCCAAAATGTCATTTTTGAGGTCAAAGTTTGCTTCAGGTAGAGGTCATGTCAAGGTCAAATGTCATTTCAAGGTCAAAGGCCACTTTCCATGGTAACTTTCTTCTGGCCATAACTTGGTCAATTTTTATCCAATTTTGATCATATTGAGCTTAAATAGTAGCTATGGTAACACTTCACATTTTCAATTTTAGATGTGACCTCTAAAGGTCAAAGGTCAAGGTCATTTGGACCTTTGAAAGTTTCATCCAGTCATAACTTGGCCAATTTCCATCCTATACTAATCAAGTTGGACTCAAATTGTAGGTATTGCAACACTGCACATTTGTATAAGAACATGTAACCTCGAAAGGGCAAAGGTCAAGGTCATTTGGCCCTTTGAAAGTTTCATCTTGCCATAACTTGGTCAATTTTCATCCGATTTGGTTCATGTTGGGTTTAAATTTTGGGTATTGTAACACTGCGCAATCTACATGTGTCCAACTTCTACTAGGGGGTTGTTGACCATTGCGCAGCTAATGAATTAAAACTAAAAGTTGTAGCAATATAATTATGCTAAATAGCACCAATAGAAATTTTAAATCTTGAATAACTTCAAAGCTATAAAAGATAGAGATGGCATTCCAACTTGTACTCCTGTGTTATGGAACAGTTGTACATTGCCACACCAATATGCTTTGAAGACACACACACTGATTTGCTATGCAGCAAATCATCTTTCCTAGTTTTCTATTGTTGCTTTGTAGCATATTTTAAATTGCTGCAACTTTTATCCTTTGGTACTTCACATTCCATTAAGGTTATGGCTGCATGCAAATTTCAAAGTCCAAATGACCTTGACCTTTGACCTTTCAAGGTCACATGCAAATTGCAGTGTAACAATACCGACAATTTAAGCCAAACATGAAACAAATCGGATGAAAATTGACCGAGTTATGACAAGATGAAACTTTCAAAGGGCCAATGACCTTGACCTTTGCCTTTTTTAGGTTATATGTTCTTATAAAAATGTCCAGTGTAACAATACCTACAATTTGAGACCAACGTGATTAGAATTTGATGGAGATTGGCCAAGTTATGACTGGATGAAACTTTCAAAGGTCCACGTGACCTTGACCTTTGAACTTTAGAGGTCACATGTAAATTTAAAAAATGTGTCGGGTTACAATAGCTACAATTTGAGCCTAACATCATCAAAATTGGATAAAAATTGACCAAGTTATGGTTAGAAGAAAGCCACCATCGAAAGTGGTCTCTGACCTTGAAATGACCTTTGACCTTGAGATGGCCTATACCTGAAGTGAACCTTGACCTCAAAAATGACATTTTGGCTTAAAATTGACCTTTGACCTTGATATGACCTTTGACCTTGATATGACCTTGACATCTGAGATGACTTTTACCTTGCTATGATCGAACTCCTATACACTCGGAACCACATCTACTATAGTATATAAGATATTGAAGATTTTAAACTTTAATTAGCCCTCATTTGCATAATTTTGAAAAGCATGACCTCTCATTATAAAAAGGCCAGACTCTATCCATAGAAGTATAATTGTGCCAAGTTTGGAGTTTCTACGTGTAATACTTTTCAAATGAAATGTCGGACAAATTTGCCTGTAAAGAAAGAAAGAAAGAAAGAAAGAAAGAAAGAAAGAAAGAAAGAAAGAAAGAAAGAAAGAAAGAAAGAAAGAAGAAAGAAAGAAACTAGAAGAGATGATTTGCTGCATAGCAAATCAGTGTGTGTGTCTTCAAAGCATATTGGTATGGCAATGTACAACTATTCCATAACACGGGAGTAGAAGTTGGAATGACATCTCTATCTATTACAGCTTTGAAGTTATTTAAGATTTAAAATTTCTAATGGTGCTATTTAGCATAATTCAAATTGCTACAACTTTTGTTTTAGATTCATTACATAAGCAATGGTCAGTAACCCCCTAGTAGAAGTTAAACTGACATGAACATGAACCAAATCGGATGAAAATTTACCAAGTTATGGCAAGATGAAACATTCAAAGGGCCAAATGATCTTGACCTTTGCCCTTTCGAGGTCACGTGTTCTTATAAAAATGTGCAGTGTTGCAATACCTACAATTTGAGTCTAACATGATTAGAATTGGATGGAAAATGGCCAAGTTGTGACTGGATGGAACTTTCAAAGGTTCAAATGACCTTGACCTTTGACCTTTAGAGGTCACACATAAGTTTTAAAATATGCAGGGTTACAATAGCTACAATTTGAGCCTGACATCATCAAAATTAGATAAAAACTGACCAAGTTATAGCTAGAAGAAGGCCACCAAGGAAAGTGGCCTTTAACCTTGAAATGACCTTTGACCTTGAGATGACCTCTACCTGAAGTGAACCTTGACCTCATAAATGACATTTTGGCTTAAAATTGAACTTTGACCTTGACATGACCTTTGACCTTGACATGACCTTGACATTTGAGATGACCTTTACCTTGCTATGATCAAACTCCTATACACTCGGGACCACATCTACTATAGTATATAAGATATTGAAGATTTAAAACTTTAATTAGCCCTCATTTGCATAATTTTGAAAAGCATGACCTCTCATTATAAAAAGGCCAGACTTTATCCATAGAAGTATAATTATGCCAAGTTTGGAGTTTCTACATGTAATACTTTTCAAATGAAATGTCGGACAAATTTGCCGGTAAAGAAAGAAAGAAAGAAAGAAAGAAAGAAAGAAAGAAGAAAGAAAGAAAGAAAGAAGAAAGAAAGAAAGAAAGAAACTAGAAAAGAAGATTTGCTTCAAAGCAAATCTGTCTGTGTGCCTTCAAACGTTGTGAATATTAGGGCTACAACTTTTGTCCTTTGGTACTTCACGTCCATTAAGCTTATGGCTGGTTAAAAATTTCGAAGTCCAAATGACCTTGACCTTCGACCTTTACAGGTCACATGTAAATTGCAAAAAATGTACAGTGTTACAATACCCACAATTTAAGCCCAACATGAACCAAATCAGATGAAAATTGACCAAGTTATGGCAAGATGAAACTTTCAAAGGGCCAAATGACTTTGACCTTTGCCCTTTTGAGGTTATATGTTCTTATAAAATGTGCAGTGTTGCAATACCTACAATTTGAGTCCAAAATGATTAGAATTGGATGGAAATTGGCCAAGTTTTGACTGGATGAAACTTTCAAAGGTCCAAATGACCTTGACCTTTGATCTTTAGAGGTCACATGTAAGTTTCAAAATGTGCAAGGTTACAATAGCTACAATTTGAGCCTAACATGATGAAAATTGGATAAAAATTGACCAAGTTATGGCTAGAAGAAAGCCACCATCAAAAGTGGCCTTTGACCTTGAAATGACCTTTGACCTTGAGATGACCTCTACCTGAAGTGAACCTTGACCTCAAAAATAACATTTTGGCTTAAAATTGACCTTTGACCTTGACATGACCTTTGACCTCGACATGACCTTGACATTTGAGATGACCTTTACCTTGCTATGATCGAACTCCTATACACTCGGAACCACATCTACTATAGTATATAAGATATTGAAGATTGAAAACTTTAATTAGCCCTCATTTGCATAATTTTGAAAAGCATGATCTCTCATTATAAAAAGGCCAGACTTTATCCATAGAAGTATAATTGTGCCAAGTTTGGAGTTTCTACGTGTAAAACTTTTCAAATGAAACGTCGGACAAATTTGCCGGGAAAGAAAGAAAGAAAGAAAGAAAGAAAGAAAGAAAGAAAGAAAGAAAGAAAGAAAGAAAGAAAGAAAGAAAGAAAGAAAGAAAGAAAGAAAGAAAGAAAGAAAGAAAGAAAGAAAGAAAGAAAGAAAGAAAGAAAGAAAGAAAGAAAGAAAGAAAGAAAGAAAGAAAGAAAGAAAGAAAGAAAGAAAGAAAGAAAGAAAGAAAGAAAGAAAGAGAAGAAAGAAAGAAAGAAAGAAGAAAGAAAGAAAGAAAGAAAGAAAGAAAGAAAGAAAGAAAGAAAGAAAGAAAGAAAGAAAGAAAGAAAGAAAGAAAGAAAGAAAGAAAGAAATAAAGAATTCCTAGAAAAACAGTATGTCTGTGTTGGCACACAGACATAATAAAGAATTCCTAGAAAAACAGAAAAGTGTGCGTTGACACACACACTTTAATAAAGAATTCCTAGTAAAACAGAAAAGTGTGTGCTGACACACACACTTTAAAAAGGAAAGAAAGAAAAGCAAAACATCCTTATATACATTTACACTATGCAGCAACCGTTTCTGACATATTTGCCAGTGACCTACCTTTTCTGCACAATATTTCCCGACTCGCAAGTGACTTCCTGAAGATACGTAGAGCGTTGACCGTGACTTGTTCGATCCTGGGCCTTGAATTAGCTCGATCACCTCTCGCCAATGTTAAATAGCGTTACTGGGTATTTTGTGCCTTTTCGATGCTTTGTTGACATTAAATCTAGTTACGAGTATAGTGGTTTAAGTAATGTACACATGATAGTGTGTCCCTACCACATAATCCAAAGATCGTGACAGGCTGTTCCTCTTATTCCAATATGCTTTACCCCGGGCCCTCTGGCGACAAGTTTCTACATTACAGTCCACATACATGTCGGAATAAACATGTCTTGGGGGAGATCGAACCAAAAGTCACGTGGCAATGACTACTAATCGAACATTTTCTAGCCGGATGGAACAAAGGTAGAGAATTTTTATTGATCAATGTTCTGTGATGATCGAAACGTTTTGGTACTCTCATGAGGTCACAGATATGAACCACTGGGGAGCTCCCCACAGGGTTATTTTACCCAAGCAAAGCATGCAATATTTATGACAATTCCAGGACTCAAAGGGTTGTCTGAGGAATTGTGTTCTTTGGTGCGATTTTTATAGCAACACTCCTCTCTTCTGCATAAAACAATATACTTTCTGCCACTGAAAAATAACAAGTTTATTGCTGAATCAACTGAGATGGGAAGTAAAATTAATGAGGAGCAACTGAGCCTGACTTTTTTTTAAGATTCACCATGATTACAACATAAAGCATTTCATCTTTTCTGTACTGTCAGGGGACAAACATATATTAAATTACTGATTTACTCCATTATGATTATTTTAACATCAGTAATACTGAATACCCACTCTCTTACCGTGATGTCGTTTGTTTAATAACAATGTCGAAACAGTCTTTTGAACTATAATAATGTTGTCCACATAAGAAGCATCATTTGAGGCTCACATATATTGCTGTAACACATGAACATATAATAGTCAATAGTTTGGAACTTACATTTAGCTTTCTTACAACATCAGTCAGTTTACTATAACGTCAGTCAGTTTACTATAACGTTTATCATTAAATTTTAGCCTGAAATTTGTAGCACACAGACTTTCTAACTCAAAATATTGTCAATAAAAATACCCAGTAACTAGCAATTTGTAATATTTTTCTGAGAAGAAATACCATCCTCGCTGTTACAGTCTTTAGTTTCGAATAGCACATATTTAACTTTATCAAAGTTAAACTTCAGCTTCAATTTTATGAACCATTCCTTTTTGATAGGTAAGATGAATTTACTGCGAAACATGGCCAAATGCAGTATATGCAGTTACTGCGCTTTACCTCTGGCTGGCACTGTACCTTTTTTATAAGTGGTATGTATTTTGTGTCACTCTCTGTGCGGTAACTGACAGTCTCAATCTCAAATACCCCTCTTTCCAAAAGGTAAGGTGCTCTAATTTAAAGCAGAAGTGGTTTACAAATGCAAAATGCAGTAACTAGAGAAACTGCACTTAGCGTTTCCATGGTGGTTTATATTACATTCTATAGGACGGGGGTGGTGGTGATGAAATGAAATTGGTAAAGAGTAAAGCATTGAAATGAGCAAAACTTTTTAAACGCATAATGAGAAAGAGTACCAAGACTTTAAGGATATGCAAGGGATGTACAACCCATAAGTGTTAATATAATGCTGCTAAATCGCAACGTTGAGTGTTTAAAGGGGGCTTTAATATTTACAGATATAGTGGGGGCTGCCACCATTATGTGTTAGGTTGGAATCGATGGTATCTGTTGCTGGTTCTGTGCTTACCTATGTGAAAATTTACGGTAGGTATTAAATCTAGCAAGTATTCATATGTGACCAGACGCTACGATCCTTAGTTTGTTGGGACGGATCCGTGCCTTAAAAAAGTTGTAAAGGGGGCATCATTTGTCAGAGATACTATTAAATAATATTAGATCATTTATCTCATTAGTTTCGAAATGCAAAAAGTCTTATCCGACCAATGTAGGACACAACTTTCATACCCTTTGTCTATGTATGGGAGAAATCAAATACTACATGACCAGCAGAAGTGACGTAAAAACTCAATGAAAAATGTCAGCTTTAAGCTACAGTCATTTACCCTATTATAGTCAGGTTATGCAAAATACATTTGGAACAGTATTTATAAGAGTAATTTCTAACCGATTTTGCTGTGTGAAGGCAAACTTTCCACGGGTCCCAATAGAATAGAATAGTATACGCCAGATTCCAAGTAAACAACGTTAAAAAACCTACATGTTGATTAAAAACGTTACATGGGAAATGTACATAGGTTTGTGCGTCTTAACTACTTGATTTTCGTGTGTGTGACTTTATGTATATCATTGGAAATATGTTACCTATTGGTCAACCATGCCTTGAAGACACATTTGAAAAGACCCAGTCTGCCGACAGCTACAATATTACAACATGCTCCTTTATACTTTACAGTTCCAAGTCCAATCGTACCATACAGAAAGCTATATATTTCATTGCAGTAAAAACTAGAACAACATCTCCACGTTATCAATTGCAAGTCAAATGTTACCATCGGATGCGTAATGATCTGTAAGAATCTCGTCTTTGTACGCATTGTTTGGTCATTTACTAAATATCTAAATGGAAGGCTCCAAAGTTGCCAGGCTATATTGCTCTGCTACGCGTAATAAACTTCTGGAGATCAATCATTTACGAGCCCAAATTAATCTCATATAACCCCATATGAGATCATGTGTTGTTGAACTGAGCGGCGTACCGTTCATCTTCTGATGCTGGTATAAACTAAACTGTTTTCTCAAAACTCGGCAAACTGTTAGCGTCTGTGGCAAGTTTAGATCACACGAAAATTGGAAAATGTTAAAATGTTCAAATTAATCACCCCAACCTTCAACAGTAAGGCAACAACATGATATACCTCATGGAGTTCAAAGTATGATTTCCTTTATAATGCTCCGACACTGCCAATTTGGAAATAAAAGCTTACTGAAACGTTAACGTTCTAAAAGTAAAATTAATGTCAGAAAAGTAGAAAAAGACTAGGAAACACAAGTAGTTCATCTCTTTTGATCATGGGAGGAATAAAGGTAGGATATCCTCTCTTTGTTATTCTGATGTTTTGAAAACAAAACTACAAAACCAAGAGCAAATCATCACTAGAAAAGAAGTTTTGCTTCAAAGCAAATCTGTTTCTGTGCCTACAAATGAAAGTTGTTGCCTTATTCATTCAAATTCAAAGTTGAAAAGCGACATGACAGAAAACGAAATTTCAGTAAAAAAAAAAACTGCTGCAAAATAAACTTCTTGGCATGGAAAGATCTGCTGGCAAAAAGGAAATGTCGAACAAAAAGAAAAAAATCTGGATAAAACAGAATGTCAAGTGTCAGCAAACAAACATGGTTTGCTAGTGTAGTAAGAACCTCTATCTAGGTCTGTAGAGCACACATTTGACTGCAGCTTTGAATCATAAATGGATCACTGTTGACACTACAGCATGAACTGATGAGAAAATGGTCACCATACGGTGGCATGAAAGTGTCAACATACAATATTTTTGGTGATGCGAAATAAAAACGGCACGTAGAGCAGGCCTATGGCAGGCATACTTACATCAGACTGATCAAGAGGTGTGCACACTGGAACAGCCATGTGTTATATATATATATATATATATATATATATATATATATATATATATATATATATATATATATATATATATATATATATATATATATATATTTATACATGGACGTTTGAATCGTACTGCGACTACAACATTCGGAGTTTGAGCGCAGATTGATATACATGAACAGCCATATGCAGCATTTGTTAAGCACAGTTTTGTGCTATTCTGTTTATAGAACGTCATAGGAAGTCCGAAACAGGCACGACCAATTCATATATTTTAGCCCCTATGTTGACTCCAGCGATGCCTAAAATGAAACGTGAATTGCCCTTTGATAATAAGTGTCTGCTTAGCAAGAAGCGTTTGGTATGCAATTGATTTGTGGCTGCTTTCAAAAACATATCTAAATTTATAGGTATGTCCAAATATCAACATCGACATCAGTGTAACGATAAATTGACTTGCATTGTTTCTTCAAAATTTCAAAACTGTAACCGTACTAACTTAAAAATTATTTTATCATTAACCTGCAGCTTAAAATGTCAACAGGACGCATTAACAATGGTAATTTTCATAAAACAATATTGACTTATTACAATAATTAAAAAGTTATATAGTTGCAGGCCGTCAGAAGTCGTGGCTATCAAGTGACGTGTGTTTGTATTCTATTTCTAACCTAAACCTTTTCGATTTTGGTCTTTGCTCTATAAATTGTTATTGCAGAAAACAATTCGTATAGCAGTTCGCAACATATGTCTGACAATTGCAAGTTACTTGCAATCGCATGCTGCTTTCCAAAAATTCAATCATCATATATTATATTTTTTTCTTCTTTCACCTTCTCGACTTAAAAAATTCTATTGTGTACTCTTTCACTGTTGTTCTACATAAATTTAATTGGCTCCGAAAAATCTGATCATTTGGAATACTTATAAATATTTGCCGCACTTTTTCCATTGTGATGAATATTTGACCCCATTGCCAGCAATGTCTAGCTACTGTGTCATTGTGGATGTACAGAAATTCAATTGACTCCATGTAGTGGTTAATCAGCTGACTGGTAAAATCATATATATATATATATATTGGTTTACTTTTAGAAAATATGCTGCACTTTTAACACTGTGTGGAACTGTTTGAGCACTGTATTTGCGCTTCCTGGCTATTTATTATCGATAACAAGTTTAACTTGTGTTCAAAAATACTTCGAGTCATATTCTATAGTATAATATCATATCTATATCTGAATCTCTGAACCACTTTCAAATGTAATGAAATATGAATTTT
The DNA here is from genome assembly GCA_964020975.1 of Hermodice carunculata. Lineage (NCBI taxonomy): Eukaryota > Metazoa > Annelida > Polychaeta > Eunicida > Amphinomidae > Hermodice > Hermodice carunculata. Next base: position 116,310,418 of record OZ026612.1, read on the forward strand.
TGGTTTTTACGTGGAGGTCATTTTAGGCTTCAACATTTTTGATGGGTTGATGTTTGTGGAAATGTCTTGTACATTTAGGTGGATGGTGATCATTACTGACATAAATTGTTTGAACAAGGTATTGCCGCTTTCAAAATATAATACTTATATCTGATGATAGCGTATGAAGTGTAGGCCTATGCTTGAAATTCATGACGCACCAGTCGTAAATTTGTTTTCTACAAACGTGAGTAGTATGTTTGTACAGACCCTTTTCCTGAAAAAGGTGGGGCTGGTAAATGTTTGAAATGTCATGTCATATTCAGACAAAAAACAACTATACACTTTTGGAAACGCCATCAGCAACATGTCCTGAAAAATAGTAGAGATTGAGGCACGATACATTTACACCAAGTTTGAAGAGAACCCAGCATGCAGTTTGAGATACGACGTCAAAAAATAGATAAAACATAGACGCACACACGCACACAAACATTTTAAAAATTGCAACGTCACCTAGTGCATAGAAAGGTCTATGGGTGCCCATAAGGTGTCATAATGCAATTTCGAAGCAATTGGCCACGTGGTATATTGTATTTTTTTTCAAATAGTATTTAGCCAAAAAGAAACAAAAATATCATTAAAAAATAAACCAATTACTGGAGCATGACCAGTTGAATCAACCTGGACGTAAATCTTTGGGTATACACTTTTAGAAACGCCATTAGCAACATGTCCTGAAAAAATAGTACAGATTCAGTCATGGTACATTACCACCAAGATTTTGAAGAGAATCCAACATGCAGTTTGGGACACGATGTCAAAAAAATCATTTCAAAACTAAAAAAGAAGATTTACTTCAAAGCAAATCTGTCTGTGCTAACAAAGGCCCATTGCTGCCTTGTACATTCAAAATGAAATTGGAAAAGCATTATGAGAGAAAACACGACATTTCAGAAAAAGACAAGGAAAATAAGGCACTCGGCTTGTAATCTTCTGCAGGTAAAAAAGAAATGCCAGATAGAATACAGGAATTCTTGATACAACGGTGCGTAAACGCATGAACAAGATTTGGTCATGTATTGAGAAACTCTAGCTAATTCTACTACACTTTTATTACAACTTTCATTTATTTATGGATCACTATTGACAGTACAGCATGGACTAATCAAAAAATGATGACCACATGGAAGCATAGCAGTGCTAGGTCTGACACAATTGACGTCGGAGACACCTAGAATGTGAAATCGAAATAGCACATCTGCACAGAACAGTTTTCAAGGAAGATATTTAAGCGTTTCAACATTGACATTTTTGAAGTGCCCTACTAGGTCTAGGTATAACTCCTACCTTTTCAACTTTTATTCATGGTTCAGTGGATGTGGCTACAGCACAAACCTATGAATTGGAGTTGGAATAAGACATTTGCTTATAATAATTGTAAAAACATTGAAATTCAAACTTTACAATTGCCCCAATTAGCAAAAAGTAAAATTTTACGACTTTTTTTCGTGGTTTATTGGATGCGCTTAGAGCACAAACAAATGAGTTGAAGTTGGAATGGCACCTCTACCTATAATAATCTTGATGATATTCAAAGTTTAAATTTCCAAATATGCATGTAAGGATATAATGCCAAGTTTGGAGTTTCTGCATATAAATAATCTTTTAATATTGTATAATCATAAATTTTCGGGAGGGAGAAGTATTCCCGAATTTTCTCGAATGGACGTTGTTCGGGAATATTAAACTCGCGAAAATTTTAGCGGACTAAATCTAATAAATTCACAACAGAAAAACATCTTTTACATAGTACTATAATTAGAATGTAAAGACCCCCCAAACACACACACACACACACACACAAGGGGAGGGGTTTGTTTGTTTGTTTGTGTTTTGTTTTTGTTTTTGGTGGTGGTGTCAAGTCGGGAAAATCTCTTTTGAGGCTTTTACGGGAAATTGTATGCTCGGGAATATAAATGACTATCCAGTAGAGTACTGATGATACACCATAATTATCTAATGACAGCCAGGAAAGTTCACTAGAATCACTCTGTTGTTAAGCACACAAAAGTGCTGGCTTCTAATTGGCCTAAAATAATTTACCACAAAGTACTCATATATATATATATATATATATATATATATATATATATATATATATATATATATATATATTGGAAAACAAACTGCAGTGTACAGTCAGGGTAATTGTGGAAGAAATCTAGTCAATTCAGCAGAAATAGCTTGTATTAATATGTGTATGCCTCTCCGATGAAACGAAAAATTCAACTGTACATTCAAAGTGCCCATAAGTTACGTAACCTTTATGCGTGCTAATTCATCAATGAGGGAACATTCAGGAACACAGATTTGTGATTGAAGTTGAGTATACCATAGGCACTGAAAAACTTTTCATCACATGTAATTTCACCCCAATCCCATCCTCCACTCAAACATGTCTACTCAAACACTAAATTCTACTAAGCCGCAAACCCCACAAATTTTAACTGCGTTCCCATATTAGATAAAAGCAAGAATTGTGTTTGTGTTCACGTAATCTCCTTTGTGTGTGACTGGTATCACCCCTCCTTACTCATACTAGGTGTGTGTGTGTGTGTGTGTGTGTGTGTGTGTGTGTGACTCATGAATAACTATCACTAGATAACTTGTTGGGTTATTCCTGGCCTGATCAGTAAGTTGTCACAAAAACCACCGAACAATGCAGTCACCTGTGAAACTTTTGCCCAGGCCTTGGAACTTGGGAGCCATCTGTCAGCTCTCTGGCCTGCATATCTGAATGCCACTTGAGAAGTACAGAATTACATTTGCTGTATAGATGGTGAAGACACAGCAGGCATTTGATCACCCATCTTGTTCCAGCTAACTACAGGGTGTAAAGTACCGTGTAGCTGTGGCATGTGTTCTGAACTTCTTCCATAGTTGTCAAAATGTGAAAACAAAATTTAGCTATTTCAGTGTTCAAGAGTAAGGAGCCAATTTTTTCGTTGGGGACATTTCTAAGTGCATTTTTTCATCCACACCGCAGGACACACTACAGCCTACACATCTATACAGCCACACAGGCTGTGGGGTAAATAGACATAAATGTATTTGTTTCTTTATTTGTATGTTTTCGTTTTCATGCATTCGAAGTTTCATGCTCAAGTCAACACTTTTCTTTGATTTTTCCAGTTCTTAGCTTGCTCTCCTCTTACAGAAAAGGACCTGTTACCCAGCAGACTTCCCACACTCTGAACTGCACGTTTGAGCCACCAGATATCACTAGCTACCAGACAAAACCAGTGTGCTGCTCACCTGGGTTGCCACACTCTGAACAGGCTTTTTTGCCACCAGATGTCCCCAGCTACCAGATCCATTTTTGTGGCCTGTGAAGATTCATATGGCCCTAATGTGCATAATTTTCAATGTTCACTCATCTCTGTAAAAAGTTTCGACTTCATGCATGGATCAATAATTGTACCAGGTTTGGAGTTTCTAATTGTAATGGTGTCCTAGAAAATTGTCAGACAAAATCGCTGGTAAAAAAGAATAACTAGAAGAATTGGAAGGAGAAAGAAATACAGAAAGAAGGAAACCCAACACGAACAGAATGTCACACAGACATAATTACAGCGTCACCTTAAGGTCTTTGGGTCTCCAAAAGTGCCCCTGTGCAATATCAAAGCAATTGGCCAAAAAGTTTATTGGATATTTGTAGGATTTAGTTAATAATAAACAAGTCGTTAAAAACGAAAAAAAAAAACAAAAAAACAAAAACAAAAAAAAAAAAAAAACAAAAAACAAAAAAAAAAAAAACAAAAAAAAAAACAGCATTGACCAGTTGAATAAACGTCATAGAGACACTACAAAGTAGATTTCCAAGTTTTAAGTAGATGTAGCACATATTTTTGGAGAAAAAGTAAAAAATATCAGTTGGGGAAGCCAGCTGATGAAGATCTACCAAATAAGCTCAGCTGACTTAAAAGTCAGCGGCGTTCAAATTATCAGCGCGATATTACGTACAACTCGCTTTGTTTATTAGACGGTGTCTGAAGTCACAAATGTTACTTTGTTATGTAGTGTAGTTTTTAACATACTTCAGGGAAATATATACATCAAGAGTGACTCAAAGAAAACTGTAACGCAGAAAAAATGCTTCAGATTCTGACCGCTTCTACTCGAGTCAATTTCGTACATTTCTTGCTTCTGATCACAACATCACATCCGTTTTCAACAGCTTTTTCTAATAACCCCGCTGTCTAGGTCCTGAAAATTATAATGGCCACTTTTAGCTGCAATTTATCCTTGAATTTGACAGAACTTTCAAGAATGTTTTTAGATGTAGAATATGAATGAAAATCAAAACACATTAGACATACACAGACATGAGAGCATTGGTACACAAGTGTTTTAAATAAAGATTGTTTGCAAACTTTGACAAATACATCTTCAATGACATTATGCAAATTGATGTAGATGCCTTTAAGTTTATTGCTGCAGTTTAAGTCAATATTGTGGAGCATACGGGCCGTTCATAAAACTGTAAGGTTGGCCCATATTGCAATACCTGTAAACACGCGGTAAACATAACAGGCGGGAAGCCTGCAGATTGATTCGTCTTGGGTTTAGAGAAAAAAAAAAGCCCTTGGGCCTAATGTTCTGCTGACACCGTGGCTATATTGCACTTGCTTATTTCAAAGTTGCAAGTCCATAAGTCGCTTCTAAACATATAAAGCTTATGTAAATTTAGTGTGTAAAATAACCACCAGATGGCACCTTAAGGTCTTTTGGTCTCCAAAAGCGTCCCTATGCAATATGGAAGCAATTGGCCAAAAAGTTTATTGGATATTTGTAGGGTTTAATTCATGTAATCATAGCTTATTTGTGCAATTCCCCTGATGGATATTGTCATATGCCAAGACCACAATGAGTATGCCCTTAACTTTGTCCTCACTGACCTTGGGACAAAAGATTAAGGTCACCCAGATTATGTAATACTACAGCCTATAGGCCTGGTGCTGTGCTGACATTGCCAATGATGTCCAAGCTACACCCTGATATTACAAAAATCACCTCTATCAACTTTACAGGCATGGTCACCTCAGAAAAATAGGTCAAGGTCATTGATGTCATGAAAATTCTAGCTTTGGAAATTGTCTATCTATCCTATCAATTTAGCAAGTCTAATCCAATTACTTTTCTAGATATGGAATATTATATCTTAAAACCCATTTTGGCTCATCATTTCTGTCGAATTGTAGATGGCGCCACTGGTACCATAAGCAACTTTGACCTCCCCCACAATCTCACCGAATTTGGAGAAGATGAGCGGAAAATACAGATGCTCGAGTGTTCACACGATTTTCATATTTTGACCCCTGTATTGCATAATAGAGTAGGTGGCGCCACCAATATCGAAATGACCCTAGATTTTTATTCATCCTACAAGTCCTGAAATGTATGTTGGGCTAACTTGAAAACTGTGGACGGTATTGCCGTCACAAGATTTTCACATTTTGACCTCTATATTACATAATACTTTCGCCACCAATATTAATGTCGAGAAAGATTTTTAAATAGTTTATAACTCTTAAACGTTACATGGGCCTATTTTAAAAATTGTGGGGTGCAAAGCATTCACGAGATGACCCCTATATTCAAACTGGCCACTTGACCTTAACATTCAAATCGGATTAAAAAATGACTGTTCAAAATATGCGCCCACATCCAGCTTTCCATAAATACTCTATTTGTTTCAGATCTCAAGTGCCTGTCAAGAACTCTCGTTTCATATCAAATCACTGCTGCGTTACTGTTTATCTTTAATTCAATTTAGAATCAAGTATGTACGAAAATGATATACGGAGCACCCATCTTATACCAGTTTATCTGTCCCACAATTTATCAGATCTTGCTACTCGCTGGTTGTAAACATGGATACCAATGGCATATCGATTCAATAAAGTTGCCAAGATACAGCAACGTGTAGTAACGGCGTGACACGAAAATCCATAATTTGGTTTATGTAATACACATAACCGCTGGGTTTGTCAGACATTGTCAACAACATCCTGTGGTGAAAATAATATTCAAAGGTTGTGTACACTGTAATGATTGTACAGTACAATGCATTTGCAGGAACACTTAGAGCATTCACTCGCAAACGGTAGAAATAAATTGTAGAATCTAGATGAATATGTAACAGTAGTTACTGCCTCATTGAATATAGTCACTACATGTCCTTGTGTTATAAGTGTTGGTTTAAATACACGATTTTGACAAAAAAAGCGATTGGCCAAAGGGACATCCCTATATGAAGTCCTCTCGCGAATAACAAAAAAAAAAAAAAAAGGAAAAGTAACATTGCCGTGAAAGTTATAAACTCTGAGCCAGTATATATACAATACAATATATCCTATATGTAAATAGTATTACTACAACTTCTCAAAAAAAAATAATAATAATAAAATAAAAAATAAAGGGGGGGGGGCAGGAAAAAAGAAGGAAGGACACACCGCACAGTTCTACACAGTCACAAAGATAGACACATTGAAGATGTGACTCAGACATTACAACACGGATAGTCTAGGAAGAAAGAAACTTCCATCGATCTGCTAATAGAAACTGGATTGGTAAGTTGTCAATTGTTGTATTCAATATATCAAATCCGATCTTTGTGATCATAATTTGAAATATGAGATTGAAATTTGAAATTTGGTCTAGCTCGAAGAAAATCCATGTTAAGCATTTTTGCTTTAATAATTTTAAGAGGCTTAAATCGGTCAGACTGAAGGAAAAATTTTTGTGTTGCCTCGAAAAATATCTTGTTTTCAGTTTTTGAACAATTTCTACTTCCAAACAAAAGACTATTCATTGCGAATGGCGCAAATTTGTGTGTGTTATGGCATAATGACGCGGGTGATTGAAGCTGGCACGGGCGTGGCGCACTGGCGTGCGCCACGCCCACGATGTCAGCTTCAATCACGCGCGTCATTATGCCATAACACATACAAAGCGACCCTCATTTCTTAACTAACCTGCTTGGTTTATACTATAGCATTATCATAACACCAGTTACTTGTTTTGCTTTACTTACTAAAGTCCAAGGTGTTTGTTTTCAGTGGCATTGTCAAGTATCCATGCTTGCAAATAAATATGATTGTCAGAAATATAAAATTTTGTACTAAAGAGCATACTTTTGGTTTTGATGCTATTACACTCAACCAGCCCCTGATATGATCATTTGTCAATTTCAAAGAGGTCGTTGTGTAAAGTTCTGGCGGAATTGGTGCAGTCAATACGATCTTCAAGAGTGGTGAATTCAAAAACATCATTTGCATATATTTTAATGTTTGATTTCATGATATCGAGTATGTTATTAACACAAATAAGAAATAGCAGTGGACCAGGTACTAAGCCTTGAGGGATCCTGCTTTTATGCAACCCTAGTTAGAAAATTCATCATGGAACGCATCCCTCTGTGTGCGTTTCGGCAAGTAATTACTGAGCCAACTTAGTAGAGAGTTGCTGATACCCGAATTACGAAGTTTATGTATAAGAGCACGAGGGCAGTAGACTTGATCAAATGCTTTGCTAATGCCACAATATACAACACGGGTATCTTTCTGCAAGTGCAGTAACTTGCTTTATTCATGATATAAAAACACAAGTAAATGTCCCGGAATGTCTGAATGAATTTATGACAATTCTGAACCTTGGTTTCAAACAAACATGCCGGATAAAGGACACGACCCATAAACAGTCACACTACTCGCAAGTCTGTGAAACAAGGGTGGACCAAGGCTCAAGCGCCCTTGAGAGGTTATGAAATTGAAGAACATGTTGCTTCACGTTATTTTATACTTTAATTGTAAAATACTCTGGCATTGTCAAAGGAATCACTCGTGGCCCTTATTTACCGAAGGTAATATCACGTGCATCAAAAGGAAATCTGATGTTTCATCATCTAGGTTGATCAAGCTAGTTTCCAAAGGCCCGAGGATGCAACAAGAAGAGAAGCTAGGTTACCACTATGAGTGCTTCCAACTTCACCTATTTGTCGATAATGTATAGCAAAAGTGACAGCAGGACATGTTCTATTAAATATATTTATCAAATTTTCTTCTGCAGCAACGACCATGTCGTTTTCATGTTTTGTTTGTTTGTTTGTTGGTTGGTTTGTTGGTTTCATTTTTTTTTTGTTTGTTTTTTTGTTTTTGGGGTTTTGTTTTGATTTTTTGTGTGCTTTTTGGTCACAATTTCGCCACTGAAGCAACTCCTTTTTGTTCTTATTTTAGTGGCATTATGTTCAAAAAATTATTCATAGACAGGAAATGTTTATTTGAAGGAGTACAACGAAGAATTCAAACATAGTGCCGATGTAATTTTTCATCCTAATCATGTATCCATTATTGGTCAACTAAAAATAAATAAATATTCTACATTTTGATCATAATTTGATGGCATTGGGTTCAAGAAAAAATTCATAGACAGGGGATGTTTATTTTAAGGAATTCAACGAAAAATACGAACAAAGTGTCGCTGTATTTTTATCCTAATGATGTATTTATTACAGGTCACCCAAAAATAAATAAGTATTCTACAATTCTCCAGACGAGTCACATCCTATAAGCTGTGCTAAGAACATTATATTCTCAACATCGGAAGCAAACTGCCTGAACTTCGATGTCATTAATGACCATTGCAATTCATTTATATTTCATTTCAGTCCGTTTCGTTACATGGCATATATTCAGAGTCAGCGTTTACCTGTGAACAAATTCAATATTGGGTATACATAACGTAATATTTCAGTTGCCAGATCATGCGTCGGGTAGAGTACCATAAATCCGTATCCGAATGATCAGCTGTCCCTTAGGTAAAAGCTTGTAACGTTTCAAAATGACATCCAGTAACAATCAGCCTCGTTAGGTATGACTTTCGACTGTATTGCTGAGGGAGAGGGGTTTTTTTTGTTGTTGTTGTTTTTTTTGTTTGTTTTGTTTTTGTTTTGTTTGTTTGTTTGTTTGACCAGCATCTGGAATACAAACAGTCATGATTGTTTCATATGGGTTTTTATTGCCTCTCTGTCCTCGCAAGCTCGTCACCAGCAGAGACATGTATCACCTCAATCCTTTTAAATATAAATGCAAAAATATCAAATAACGGCTTTCCCTGCACCTGCTTACCAATATCACATTGAAAAACACCATCGATGTTTTTCCTCTGATAATGCTAATTGTGTGTCGTTTCGAAAGCATGGTAAACCGTCCAGAAGACACGGTATGCACTAAAGTATGCCATTTGCACCGGAAGCCAGCACCGCTTCAACACCCTTGTGCACCTCCCTCTCGTATCCACGCGAGAAGATCGAAAAAGAGAAAACTCAGGATAAACCATGAAACGTCACATCTCGCGTTGAGGTTTATATCGATGCATATACACTCTAATGTAGTTCAAAAAACTCTCTCCCGCAAAGTCTTGTTTGGAATACTGACTATCTTTTCCTGAAAGCATGGAAAAATACATGGTTAAACAATTTTGAAAGTCAGTTGCACGTTAATTTCTATCAAGATAAACTTTGTTTTACTGTCTGATTGTATTTGGCGACATGATACATACAGTTTTATCAATGATTACATATATTATTTGTATACCAGGGTATCGACAATATTTTTCATCCAGGCAAGCTTATCAGACAACTGTACTCATACGGATAGTTTGCAAAAAGGCTATTGGCATTATTGAGCTTTTGTCATTTGCGCTGAAATTGTTCATTTGCTCAGTCATATTATGTTAGCAAAGTAAATAATGTTATTATGTGCCAATTGTAGCAAATACTTAAGTCATACATATGCATAGTTCTCACGGTACTGTCGATTAGGCCTATACGTTAATAATGCCACAATCGAATAGCTTTGTGCGTCATATGAAGATTCAGACTAGAACTCATAATCGCCATACAAAATAACATTTCTATTTAGACAAAAAAATAGTTCACATGTGTGTGCATGTGTGCCTCAAACACATAGTTTATACTCATATTTGTAACGCCTGTTTACGTAACGGTTATACATCTATATACATTTCATTACATTCCCCCAATTTGGGCCAATAGTAAGGCTCCCGGTGTGTGCTTTAATATCAGAATGGTGAAAATGGTCTTGGCTCATTTTATATTGAACATTTCAAAACATATATATTTTACAGAAGTTTTTATGGATTGTTCATGTTTCTTTGGGAACTTAATATGCCTTTATCCGCGTTTTGCCCTGGCTTTGATGCTTGTTAGTTATTATTATAAGAATTAAAATTCCAACATAATCAAAGGACCAGCATGTCAAATTTCAACGACTAAATTCGTATACATTATACATAATATGAATGTATATGTGTGTAGCTTATACGAGAATTATCAAAATCAGCGTATTTGTCCTACATGGGTATATATTTACTGTAATTTAGTATCAGAAAGTAAACTTAAATTGATGCGCACCTGTTAGCACCGTAGGCATATATTTGAGTGAACAGTCAGGTGTCATAACTCTTCTACTTCTGCATCGGAGACAACTGGTATCCTGTCTGGTCCAGGACTGTTCGCAGTGCTACTGCTACTGGACATTGTCCTCACACTTGCTCCGCTGCCCGCCCTGAAGTCTGAAGTACTCCATGCTTGTTCCACATCTTTGTCGGGCTCTGGCTTAATATTAATTTCCTTGACTAAGTTTCTCTTCTTTTTCGATTTTGTGTGCTTCAAAACAAACTGTTTGGCTTTCTTCATGTCTGCTTTGAACTATAATGGGAAAACAATAAAAGGTGAGTTTTTTTTTTCATTTTGCAATATGTCTTTTGGGGGTATATCGCGGTGAACAATTCTGTTTTGGTCAAAATCGCAGACGACAGTTGTAATTTGCTCAAAGCTTAATAAATAGCCAAAATAAAATAATTTGCACAGATGTGTGAATTCACGCAGGCTGAACATATATATTCATTTTCATGCAGCCACCAATACACATCAACAGCTATAGAAGTGAGCACGAAGTTGATTTACGCAAGTATTAATAGATGTAGAGTTACTAATGAAGGCCATAAGTGCATACACCAAAGGCAACTGTGATGCCCTCTACCTCATGATTGGTCGTTACTTCAATATGCATGTCTAAAACAAAATTAATGTTGACCATTTAGCAATACTGTTTCCCCTCTTTTATTTTCCGCCTGTCGAGAGCAACGAATACAACATTGATTATTTCTTGACTGTGATGAATGTTGCCAATGGCTGTTACTGTGGCATGGAAACGTGAATCACGTCGCTTAAAAACAGATATCGCACTACGACTCTGAAAATGGAATTTCAACAGGGTCACGGTGAGAAAAATGGCCGCTTGCGGCGACATTGTTCACGTGATTTGGCATTAGCAGCGCAAGGTTCTGCTCAGCGGCAATGACAATTGGAACCTCCTTTGCACTCTTACATCATGTGCTCTGGCACGATATCAGCAGAACTTAACCGTGAAGAAAGCAAAGTATTTCATCATAGAAATCCGAAGTTTGTCATGCAATTGTGCTCAAGCTTAAGTGTGATGTTGATCTGGGGTCCGTGGTGCAGTTATATGTTTCCATATTGTATATGTCCATACAAGTGGCATCGCACATGAGATTTCACGAGCTATTAGATTTAAGTGTATTTACTATGCTTGAAAACAAATCTATCTATCTATCTATCTATCTATCTATCTATCTATCTATCTATCTATCTATCTATCTATCTATCTATCTATCTATCTATCTATCTATCTATCTATCTATCTATCTATCTATCTGTCTGTCTGTCTATCTATCTGTCTATCTATCTATCTATCTGTCTATCTGTCTATCTGTCTAACTATCTATCTATCTATCTATCTATTTATCTATCTATCTATATCTGTGTGTGTATGTGTGTGTATTCTAACTGTTCGATATCTTTATTGTTTCATTCTTCCGTGCTATTATTTTATAAGAAGCCGATGTAACTTTTAGACAAAGATTATATGTCAGATACTTCTTGATATCCATGTAAATGTTAATAATAAACTATACTTTGGCGTATTTGCTCTATTCGCTCTGTTCGGTGGTTCACTTGATTAAATCAGTCGTATTGTGCTCCACTTGTCCGATGGTGTGTGGACAGCCGGCGAGGTCCTCCCAGTGGAGCTGTGGACAGACTATTCTGTCATATATTCATTGGTATAGTGCTGGATAATGCTGGAGATGACCACCCCGGCCAGCACACCCTTACCACTGATTTGTATTTATATATTTTATCTATGATCATACTAAACTTATTGCTGCCTTTTACCTGGATGTAGCCATGTCTTTTATCTTTCTCCAGCAATGGGGGTTCTATAAATAATTATTATATGTAGGACTAACCCTCCAAATTTTCATTACACCATTTATCTGGTGCTGACTATCAAGTACTTTGACAGCCGATAGAACTAGAAATTTTAATCATCTTTTGTGTCACAAAAGGCTTGCTATGTATCATGTGCATCATATCACGATTATCGGCCATCATATTACTGAAGTAATCATTTCAATAAAATAAATACATAATACGGCATTGTATTGCACCGGTTAGTAATAGTACCCACGTGGGAGTCCATTGTATGGTTGGTTGACTTTGCACTTAGTGGTTGTAAAAGATGACAATCAAGGAGTGTTTATGGTAACAGACATGTTACATCGGTGTGACGCGCTATAAACATACCAATACATTTTCATGCATATAAAATTTCCCAGAGCGTAATCACTTTTGTCAGGCATGGCTGTTTGGCCTGAACCATGAAAATAAAGCATATAGATCATGCAGCAAACCAGGTATACTGATGACCATGTTCTCTTAAGGGAGGTTAGATGAATGTGAATTTTCGCATTGTGGTAATGGGATCAGTGATAATTATGATGTATGTGGCTGTGAAAGAAGTTACAAGTTATTCATACGGATATCATGTGTAAACTTATCATTTTGACGGCTATTTGGACATACCCGTGAACTCGCATTTCTACTTTGCAAGATGCATCAATAAACCTGCCAATTCGCAACCTCATTCTGCTGGAAAATTCTGAATAAACGTTCTCACCTTATGGGAAAACTGCTGAAAAGTTAATTTACCCATTCGTACTATCGTCCAGTGTCGTAAGAGGCACTAAAATCAAATCGTCTCGTTTTCTTTTGACTGTGGACTTTTTTAATTAAAATAATAATCAGACAAACAGTCAGAGAAACATAATGTAAACAATTGAAAACAAGAACAAAAAGAAGAAAAATGGGTAAGAGAAATGAATGCCAGAAGTGTCATCTCCATAGTAAAAAAAAAGAAAAGAAGAAGAGGAAAATACTCACATCGCGACCCATTTCTCTGATCTGGTGCCACGTAACTCTTTTCTCGTTGCGGAGCGTTGACTTTGCTTCAAATGACAGCTGTAATAATTCTGTAGAAATCTGAAAGAAAAAAAAAGCACTCAGTACAACATATTATTTACTGCTAAGGAAAATATAGATGTCTCATTGTATCATATCTTACGTACCTTCCTCCTTTGAATATTAAACTTCTGCTGATATTTTAAATCTTAACCACTCTGTCACAGCTTAAAGCCAGAACGGTGTGCAAAGCACCCCAAGTGACGACTGGCTTGGGTGATTTTGATATCACTAATATATTCTTAGGCAACCACAAGCCTCATTCTGAAAGGCCTTTTACGTCTGTGCTCGTAATTGTTGTATCTTTGTATTTGTGCTTTACAGGGTGGTTGCTGTGTGCATTCAATATCGGCCGAATGGTCTAAGAGAAAACAAAGCCCTGCATGTTTGTTCGACATTGCCAGTTACAGGCCACCTTTTGTTATCTCGACGACGTCTTTAAATCTGAAGGTCAAATGTGAATTAACAAAATGGGGATATGGTCAAGTTCCAAATGTTGGTCAGTCAGAAATGAGTAAATCGATCCTCATTAATTTTGTTTCCATTTAGAATGACCTGTTTTCCATTGATGTCACAAATGACTTCGAGGAGGGTACTACATGTGTACAGTTGAAGCAACAAAAATTTCAAACTTGTACAAAGTACCAAACGGAAGATTCACCACCTCTGCAACATTGCAAATCTACCACACGCAGATACAAAATGGTATAACTCAGAGTATGTTTTGATATTAGTCGTAAAAACACAACCTGCCTATGAACACAACTCCGCTAAAGGACCACCTGTGCTAAAGGACCAGTCTCAACATCTCTGTTAGCATATTTTAGTTTAATTCTACCTACTTTAAGGGACCACCTGTCAGAAACAACTATTTTTCACAGGTCCTGTGGGAGGTCCCATAAGATAGGTCCCATTGTACCTTCTTATCTAACCTGAAAAGTGGTGTAAAGAGCCAAGAAATCTAACAATTAAAAACACAGAATGCGTACATCACTGACGTTTATGAGGCCAACAAACGCTAATTCCATAATGTTGACACTGTGATCTTTTTTAATGGCCCCGACTAATTCTCTTCAGTGTACGAAACTTTAATTTATATTTGAATGTTTGAGGAAAACTTAATAAAATGGACATATGTACAGGACCTATAAATCCTACCGATGCGAAAGACTAAAAATAGAGGCCGTAGAGGTCAAACGAAACTTTTTTTACAACTCCTTTCTTCCGTCTACCATTCGTGAATGGAATTTGCTGCCTGGAATCGTTAGAAATATTGATCATCTGGACGATTTTTACGAAGGAACTAAACAAACTTAAACCTGAATGTAACAATCTTTATTATATTGGTGAAAGGAAAAGTGCAGTTATTCATGCTAGAATAAGGATGGGCTGTTTCCAGCTGAATAGTGATCTCTTCAGAATAGGTGTTGTTGGCTCTCCTTTTTTTCATGTGGCGCGGGAATCGAAAATATTCATCACTTTTTCTTTCAGTGTTATAAAAATGTTTCGCTGAGGAATGATCTACAAACAAATATTATAGCCCTTGGAAATTTCAACTTAAAAACATCTTTTTGGGGGAAGTAGTGTTAAAGGAATTACAAAGGATAAAAACAAAAATATTTTCAAGGCTTTGCATGAGTACCTAAAGAATTCTACAAGGTGTAAGATATGAGTAATATTCATCTTTGGCCAAAAAGTACATTTCTCACCTTTTTAAGGACAGTTACTATGGGTAAGCTCACACACCTATTTAATTTAATTCCAGCATCTTCTATTTTTTAATTTGAAGTTCCTGTATACGTCTATCTATCTGTGCAATGGTGTTTTCCATTTCAATGCTGTATTTTCATATTTGTACAAGAGGCCTTAATATAGGGTTGTGAGCCTGTTGGCCAATTGTGTTTAAGCCAAAGACTAAAAATGAGAAAAATATCTTTATCCAGTTTTGACACGTGTGGCGTGGTTTTCGCCTGCTCGTTCAATAATAAATTGTGTTGGTTACTTGGTAAACACAATTATGGCTTTGGACAAAATACCATGGAACTCTGTGACCACACGTGTAAATGTGTGTGATCGAGGTTTTGGCTTTAACGAAAGCAGTCACTTGATGCTCTCCGGTATGACATTTTTTCCTGTTTGCTCTTTCCACTTTAAGTTTTGTTTATGTTAATAGACCTAGTATAAATACTATTCCACGGATTATAAATGTATTTTATTGCATTCTATATAAAACCTGTGAAATGCACAGGTCCTTGCGCTTTCTAGAGTTTTTCCCACTGATTGGTTTATACCTAGTTTTAGTACAGACGTGGAGTATGGAAGATGCATAATTTACACTTTACTTGTTAACAGAATTTAATTATGCAAGTGGCAATTAACAGACTGGATAATATTCTTCTCTTTGGTAGCGACGGGCTTTCTTTGGTGTAAGAAACTTTTATTTATATTTGAATGTTTGAGGAAAACCTAATAAAATGATCAAATGTGCAGCACCTATAAATCATACCGATGCCAAAGAATAAAAAAGAGAAAAATATCTTTATCCAGTTTGAAAACGCGTGGCATCGTTTTTCCGTCTCCTTGCTCAATAATAAATGATGTGGGTTCTTTGGTGAACACGTTTCTGGCCATTCCCCTCAACAGACGAAATCGGGATGCCTTCCATAAATACATTGCGGGGACAAGACGCTTCATATTATAGTTCAGTAGCGCATAAGTAGTCAGTTGTAATTAGTCATTTGTTGACCAGATTAACCAATTTATTCTTAAGTGTCACTTAAGAACTCTCCTGTCAGTTTTATTGCCAACAAATATATTTTGATAATGGTATCTTTAGCTTCATTGATTTTTGTATCAGGAGTAAATATCAGAACTATATGTGTATATTGGTAACTTTTGTTTCTCCTGTGTTATATATATATATTGTTGTGCGTGTGTGTCACTCCATGTATTGGACACCCACCACCCCGATTAGTCCTCTCCATTATACTACAGTAAATGAGAGCGGTAAACTAACCAGAGGTGTGCTCTTCAAGCAGAACTCGCTTCAGTCTTGTCGCTAATCGTCTTCTGCCTAATATTGTGTCAAATAGAGCCTGTGCTAATATGTAAATATGTTGGACGCACCATGGATGTTACCCTTTCTATCGTTGCCCCATTGCAAGAGGCAGTTTTCCGCATGAACCATCATCATCATCATCATCATCATCATCATCATCATCATCATCATCATCATCATCATCATCATCCCTTTCTGAATATCACTACCTTTTGTGAACTTGCACTTCAAGCAAGTATTATACAGTCATGTCTGTAGAAGTTCGTTCGCAACAAGAGTGTGTGCAGTACTATCTGTATTGCCTGTTCAGATATAGCCTGCCACTGTGTCAGCTTTTCGGTTTACTTCAGACATACAACAATATGAGCTAATAGCTAGTGTACTGGGTATGTTTTGAGTGCCACCAAAGCCAATTCTTTCGTTGTGCACGTTAAGCTGTTGACTCAGGCCATGCTGTTCTTACAGGTTTAATCAACGAGTTCCTCAAGATGCCTGTTCATCAACAGTGAGGAACTCGGATGGAGTAGTTGACTCATTGAGATTTTTGTTAATGGAGGAAAACTTTGTTAAACCCTGGTCTATAGAACATTCTCTTGTAAGCCTGCTGACTCGAGCTTTCTAAACAGATTTGGGCCTCGTAAATTCATACTTATTTATTTATATTTTAACGTTTTATGTATGAGAAATATAAGCTGTTTTTTTACTTCGACTTTGGCTTGTGGTATCTGGCTCTGGCTGCCGGTGCTGTCCACTGCACGGAGCGACTACGGTCTCTCCGTGCCGCGTCCACCTCTGGCCGCCAGACCCAGCTGCAGTGGCTACAGTCATCAGAGACTGGTGCTCTTTGTCGCAGCAGTCGTTAGTCATTTCTTCTTAGCTCGTGAATTCTTACCTGTGGTATCTGGCTCTGGCTGCCGGTGCTGTCCACTGCACGGAGCGACTACGGTCTCTCCGTGCCATGTCCACCTCTGGCCGCCAGACCCAGCTGCAGTGGCTACAGTCACCAGAGACTAGTGCTCAGCAGTCGTTAGTTATTTCTTTTCAGTTTGTGGATTCTTACCTGTACTGAATATTATTTGCTTCACTGTTTTATTCGGTTTCTTGTAAATTATGTGTACAATTTTATAATTTAATTGCATATGGGTTAATTATTTGTATTTATGTACTGTGAACTGATTTCTGGGTATTGTCATTTTCCCCGAACCTCGGGGGTTTTAACAAAATTATTATTATTATTATTATTATTATTATTATTATTATTATTATTATTATTATTATTATTATTATTATTATTATTATTATTATTATTATTATTATTATTATCATTATCATTATCATCATCATCATTATCATTATCATTATCATTATTATTATTATTTTGACGCGAATTTGACGCCCACACAATTTTGGGCCGTCTAAGTGGGAAAGCGTTAACATTTATTCATTATTGTGTCCCTAGGTGACAACAAGCGAAAACCTTTGTGCAATTATACAGTGCTAAGTTGACCCAAGTCGCTGTGTGTCTTGCTTGTCTTGAAAAAAATTTATTGCGGAAATTTGACAATGTGTCTCTGTGTACCTTGCCTAACATTCCATCATAAACATGCACGCGTCTTAGAGAGTAAAGGAACGGTAACACTAAATTGGCCAACCAGGAATAGTTTGCCCAGGGTTGAATAACGTATTGAGACACAGCAGTCCCACCGCTGGATGAATAGTTTAATTCTTCCATTACATCTAAGTTGGTTTTCATTTTAACTCCGGGGACTACAACAGGATCATTTGATCATTTTGCACCCAGACAATTTGATAACCTAAACTTTGTATTTTTCAAAATTCACAATCTCAGAATTTCGATTTTATCTAGGTTGACTTTTAGTCCAGATATGTATTGAAACGTTTTCATTAGAATAGATTAACTGTTTTCTGAAGCTTGGATAGTGACAGAAGTGTCATATGAGTATTGTGATATTTAATAGTTAATTTCATGAGGTCCTATGCAGATACCTTAAATGTCTAGATTTTTCCTTCTGTTTACTGGCAAAAATTTCAGCACATAATAGGAAGAGGTAGGAGGAAAGACGACAATCTTGACTGACGCCAGGAGACAAGCTGAAAGCTTGAGATGTTCAGCCATTGTTTACAACACAACTTTCAATGTGGTTGTAGAAAGTTTTAATCCACCTGATCAGAGAAGGACCAAAATTTAAATTAATCAGGGACTTCAAAACGGAAAGTCCCACTCTAAAGAGTCGAGCTTTTTCTAAATCGATAAGAATTGATAGTCCAGGGATTTTTCTTGCATTGATGTGATTAATGAGGTTTAGTATTCTCTATATATTTTCACCCATGTATCTGTCGTCTAGATATACATGTATTAATTTATGTAAAACCCTGTTTGTTCTGAAAGCAATGAATTTAGTGGCGTATTTGTAGTCCGGATTCAACGGCGAAATTGGTCCTCATTTTTTTCCAGTGTAGGGATTAAAGACATGACACCATGCCGTTGGGTACCTGACAACATACCTGTGTGATAGGCCATTTTCAAAGTTTTTAATAATTCAGTTTTAATGTCAGTCCAAACAAAATTACAAAATTCAGCCGGAAAACCATGTGAGCCTGGTAACTTGTCATTTTGCCAAGTTTTCAAAGTGGCTGATAATTCTTGTTGTGTGATTTCTCCCTGTGTGTCAAGAGATTAAAACAACCCAGATCATTACCTCTATTGGATGATCTCTTGTACCAACCACAGGTAAAACTGTGATTATTTAAAATTTGTTGACATTCAATGAAGAAGTGGATATTCAATTTTTAACACAGCAAATTCTATCCATATGCAATCAGCTGGAGCACATGGTATCGTGCCAGGGGGCTCATCATAAATGTTGATGAGACGCAAATGATAAATAGATTGTAAAAGTACGTGAAGAGAAAATAGTTTTGAGATTGTCAAATATTAAAATCTGCAAAAATCTATAATGTGAATCTATTGGAAAATGGACAGAGGCTTCGTAACCCAAAAAGAAAGAAAAGTGCAGTTTAGGTGCACTTCGTGTGAAATATTTAGTGGACCAACTTAAACCTGCAGTTACACAAATCGTATACATATTTCAACTGACCTCCTGCTCATCAATTTTACGCTTGTAAAAACCTTTATTTTATTCAGTTTGACAAAGTGCTTCAGCATACACGGTGATGCCATTTAATTCCATTTTATATTTTTGTGTGATGTGCGCTTTGTAATTTGATGTACGCTATATATCTTCTATTTCTGCTGTTATGGAGGACAATAAAAATCATCAGCATCATTGTCTATCTAGTTTATTTTTAAAAATGAGTAAACATTATGTTGACATATGATTATAATACGTCGTATACTTATCACGTACAAGTTATAAAAATGGAAAAATATACAAATAAAAAATTCACACGAGACGACCATAATACAAAGTTTATGGTGTTCTTCCTGGGAACAAGATTCAACTCTTCAGCGTGATATCGACATTTTCAGTTGGATACGCTAGTTTTGACTTCAAACCTACCTATGTCCTCTTGAACTCACACCTGCCTACATTTTCGGGATAAAAGTACGAACAATACGATTATCACATTTCAGGCAGTGAAAAATATCGCGTTCCGTACTTACATCTCAGTCATGTCTGTATGAAAATACGTTTTGTATGATAGCCCATTTGCCCATTTCTTATGCCGCTACGGTTTGATCATGTTTTATTATTTTTTCAGTTGTTGTGGCGACGCTATTTGACTGGCCAAGTTGCCAAGCTGTTGTGCCGATAAGTTTTGGTGACAGCATGCGCCTAACTTTAAATATCCTGGTGGTCAGTGTGGAAGACAGCGAGATCAAACCAGCGTGGAATATGCTGTGATTCTTATGACATGTGGATACGCTTAAAGTGTCATTCTGAGTTGAAACACTTTTCACATGAGGAGCACATGATACTTGCTGAATCTGATTTAAATTTGTTTTGGTGATAATTGCCAGCTCCCTCCATTCAGGGACTCCTATGTTAACAGTAGTGCTGACAGTGATGTTGACATTAGTAGTGATGCAGACACGGCCTTTCCGCCCGAAGTCAACGACTTTCCATATGTAAATGAGGAGGAGCTCATTGACACATCTAGGACAAACGGTGAACATGAAGACAATGGGTTAGCGATGAGTGCTTCAATAAAAACGGTCTTCAAAGTCTGCATATAAATGCAAGAAGTCTAATTCCCAAACTCAGTGAAATAAAACTGAGCACAGAAAAAACAAAGGGGGCTGTTATGGGAATAACTGAGCCTTGGTTGGACCAAAGTGTACAAGACAACGAAATTTTAATACCTAACTATATTCCAGTAGGAAAACCGAAATGGCGGAGGAGTATGTGTTTATATCAGGAAGGACCTACCTTTTAATCATAGACCTGACTTTGAACAAAATATTAACATTGAACAAGTTTGGGTTGAAATTATATTACCGAAAACCAAACCAGTTTAATTGGTACTTGCTATAGACCACCGAATCAAACTACATTCTTCCATAATTTTGAGGAATCTTTTATGGGTGGTGACAGGTTCTATGACTCTGAGTGAATCACATGGGAGACTTCTACGTCAATACTTTGCAAAATAGTGACAGTGGTTTGTTAAAACAATTCAATGACTTCTGTCGAATTTTCGACCTGCAACAGATATTTCAGGAACCTACAAGAAATCTATCATTACTAGATTTAATTCTGGTATCAAAAAATACAACATACGTTCAGTGACGTTATCCTTCTAGGACTGAGTGATCATTGTTGAATTTACTGTACAAAGGTACACAGAAACAAATTTACAGAATCAGCACCCATAAAAATCCGCAATAAGAAAAACTTTAGTGCTGAAATACTGAATCCCAAACTATGTGACCAGGACTGGAGTTCAGTGGTGAACACGGAATATGTAAATGAAGTTTGGATCAATTTAGAATATATTTATCAGAGGGTTCGATATCATAGCACCTGAAAAGCAAATAAGGATAAAATCTAGGACGCAACCTTGGATAACGGATGAGGTACTCGAGTATATTAGGGTCAGAGATAATTCATTATTCAGTTGTAGAAAAAAATGGTTGGGCTGGTGTGAAACAGAAATGTATTTATAAAATAAGAAACAAAGTGCAGAGATCGGTCAAAAAAGCTAAAGCTGAGTATTTCAACAGACAAAGTGAAGAAAACAGGCGCAATAGTAAGACATTGTGACAACTTTTAAAATCGCTTCGATATCAAACAAAAAAAGTGTTAATTGGTCTTGAAAACAGAAAATGATGATATGTGTTATCAGGACGGAGATGTAGCAAATGAGTTCAAGTCCCTTTTTACTTCTGTGGCATCCGTCTTGGTGAGCCAGTTACCGAATGTTTCAAGATTTTTTACTATGGAATGAGTTAAACTATTTCATCAAGATCAAGGAGTAGTTACAAATGAATTTGGTTTTGAACAGGTTTCAGAAGATTTTGTCTATAAAAAGCTGTCTAAACTAGAAAAGGGCAAGGTAACAGGCCTTGACAAATTACCAGTAAGAGTCATTAAAGACAGTGCAAAGGTTATTGCAAAGCCTTTTACACACATTGTAAACATGTCCGTAAAGGCATCCCAAGTACCAGATGACTTAAAAGAGGCTAGAGTAATTCATTTGTACAAAAAAGATGAAAGAACTAAAGCATGTAATTACAGATCGGTATCTTGAATATACTTTCAAACGTCCTGAACAACTCAAGAATTATATGAAATCTAAAGGCCTTATATATAAGTATCAGTCGGGTTTTATAACTTTTTTCTCCACCGATACAAGTTTTATATATCTCACTGATTACATAAGGCTAGAGATTGATAAAGGTAATTTTGTAGGCATTGTACTAATAGATCTTCAGAAAGCATTTGATACTGTTCATCATGAGATATTATGTGAACAACCTTCAGCTATATGATCAAAGGAAATGTCGGTTAAACAGTTTCAATCATATCTGAATGAAAGGATGCAAGTAGTTAGTGTTAACGGAACCCTGTGAGAAAAAAGCAGATTCATTGTGAAGTCCTCCAAAGCTCTATTTTTAGGCCGCTTCTCTCCCAAATTTACATTTATGACATGAAAATGGCAATAAAATGAAAGCTATTATATGTAGATGTCTCTGCACTACTGGTATCTGAAAAAATGTGAATCAAATTCAGTTAAGCTTAAACCAAGAGTTATACTCTACGAATCAATGGCTTATTGATGAAAGACTGTCTTTACATCTTGGAAAAACTCAATCAATACTGTTTTGTACGAAACAGAAATTAGAGAATAAGGAATCAGTAATAGTAGGCAATGGGTAAGCAACTGAGCAGAAACATCAGCTCAATGACCAGTGCCCCAAGTTAGACATGTCGTTGACTGGAAATGAAATGGTTAAGGAAATAATTAGTAAGTGTGACAACAGACTGAAATTTTTGTACAGAAACAAAAAGTGCATCAACGAAAACACACACACACGCACAAAAACTTTTATGTAACGCATTGATACAACGTTATTCAGACTACGCTTGCACAAGTTGGTACTCTGCTTTGTCAACACCAAACAAAAAGAAATAAAAAATTGTCGAAAGAAAATGACTCGATTTGTACTGGACTACTTGTACAGATGTACATAGTCACTTACAATTACCTGCTCGGCTTTTTATCCATCAGTTTTGGTAAGTCCAGAGAGTGCATTTTTATCGTATGAGTGACATTATTTCATCCAAGATAATTTTCCTAGGCTGCAGAAATGAAACACTCAACATGCATATTTATTCATGATTTGGGGGTTGGGCAATTCGGTTTCGGTGTAACTGATCACGCACGTAACAGTATAATACATATATTATGCGCTGTCATTTTGGCAGGCATGGTCTGTGGGGCCTACATGTTGGTGTCTGCATTGTGGGCCCTGGAAGTTTTATCACGATGGTTGTGCTGCCGTGATCTGCGGGACAGACATTATGGTGTCTGCCTCCCAGATCATGGCAGATGTATCTTGTTATTCACAACTGCCTGATGGGTTATGGTTGGCCTGCTGGGCCAACTATGGCCCATCAGAAAGGTGAAATCCTGAAATTAATATTGTATTTGTGTCTTTTTGTCCAGAACCTAATAGTCATTACCCTATTCCGCAGTCCGAATTCTTTACTCTCGTATGCATTTTTTAAAATATTTTTTATGACAAAATATGAGACATTATTTCTGTGTTTGCATCCTGCATGCTACCAGATGAGGGCACGGAGAATAATTATTTGTATTTATGGTTTATGAGGCGGCCAGTTGGTGTCGGTCTCACAGATCATACATGTGACAGTATGATATGTATATTGTACGGTTCGGGTTTGTCAGGCGCATGCGTGGTCTGTGGGAGAGACGTACTGGAATCTGCGGGGGGGGGGGGCATATAGTTGATAGAGGTGTCTACAGTGGTCTGTGGGGCGGTTGAGGCGGTGCCTGCATCACGGATCATGGTAGAAATAATTGACTGTTTACAATTGCCTATTGGGCCAACTTTGTCAAAATGTGTGAACATCATTTTCCTTTAAGAGGAGTATTATTATAACGCTAAACAAATGTAAACACTGTATACTGTACATGATTTTACTCATTATCTGTGGGGCGCGCTCTTGGAATAAGTTTGACCGTCCATGCAATATCGAGAGTGCGACATTACGACATTCATGTAATAGTTTTCAAACAACACTCATGATTGTACACGTTTTTAATTTTTAGTTATCAATCATGTCTCTGTCTGGCATAAATGCAATCCAGTGTTAAGCATCATGATTTTGCATCTACAGCAAACATCAACATTTTTGCATATTGTTCGCTCACCTCATTCTCCCATCTCGCACATATGGCATAGTAATCTAAGTTTGGTATTTTTATATAAATTTTATTTTGCAGAGTAACATTGGATATGAATGTGATTATTATTCATTAGTAGACTTAGAAGTCATATTTATATCATTAGTACTATGTTTTCTGGTTTTATATATAAAAAGACCCGACTGGAAATAAGTCACCAGACTTTGTGGGCTATCCTTGCACCTGTGATGTAAAATTTATTTATTGTAGCTGTATATCATGTTGTGTAACCCTTGTCTTTGGTGCTAAATAAAATCAACCAATCAGCATCTTTCGGCTCTATTGTTACAGCAACAGGGCTCGGTACCATGTATATTCACCCAGCAGCTGCTGTGCAAACTATTTTAAAGGACATGCAAACTTCATAATAGATGATTTACGCATGCCAAATTTGGGGGTTTCTAGCTCACTCGTGTCTTGCCTGAAGCAGCCACGATCGAGTGGAAAGGAAGAGAAGAAAGAATGAAAGGAAGAAAAGAAAGAAAGAAAGAAAGAAAGAAAGAAAGAAAGAAAGAAAGAAAGAAAGAAAGAAAGAAAGAAAGAAAGAAAGAAAGAAAGAAAGAAAGAAAGAAAGAAAGAAAGAAAGAAAGAAACAATGCGCCTGTGCTGACACACTGGCATAAAAATTAAGTCATGTCACTAGGGACTTGATTTTTGCGTAGTTATCTTAGCTTATTCATCTTTGCAAGCTTTGATAAGCGCTAAAAACATACTTGTGTTCATGCATTTTGTAGCATGATTGAACATTACTTCTATCATGTTATAATGAAATCTCAATCTTCAATGTCAAAGCTTGCTAGTGGTTTTCCACTCGATCGTAGTGGCTTCAGCCAAGGTGCGTGTTCCAACCAGGGACGTGCTATAGCGCGTCCCTGTTCCAACGAACTGTTCTGAATTATAGGGGTGCTAGATTTATGTGCCTTGCTAAAGCACCTTTCATTCAAGTACTAGCATGCTTGCAGTTACACAGAACATACTCCCCCAGGTCAACAGCTTTCCTCGGGACACAGACATGAGCCTGACAAAGAAGAAGTACCAATGACCCCCCCCCCCTCCTGAAAATGCCAATTTGGGAACTTTCAGACCCAAAGAAGGAAACTTACTTTCAAAGAGTTTTAAAAAAATTCCCTGATTTCAGTGAATTCTCTGAAAATGCTCGTGTTTGTCGGTGCGCTTGTATTACGCTCAAAGGGCGCCAAGGAAAGGTGTTGACTTAGTCCAAAATGTGGCACTGAAAGGGTTAAACCCCCTCCAATTTTATATTCTGGACTCTACAGACATGCCTGATCATGCTATAGGTCACCAAATGCACATGAAAAACGAGTCCGTGACGCACAAATAGGCACTAATGCTTTCGAATGACCCTGACTTTCTATAGGGTACGGATTGTACTTAATATAGAATCCTATTTTCTGCAAGAAACACGTCAAGCTTTCAACTGTAGGAGCATTAGTCTCAGTCCCTTATGACCTGTATGGTGGCATAGAATAAATCCATGAATGATGTTTTAATGTGTGATCAAAGCATCATACGTAAAACAGCATTTGATTTGAAAAACAATTAATACGTAGATTTTTTAGTTTCGGTATGAAAGTTACTAAAATCTGCTGAAAAATATGTCCAAATACCGACTGTTAAAAAAGTTTTTCGAAAAAAGTGACCACGACGATGAGCCAAAATTAGCTGGTGGTCAAATGTCGTCTGCTTCAATGTCTTTAACTAATTTCAAGAGCAATACAAAAAAAAAAAAAAAACAGTTTGACCGAGAAAAGTAGATTAGACCTGTCAAGATAACATGCCCCAGGTCGACAGTTTTTCTTGGCATGGAAAGCTGATTATTCAGTCTGACAGTAAGGAGGAACGGGTTAATAACACACGATGAATTGTGAATAATACAATTATTATCGAGCAGTGATCACGTTGTCAATTTTGGATGACAAGGCTGTCGGATTTATTTATACGACATAGTGTTTCAAGTATACTCCACATTCAAAATATAATTGTTGAAGGGGGAGAGAGAGAATCTAACATAATTTCTCCATCCATGCCTGTCCGTATGTTACATACCCATATGTAAAATGTCAGTTGGGTACTATGAAAGATAAATAAAATCATAAAACATGAAAAATTTGGCAAGTTAACCTTTTTTGTTTACATTCAGAGGTAAAATTGCTTTAGTTTACCTTGAAAACCCCTATATAATACTGCAAATTACATCGCCAACATAAATTTAAGTTCAATATTGTCAGACAATGCTGCTTCTATCGGGCCAGACTCGCAGTTTTATTATCACGAAAGCATACAATCCTAATTGTACTCCATATCAGTACTCTCTTTTCCATGAATGCAGCTTTTGCAGTAATATGCACTTCAGAATTCGCCACGTCTAACTATGATTCAAAATGTATTTACATGCTTGAAGGAATAATGATAGTTATTATTCCTACAAGGTGCATGTATTGCAAATGAAATACCAAATCAAAGTTACAGTGACGTTAATTATTTCAAGGATCTTTTACGGTGGTATCGCTTTGCGATTTCATGACTTATTCGAAATATTCAGGCAATGCAACTCACCCCTGTTTTCAAATTAGCAAATGACTTGCCAGGTACACCCTCCGTTTTCCGTCTTGCCTCCAGATTTCTGCTGGTGTCTGTGGTGGGCATAATGTAGAACACGTTGGTGTTTCGCAACTGTTTAAATTCACAGAGCAAGGATTCGACCCAAACAAAACAAAACGACTTGAAATATTCAGATATGTTTACAAGTTTATAGCTGTATTGACAAACTGTCTGAATGGCAGGTTACTGTGAATCAGCCACGCGTGTTCACACTCCCATGACGTCCGCGGTCTTACCAAGTTGTTCAAACAATGCGTGTCGTTGTGGACTCAAGCGAGAGTGTTGTCCACAATAGACCATTACGTACACACCTTCTTACTCGTCAAATGGATGATCAATGGAGTTGTCCTGACAACCAGACAACAAATAGAGGCAGCAGAGGCAAGTTCCACTTAATCCTTTTGTACACCTCACTTAACTACAATACGGTTTGGTTTTGTTTACAAGTCATTGGACAATCGCACTAATGGTCTCTGCATGATTCAAGACAAGATGTAACAATCATATTATCATTCTTGGGAATATCTTTTGGCAGGGTGGGAGGGCCGAAGGATACTTAACATCAAAGACCAAGTGTTGAAAATTGCAGATTCGCAACTACGTCATGGCCCAGTAACCTTTCATAAAGACATATCGGCGTCCAGTGCTAATGCACTTATGGAAACAAATAAGAAGTATAGTACTCGACCACTCAACATGTTTGTAATATCCATAAAGGTTATGATCGAATAAATATGTGCGTGTTTTTGCGTGCTGGGTCATGAAATAAAAAAAAAATGGGCTCAGTCTGTTAAGATATCATGCCAAAAAAAAAATAATAATAATAAATAAATAAAACATGGACGAGGCTGGATGGGTATTAAAATGTGTTACCATTTGCAGGCTCTCTGTACAGGAATACTAAGACCTGACTCAAAACATGATTCAATATTGTGTCAACAATTTCAAATATATTCTCAAATTCCCTACAGTTTTCTGTAGGACATGACTCTCCAGACACGATTCATGGATTCATTGAATCTCTGTTCAAGGTAACTTCAGATAATATCAACTTTGATAAACAATACGGATCATCTTATTTCTCTCCATTTTGGGAATAAGTATACAGTAACATAGAGCTGCTATTAGTGTCTTTTATTTCCGAAAGTGTCCTACATCGTCATTATAAATGAATATGCTCCTATTTATCATGACCATATAATTCACTCTTTTACTTCTCCTTATTTATTGCTCTATTCTTGTCAAAAGCTTGTTGGAATCTTAGATATATCATGCTGGTTTTGTGTAAATTTGTTGCATTTGATATTCCCCCAGATCTGGTGCCCCATGTACATGGTCTGAAAAGTACAATTTTTTTTTTTTTTTTTGGGGGGGGGGGGGGACTCTTGTTCATTGGAGGTTTCAGAATGCCCATTTTGAAAGATAGTACTGCGGAACTTTTACCCTGTACACATCGTGCTGACTTGGCATCAATCACCAGTAAATGTTAATGGGTTAAATTTGGATTCAATTTTGGTTTTTCGCTGTTCCGGTTGTATTTTTCTTTTTTTTCTTTTTTTTGTTTTTTGTTTTTTTGTTTTTTTTTTTTTTTTTTTTTTGTTTTTTTTTTTTGTTTTTTTTTTGTTTTTGTTTTTTTTTTGTTTTTTTTTTCTTTGGTTTTTTTTTGGTTTTTTGTTTTTGTTTTGTTTTTGTTTTGTTTTTTGTTTTTGTTTTGTTTTTTGTTTTTGTTTTTGGTTTTTTGTTTTTTGTTTTTTTTTTTGTTTTTTGTTTTTGTTTTTGTTTTGGTTTTTTTTGGTTTTTTTGGTTTTTTTTGTTTTTGTTTTTTTGTGTGTTTTTGTTTTTGTTTTGCTTTAAACGCATTTATTTCACCCTTATTGCCTAATAATTACAAATCTAATCTGGATGCTGTCCAGATGTGTAAGCGTAAAGCACAGAATGTACAAAACACACATGACACTCAAAAGGTTACATGGTCATTCATTATACTGTTCCCAGGGACTAAAATTGGCTAAAAGACCCCAATATTTCCGACAGAATTTTGATTTTACCAAATGATCATCAGAGAAACCCCTGTTTATCTTTCGGATCTGGTCACGATCAGTGCTAGTATGGCTACAATCCATGCAATGGGCTTGAGACACATTGAAACGTTACGGGAACTCTTTACTTTCCTCTATTTTTAAATTCGTTCAAACATATTTTATTCACAAAAAGTGCAATTGGGAACAAGGGCACACCCTATTTGAATCCCTCTTGCAAGAGAATACACAAACACAGGACGGACGTAGCGCACAACAGCTGCGCCACCACACGTTGGGTGCAAAAGGCACTCCAGGTGTGGTAACGCAGGGGCAAAACCATTAGATGGACTCCACCAGAACGGATCAAAGACAGAGGGGCTCGTAAAAGATACAAACAAATGTACCATGTTAATGCTTCAACTTCGAAACGTTTACTGTTTGTATAAACTCCAGCACAGAGAGAAATATAAAAGTATTATCTTCGGGACTGGGGTGACAATCACCAAACAAAATTGTGTTTAAACAGAAGGATGCATGAAGTGAATTAACAGACATATGAAGATTGTTGCGTATAATAAGGTATCGAGGGTAAGTTAGGAAGAAAGGTCAAACCCTTTCGACAGCAGCACCACACGAACATGCTGGTGACACTTTAACACTTATTTGGAAAAGATGTTCATTCAATTGGCTGTTGCCCATGCATAGTCTGGAATGTAAATCGATAGATATCTCTTTCCTTTGTTAAGATGTTCGGGTTAATTCAACGAGCATTTCGATGGAATAGAAATTTTCCTTTGGAATTGGTTTAGTTTAAACGTGTTTATTTAGTCTGGATAGCCCTATAGTACATCGAGATGACTAATACATGGGTTCTCCAGAACATGGAGACACACAGTAGGTATGTACAAGACGCACATGACAATACAAATGTAACCAATGTATTATATCTGTGTAAACTCTGTACGAATATCGAGGTTTGATGACTTGTAAGATACAAGTTAAACCAATATGAATTGAGGTCAATATTTACCCGTTAAAAAAAAAAGGTTTGATACAAATAAATTTACATAGTCCAACCGATGAATACTACAGTAACAGTAACGGAAACATTTAGTCGTTAAAGCGCCTGATATCAATAATGTACTGATGGGGAGCATCACAGATCTGGATATTTAGGCAGTTAGAAAGCTCGTTACTGCCACGGAGAAATATTTCAACTAACCTATCACTACCAATATGAATTATAAGATGCGGGCTAACCCCCGGAGCAATCAAAGGAATAACAGTATTCAGTAATTTGTTTCTCTGAACGATGTAATAGGGACAGAAGAGTAGGAAATGCTTAGAGTCTTCAGAGGGATAAGAACAGACACATGATGGGTCAGGAAGGATGTTAACTTTGTGAAGGTTGGAGTTTAGTCTAGAGAATCCTAGGCGTAATTGCATGTGGCAAATACTAGCAAATCTGTCACCATGGAGATAGAACTCAGAAACACTGTCTGTGGCTAAGAGAGTAATTTTAAGTTTCGATTTGAATATCGAAACTTAAAATTACTCTCTTAGCCACAGACAGTCTTAGCTGTGTCTGGCATAGAGTAGGGCAACGCTGGCCATTAGCAAAGTAGACCATGGGATTTGGATCATATAAGACATTTGAGTTTGGCTTTGAAGAGAGCTAGGGTACAACTTTTTTGAATGTCAACTGGGAGGTCGTTTCATGGTTTAATTGATAATGGTACAAATGACCCGCCTAAGCGTTGTGACTTAAATTTGACTTGTCTTATGTTATGAGAACCTCTTAAATTGCGACCAGTGGTTGTTCCAGATGTACAAGGAGCTAGATTGGAAAGGTAAGGAGGTAGGGGAGACTGGGGAGAGTTGGAGCACGGGGTAAGATGAAACTTTAATGATACTGCTCCCAATAAATTACCTGTGGGTAGCACCTTTAGTACTAAGCACACTTTACCATGTGAAGCTAAGTTTGGTATCAAATTATGTGTTTGATATAGGACGCGATTTTTGTTTTTCTCCCTCTCTAGTAAATACTTCTCTGAAAAAAAATACACATTCTTTACAAAATACTAAGCTAAGCTACCCAGTGGTATAAAATCCCCAGGTGGCAGAGAGTTGGCACCACGAAGTGTAACAGAGGATTTTTTATATGTATTCCTACATTACGGATAATTGTATATTAACAGTCAAAGAGGTGAGTTGAAACATAGTGGAAGGGGAATGTTGAAACATGTTCCAACTCTGCCTTATTTTCAGCTTGCCCTAGGGTAATATGGAGAATGTTTCACTTGCCCCTGGGATAATATGACTCAGTTTCAACCTACCCCCTGGGGTTTGGTGGCGCAGATTCAAGCTACCCCTGGGATAAGAAAAACGAGTTTCAACCTACCCCTAGAATGGGATGGAACAATTACCGGTGGGTTAAAGACAACTCTTATTTATGTCCACCTATGCATACTTATTTACACATACATGCATCCAGTAATACACAAAAATACAATGGAGATTGGCAAACACACAAACATCCATATCTCAAGAATGAAGAAAATCAACACCTATATTGTATATAAGTTTTATCTATCTTGAAGTTTACTTTAATTTTATAATTGTAAATAACACGATGATAAACATTTATTTTCTACATTGTAAACCAAAAGTGCACGATGTACTTGTCCTTACGCTTTCTAGAGTTTTCTCCCAATGAGTGGTTTATCTCTAGTTTGAGCGCGGGGGACAAAAAATTTGATATTGATGATTGTTTACACCGGTTGGAAGCAAACTTTAAATGGGTAAGATACTTGGACGCATCATGGAATAAACCCTGTTCCATCGATGCCCCCGTTCTAAAGGGGTAGTTTTCCTAATAAAATTATTTATTTATTCATTTATTATTTACAAACCATTGGCACTGGGTGCGGAATTCGCGATTTGGTATTTTGAAGAGGTAGCATCCAAAATGTATGTGTGATTAGTGTTAATGGAAGGTTAATTTGTCAAAAGAATGTAATGGACAATATATATGTATATATACATGGAGCTATGAGAAGCCTATTGATGGTTGCATGCGCATGTAAAAAGTAAATTTCAAATGGTAAATGGATGCTGTTCCACGTACGGCTCAATGCTGAACGTAGATGCAGCCCTACCACACAAAAATCTTTACTTTGTAATATAGACGGCTTATTGTAATATACTTGGACGCATCATGGAATAAACCCCGTTCCATTGATGCCCCCGCTGTAAAGGGGTAGTTTTCCGAATAAAATTATTATTATTATTATTATTATTATTATTATTATTATTATTATTATTATTATTATTATTATTATTATTATTATTATTATTATTATTATTATTATTATTATTATTATTACACCAGGACAGACGGGGAGGGGGTGGTGGAGTACGTAAGAGTCCAGTTGCGTTATCATCAAATACATGCTGTAAAATGTTCAATTGCCACATGTAAATGGCAGACAGGTCTGGCTAAAATGAACATTAACTGACTTGCTCGGGTAGGCTCACTATATATAGCATTTTATTGAGAATGTTTCAACTTACCGCAATGCATATTTCATCTTACCCCTTGCATGGAGCGCTGTGAAACATTTGACTTATCGATAGATTTCAATATATACCTTGAAAATGCTCCATAATATCTGAACAAGCCCATTTTTGCAGGACCCTTTTGTATATTGAATGTTATCTTAGAATAACCCAGTAATTAAATACTTCTGAAGATACAGGGCCTTGATTATGAAGTATTCCAACTTTCCCTTGTCTCCCCTACCTGTTTATTGATCAATTTTTAGAAGAAGACAAGTTTGAAGTATCTTCTGCGGACAGGTAGCCTTTCCCAACCGAGTTCAATGAGTAGACGAGCACGATTCGTGTGACGTAAGGCACCTGGACACGTTCTCGCCGCTTTATACTGAATTGATTATAATTGATCCGATAAGGTTTGACCACAGTTGTCAAATAATACACACCCATATTCGAGTATGGGGCGGATCATAGATTTGTATCATGAAGTATGTGTGTGTACACAGACTTTTTGTTTTTCCTCAAATACTTTTATTCCTTATTTATTTATTAAATCTGTGTGAGAACACAGACTTCTTGTTTCTCCTCAAATACTCTATTCTTTCTATATTAATTCATTTCTGTGTCATATTTTGTGGTCAGTTTTTCTCGAACACTAAGTACCAAACTTGGCATGGTGATAGACCTAATAGTGAAATTGTGCAAATAGTTTGGAACAGCCATGATCTTAAAAATTAAGCACATTAGAGGCATGTGTGTGGAAATTTGAAATCTTACATACCTTCAAAGCTTCTCTAAATACAGTTGTCATTCAAAGCCTAATACGTGGGTCTATTGCTAAAGTAAAATCCTATAGTATGCAACCAAAATTGATAAGTTGAATTTATTTCAATTCTCAGAATTTCCTCAGAATACACATAAATCAGACAATCCCCCCCCCAAAAAAAAAAAAAAGCTGGTGACTGAATCCACAGCCAGGCTGTTAAGCATCCGGAGAACTGTGAAGGCCTGGCCTCCGTACCTCTCAATACACAGGCAGTGGTGCCAGTGCCCAGTGCTGTGGGTTAACCCTCAAATATCTAGAAAGACTGGCTGTGTTGGTAGAGTAAATTTGTCTGTATTGTCTTACAAAGTGTGTGTGTGTGTGGGTGGGTGGGTGGGTGGGGGATCTGCATTGGTGTGCTGTGCATTTTTTGTTTGCCGTACATACGTACTGGACGCCTTTTTAATTTGCGTACTCTCTATCAGCCATTATTTGTACTTTTTCTTATTTTACGTACTTTGTCTTAGGGCAAAATTATTACTTGCACCAGAGTACTAGGGCCCGCTCCTCCCTTTCCCAAGCAGGCTATACATAGTTTGAAGCCTTCTTGGTTGTAGCAATTTAAATTATGCCAATTAGCAGCATCTGAAATTTTAAAACTTGTACATCTTCAAAACTATTATAGATGGAGATGTCATTTTAATTCTACTGTTGTGTTACTGACCATTGCGCATGTAATGACTCTAAAGCAAAAGTTGTAGCAATCCAAATTACGCTAATTAGCAGCATTTGAAATTTTAATACTTGAATATGTTCAAAACTATTATAGATAGAGATGTCATTCCAGCTTCTACTAGGGGGTTGTTGACCATTGCGCACCTAATGACTTAAAAATAAAAGTTGTAGCAATTTAAATTATGCTAAATAGCACCATTATAAATTTTAAATCTTGAATAACTTCAAAGCTATAATAGATAGAGATGCAAGTCTAACTTTTACTCCTGTGTTATGGGCTAGTTGTACATTGCCATACCAATATGCTTTGACGACACATATACTGATTTGCTATGCAGCAAAGCATCTTTCCTAGTTTAATCTGCATTTATATGCCCAAATGTGAATTGTCAACATCTTGAAATGTTTATATGCCCAAATGTGAATTGTCAACATCTTGTCAGCAAGCTCAAACAGGCATAAACATTTCACAGAACTCGAATGTTCTCCCTGGATTCTAATTTTTTTATATCCAGTTTCATCATCTACCTACGAGTTAATGCGCTATTGTAGAATAACGTATAATATATGTTTCTCCGGGACATAAAATGCTACAACAGATGAAACTTACTCGCCTCCTCCTTTTAAAATGTGCGTTTTGTACTTCGTGTGTGGCGAGACAGAACATAACATACTTTTAGACAAAGGTCTTGACTTGCGCTTGAGGTTGCCCCGTGTATGGGTGTGAAGCAGTCGCCTTGAAGTTTTAGAAAGTTTGAATCTATTCTGGGCAGTATGAGGAAACAGGTTATGGCATCCAGCCATCTTGACATCTCAGCTGGGCATGCCCAGTGAAGCTTGGCCTCTGTGTGGGGGAAAGGTCAGAATAGGGACAGGAAGTGACCTTTCTCACCAAATCAAACTACTCTATTTTATCATCATTAAGGACTAATTTTAGTGACAAAGATAAACAGTATAGCGTATTGAGAATAACAAACACAAGAAAAGCCACTGAATAAGCCAAGCTTCCATCAGTAGCAGTTCATTCCCTTATTTCAAGTTTGACCTCTGTAAATTTCTATGCTCAGTCAGACCATAGAGTAAGCATAGGACATAATAGGACCTACTTAATAACACCGTGTAGTTGGCATAATATTATTCAGTTAACTTTGTGGAGGGGAAAATGTATCGCACTTATGGGTGGGACCGCGGGATGGGAAAATAGGGACATGTACCAGGGACTTGTGCAAGTCTAAGTGCGACCTTCCATCCTACCATACGTCGCTGCTCTGCACAGAGAAATGTTTATTCAGATGGTGTTATGGACTCGCTGAGATGTTTAATTATGCAAGGCAATTTTATTAAACCTTGGAGCCATGAGCATGTACTCATTAAGTTGCCAATCTTTCATTTCCTAATCTACGTGAGCGTGGGGGTGGGGGTGGGGAGAGGTTGCGGGCAGTCGGTGATGCCGCCCACTGGATCATGCCGCTGTCAATGCACGCGTCATGCTTCAGTGTGCGCTGGCAAGACCTTCTGGTTGTGGCCACCCCTGGCATATTATTATTACAGTATACGGACTACAATTACTCTCAGGGTCATTGTATCATGGACATGATCATATAATTGTGTTTGATATATTTTAGTATCTAGATGTACCGGTCTTAACCTCTCCAAGCATAGGGGTTTAAAAAAAAGTAGTAGTAGTAGTAGTAGTAGTTGTTGTAGTAGTAGTAGTAGTAGTAGTAGTAGTAGTAGTAGTAGTAGTAGTAGTAGTAGTAGTAGTAGTAGTAGTAGTAGTAGTAGAAGCAGTAGTAGTAACTGCCCATTATAGGCCCTAACGTGCCTTTCTGAATGATGGGCATCTGTAATTTATCAAGTATATATTATTTTTCAATTGTCCTAATTTTAATGTTTTGTTTTAATCAAAATTATCTGAGATCATTAAAGTTATGTTGAAAGCATTGTAGAAAATTGTCCACCCAAAAAACATACCCTGACAAACTTTCCTTCTTTAATTGTGGAACACCACCTGATGTACGCAACCAAATTATTCTTAATATGTTTCTTCCTTATTTGGTTATCTTCTGTATCCTCCGAAGTCTTCATGAAAAACATTCCAACTTTAATTGCACCCAACGTCAAACATTCCAATCTACGTCATCTCTATATTTTGGTTTTTATTTTGGCCTGCACCTTGATCTCGTCAGAGTTGATCGACCTGTCTTATGTATCGCTGTTGAACTTGTACGAGCCTTGGACTAAAATACAGGCCCACTAACATCAAAGAACCTGTAGGGTTGAATCTTCATTGATTTTATTTATTTACACAACGAGAAAAACAGTTCCACATGTACGTCATATGAAGAACAATTTCAAGTGCACTTCTAACCAGATTCATAATTAAGTGGCTTAATTATTATTATTATTATTATTATTATTATTATTATTATTATTATTATTATTATTATTATTATTATTGTTGTTGTTGTTGTTGTTTTTGTTATTATTATTATTATTATTATTATTATTATCATCATCATCATTATTATTATTATTATTATTATTATTATTATTATTATTATTATTATTATTATTATTATTATTATTATTATTATTATTATTATTATGCCTGCGAGAACGGCGAAAACAAAGCACACATAAACCATACCTTGCGATAATATGGAATCCAAGAATATACATCTAAATGAAATAAATTACAGAATCATACATTAGCAAAGCAAGGCATGGTACACATACCTCAAAATAATATACATATAGAGATATACATGTTAGTAGCTATACTTATCTTGGTATTGAAATTTCATTAAATGGGTCTTTTGGGAATGCTATTAAAAGATTATGTGAAAGCAAACAAATCCCTTCGGAGATTAAAACGTATCCTTCCAATCGATAAAACAAGCATTAAACAAAGCCTAAGTTTGCTTGACAAACTTATATCTCCAATATTACTTTATGCATGTGAAACATGGGGTGCCTATACAATATCACCTGAAAAAATATTCCTAAACAACAACTTATCTGGGCATTACAAACTAAGCTACGAAAAGGTTATATATGAGTTACTTAAAATATTGTCTAGGTGTTCATCGCAAAGCTTCTAACGTTGCTGTTTTAAGTGAACTTGGCAAAACACCCCTTTCTTTAAAAAATATCAACCTAGTGTGTAAAAACTTCGTCCGAATAACAAATATGTCACCCGAGAGCTTATTGTACGACTGTTATTTGTGTAATCTAGATTTCCCTACTAATCTATCTTCTCAATGGGTCAGTGCTACCAATAATACATTTCTAGGTTTAAATCTGGAAGAAATTTGGCATAATCAAGGAAACAGTTTAGGCATATACCCTTCAAAACTATTCAAATCAGCAATCAAAAGTAAATTCTGTACTCAATGGGGGCAAGATTTAAATTCTCAAGGTGATCAAGATAAAAAAATGCGAACGTATACTCTTTTAAAAACGGATTTCAATTTAGAATTATACCTTCACCAGATAAAAGATTTCGATATACGCAAATATATTACCCGCCTTTGCATAAGTGCACATAATTTAAGTATTGAAACTGGACGCCACAGAAGACCAAAAAAAATTCCTGTTGATCTCAGAGTTTGTGATATTTGCAAAGAAATCGAAAATGAAGAACACTATGTCTTAAAATGTTCTAAATTTACAACTCCCAGAAACAAATTTTGAAGCGAAATAAAACAGATTTTTAACTTAGATAGATTTGACGATGAACACTTATTGATATTCATAATGAGTTTAAACGATACAGAATTGATTTCAAAATTTGTTTTTTACCTAAAAGAATGTACAGACATCAACGGACCTCTATGACATCAAATTACCTTTATCTATTTTTTTTTCTACACGCTTAATTGCTTCATAATATATAACTGTTTGTTGCATTTGTGTATGTGTAATGTGTTTCCCATTGTATTTCTTTCAATGTTGTTATTGTTCTTGTTGTTCTTGTTGTTCTTTGTATGTATGTATGTATGTATGTATGTATGTATGTATGTATGTATGTATGTATGTATGTATGTATGCATGTGACATAGTACCATTATAAATATTGGTGTAGTCAATAAAGTCCAAAGTTCACATGTACAAAAGGCAAACTAAGTTGGGATAGAAAAATTGTGCATGGTTGCTATCAAGGTAAACCTTACAGACAGGCCAAAGTGGCTCCTGGGGGCTGAGACATTTGGTTTGACGGAGGAGCATGACATACTTGGAGCTAAAATTAATAACCGCATGAATTTGTCTTCTCCTACTGCCAAAAGAATGTGTAAAGCTCCATCTACACAAAAAATTGGATACAAAAGTTTGCACGCTACCGCACATTGCCAATGATCTTTTCCTTTACAGGCAGAATCTGCTTGATATTATCCATGCTGGCACTGTCTCAGAAATGGTTTGTTTAAAGGATCATAAAAACTCTGCATTGATAACTTCAGAAGACGTCACAATTTCATCCTGTCCCTTTGACGGGACTGACTTGCTGGTCTGTGACATACTTGTCAAGGAGCTGTCTGAGTGCGTTTAGTAATCAGAGAGCTCCTTGACAAGGTTTTAACTGATAGGTTAGTGCCATAGCAGCATCCGTGAAATATGAACCAAAGTTCAGCATGCCTTTGTGAAGGGAGATTCAGATGAACTACAAGAAATCGCTCAATCACAGATCCAAACTCCCTATAATGATCAATTAATAAAATGGAAGTACATGTATTTTTGGGCAGGTTCAGTGGCTACATTGAGGCAGGCAGAGCTCCCTTAGCCGTTCTATTTCTGGACCCAGCAGTATGCACACATTTCAGACAAAAAGGTTTATAGGCAAAAGTGACGCTTCAGCAATAGTATGCATTGTTTTGAAGTTACAAAAATTGATCATATAGCGGGAGACACGTTATACACCATGTGAACAAGATAGTTGTTGAAGTTTATATATGACCTTCTTCGTCATTGCTTGTTAATATATGGGAAATAATGAATGCTGGCCGTTACAAACGTTTAAGTAAAAAATTCTAATACAGTAGGCCTTTCCTGCGTCTGTCAACATGGAAAACTGACACCAAGTCCTAGATCAGATATGTTTCAAACAGCCGAAGAAAAGATCAGTATGGCATTTGCACATCAGTTAAATATATATAACATTGTTTCTCAACATTTGCAAACGCCGTCGGCTTGCAACAATGATTCATCTTATTTCATCCACTTTCAGCTGGTGCAAACTTGCAGCTTAGATTTGTCCAAACCTTTAGTAGGTTGTTGAACCTTGGTAGTCAAATATGCACAGTGATCAGATAAGTGTCCAAACTAGTTAAATTGTTTCTGACAGATGCCGATAGGCAGGATAGAATCAACTGTGCTGCTTCAGCCACATTCGTGACCAGAAAAAAACCCTGGTTAATCCCCAATCTTTCCACCATTTAGTATCCTGAGTCTGCATAATGAGCCAAAACGTAGCTAACATTACAGGGCTTTATCAGCCAAATTCTCATCCTTCTTCCCAGTGATACTTGGTTGGTTCCCAGCTACATTAGGCTGGGCAGGAGAGAGACTATAACGAATCTTGGAACAGAAGCAATAGCCACTTCTGACTGGAGGAAACCAGTTACATTTATGTAATGAATTACAAATTCATGCCAATATAAACACTGCGCAAAGATGGGTATTTCTTTCTTTCTTTCTTTCTTTCTTTCTTTCTTTCTTTCGGAATTCTTCTCGCAAATCAAACACATAAAACCCTAAATTCGACATAGGTATGGTCATGGGTAAATTATGCTTTGCAATTGGCATGATGAAGATGTCTAATAATATGTATATTATATTATTCCAACTTCTCACTTACTAGGTTTGTGATATAGACGCATCAGTAAACAGGATGCCAATGTTGTAACATTTAGAATGATCATACTAAGGTGAATTTCAAAAGTTTGATGTTCAATATTTAAAAACTATAATAGATATTTGTGTCATTACAACTTTCCCATGCATGATACTGATAAAATACACATAAGGAATGGTGAACAGTAGCTGAAAAGCACTTGAATTTACTACTACCACTCCCAATCATTGACGGCTGTAAAACCAATGATCCTATAATGGTATAATAAGCGAAAGTTTAATCTGTTTGTCCGGCAGATAAATGCAAGAGGTTTTTTTTTTTTACTGATTTTGAGAGACCTTGGTATATACTCCCGAAAAATGTTGTGTGACATCCTGTCACCCTTCAGCATTTTGATAAGTACCTGGTTTAACCACCCTCATTAAAAAAACAAATGAACACCCCCCCCCCCCCGAAAATATGTAAGCTTGCGATAGACAACCATGTATACCACAAGCCACAAAAACTACACTATTGGGTATGTGGGAACCATTTAAGCATTTGTACCTGAAGTGACCTTGACCATCACATGACCCCAAGGTCACGGAATACATGTCTCGACACTGGTCAAGCTGATTTTCAACCCAAATAAACTATACATGTGCCGAAGCTGATTGATCTCAAATTTTTTAAAAATCTGTAAGTGTGTTACAAAATTAGAGTCTAGATGGTCATTTACAACTTTAAAAGTTCATGTTGGAGTTCAAATATACAACAGGAATATCATGACGATTCTGTGCTCGGCTGACTGGAATCTTCCGCATGTGCAGACTTAACCAATCTATACATGGACTGTACAAGTACTTTTCAATAGTTGACTGAAGGTTTAATTATTGCCAAGATATAAGCAAATATGTCAGTGTGAGCTTTAAAGGTAATTCAAAATCAAAATTAAAAATACCAAAAGATTACCCATAGGAACATTCCTGGTAATGTTCAAGAATAACCGTGGGCGGAGGATCCACCAGTACAAAGATATAAACCACTGTGTCTGTTTGGCCTTCCAAAGTCACTATAGAGCAAAATCAACAATATCAAATGTACATTTCTAGTCGTGTTTAGTAGTAGCCACAGGCCTACGATCCACGCTTACCAAGATATAAGCAACTAGGATAGATGATTTGCTGCATAGCAAATCAGTGTGT
This sequence comes from Hermodice carunculata, assembly GCA_964020975.1. Taxonomy (NCBI): domain Eukaryota; kingdom Metazoa; phylum Annelida; class Polychaeta; order Eunicida; family Amphinomidae; genus Hermodice; species Hermodice carunculata. The sequence continues at coordinate 116,351,571 of OZ026612.1, forward strand.
GTGTCTTCAAAGCATATTGGTATGGCAATGTACAACTATTCAATAAAACAGGAGTAGAAGTTGGAATGGCATCTCTATCTATTATAGCTTTGAAGTTATTCAAGATTTAAAATTTCTAATGGTGCTATTTAGCAATTTAAATTGCTACAACTTACAACTTTTATTTTGAATTCATTAGGTGATTGGGTGCCAATGGTCAACAACCCCCTAGTAGAAGTTGGAATGACATCTCTATTATACTGTTGAAGATATTCAAGATTGAAAATTTCAAATGCCCCTAATTTGCATAAATTTAAACATCTTCATTTCTCTGTATAACACAGTCAAACTCCTTGTAGAGAGGTACAATCATGCCAAGTTTCGACTTTCTATGTATAATAGTGTCCGAGAAAAGTCTCGGACAAATTTGCTGGAATAGGAGAAAGAAAAAAAGAAAGAAAGAAAGAAAGAAAGAAAGAAAAGGAAGAAAGAAAGAAAGAAAGAGAGATAGAGAGAGAGAAAGAAAGAAAGAATAAAGGAAAGAAAGAAAGAAAGAAAGAAAGAAAGAAAGAAAGAAAGAAAGAAAGAAAGAAAGAAAGAAAGAAAGAAAGAAAGAAAGAAAGAAAGAAAAGTGTGTGTTGACACACACACTTTAATGATAGAATGCATGAGCAGGGATCTTGAGCATTTCCTGGACTGTGTGATTGTATATGAATAATGTAGCCCAAAATGTTTTCTTTCACAGCCACTGAACTGACTGGTTTCCAGAAAGAAAACATTGACTTATAATTAAATTACCAAACAGACATAGCTATTCAAACAATGCAGCCAATGTTTATATGACAAAATGAACTCATTCAGTGATGAACCCAAAGGATATGCTCTTTGCTAATTCTTTCAAATTTGCATTGCTAATTCAATGTGTGAAACAAATAAAAAAAGGTCAGAATATCACAAATCATGAGCAGACATTATATTCTATTATGATTGTCAGAAATTTAAAATCAGAACCCCTCATTTAAAGGATAAGAATACTCAGTATATCCCTTTGATACAAATTTTACTGACAGTAAATGAAGACTTCTGTCCTAAATGAGTCAAGGGATGCCGCATTTTCAAAGGGTCATTTGGATGTCACATCTTGTAAAATATATACCAGGATTATGGCTTGTTTGCAGTTTAATTGGGATGTGACACCCCTGTAAAAATGTCCCACAGGACTTATGATGTTGATAAAGGCTCTGGATTATGAGTGAAATCTATTCAGTATAATGAAATACACATAAATTTAAGGAGGAAAGGGTAGGGTTTATTTTGGTATGGTTACACTTGCCAGGACTTTGGAATAAGCTGGCCATTTGGTACCAATCATTCACTGTCACTGGTCATGTGTGTTTGGTGGGGTGGCAGACACATAGCAGGGCCAGCTCCACAGTAAAATGGTATCCCTTTAACCGATTATTTTGTAAAAAATCCAATTATTTGACGCTACAAAAGTGAAAATAAAACCCATATAAATGTCTACAGCAGCACCCATGTGGACCTGTTTACAAACACCACTAATTATAGCAGCCGCGTTGAGTGGCAGGGCAAAGAGGTCAGTGATGGGCTGTTTGGCCCACCAGCACTGTGGTCACAACTAATGAGACGGCCCCCAGAGCTCAAGTTAGGTGGAATGGACTGTATAGTATATAAGATAATGAAGATTTAAAACTTTAATTAACCCTCATTTGCATAATTCTGAAAAGCATGACCTCTCATTATAAAAAGGCCAGACTTTATCTATAGAAGTATAATTGTGCCAAGTTTGGAGTTTCTACGTGTTATATTTTTCAAATGAAATGTCGGACAAATTTACCTGCAAAGAAAGAAAGAAAGAAAAAAAGAAAGAAAGAAAGAAAGAAAGAAAGAAAGAAAGAAAGAAAGAAAGAAAGAAAGAAAGAAAGAAAGAAAGAGAGAATTCCTAGAAAAACAGAAAAGTGTGTGTTGACACACACACTTTAAATATATAAGACTTGTGGAGTCAATAGGAAAAAGGCTTGAACTCCTCTAAACATTCCCTGTCAAAAGATGCATAGTTTTGCTTGGTCATCCCTTCATACAACCGATAAATGTTACCCGAGCAACATCTGTATGCCTTAAAACAAAGCATTCGATACATCAGTTTTTACAATAACGCGACTGATGCACTGCGTTGCTACACATGGTTCAAAACTTTGATATTCCATAAATTCGTTAAAACTATCTTTTTTGCAAACGTGGTACCATACCAACTGAGGAACATCAATGTGCAAAATCCGATCGAAAATTTGCATCATCATCATCATCATCATCATCATCATCATCATCATCATCATCATCATCATCATCATCATCATCATCATCACGTAGATGGTACAGGCCCACTTAGGAAACAACTGTCTTAAAATCAAAGCATTCTACAAAACCATTTTGACAATATCACAATACATGCTCTGTATTGCTACATGCCTGCACAATTGTAGTCCTGCCGACACATAGTCCCAAAGTCTAATGTCCAATAGCTTCATCCAAAAATAAGAAGCCCTCATTATTTTCGCCAACTTGCGTCATCTTTAGTCATATTATATCATGATAAAAGTTCGAAAAATTCTATTTATCTGTTCTGGAGATAAAGACAAAAATAGCTTCAGTACTCAAAATTCATTCAAAATAGGCAAACACGCAGCGCCACACAATGTTCAAACTGTGAACTACATAACCTCAGGTGACGACAATATGCAATATCAAAGCAATTTGCTTGGCGATATTTGAGATCAACTTTAAATATTTAACAAAGCCCTTTTAGAATTGTGACAGAATATTTTCGTAGACACTAAGACGTGCTTACAATAAATACTAAAATCTGAAATACATATCTATAGTTGAAAATACTAATTTTAATTTGTGTTCAAATTCCTAAAAAAAATATGAAAAGTTAAATTGCAAACAAAAACAAAAAAAAACAAAAAAACCAAAACCAAAAACAAAACAAAACAAAACAAAAAAACCCCCCACAAAAAATCAGATTGAGCAAAAGTCTTTCTCATTTCTACAGTTACTATGCTACATGCTTTAGCTCTACGCAAAAATTTAAACCATTATTAGTTCATTAAAACTGGAGTTAGGGAACGGATTGCCCTCGATGCCCACAATCTTTCTTCCTCAATTCTGCATTTTTCTTTTGAGACTTCGCACCAAAATACTTTACACACAATTTCCATTTTGTCTCTGAAATAGAGGAGCAATTTTGCATGTGTTCTTGAAGCAAATTCTGGTGACACATACCACTATACTGTGCGTCAAAAGTTTCATAAAAAGTTTAAAAAGAATACGGGGAAGCTGTTTTTTCAAATAGGAATGTGGTCTACTGCAATGTGCATTTCTGAAAAAGAATTTGTGAAGCTGCGTTGCATCCTCGTTGAGAAATTATGGTAACGTCCTCCTCTTTAGCACCACTCAGACGGCCTTGCAGATAAGTTTCACAAAAGTTTGTAAATACCAAGAGGAAGCGGATTTTTTATAGGAACCTGGTCCACCATAAGATGCATTTCTGACAAAAATTTGGTAAAGCTATAGTAAATATTTTTGGAGATATCGCGGTAACGTCGCCGGGGTTGACGCCAGTCAGACGGGTTTCAAATAAATACATTAAGAGTTTCATCAAAAGTTGAAATTTCATCAGAGGGAGCTGGGTTTCAAGAAGGAAACCTGGTCCATCATAAGGTACATTTCTGATAAAAATTGCTGAAGCTGCAGTTAATATTTTTTTTCGATATCGCGGTAACGTCACCAGGGTTGACACCACTCAGACGGCCTTCGAATGAATACATTAAATGTTTCATAAGAAGATGAAAAATTATTAGAAGACGCTGGTTTTAACAGGAACCCGGTCCATCTTAAGATGCATCTCTGAAAACAATTTGGTAAAGCTGCTGTCAATATATATATATATATATATATATATATATATATATATATATATATATATATATATATATATATATATATATATATATATATATATATAAATTTAGATATCGCGGTAACGTCGTCAGGGCTTACGCCACTCAGACGGCCTGCAAAAATATACATTACAATTTCACAAAAAGTTTAAAATAATCAGAGGAAGCTGGTTTTCAATATGAAACTGGTCCATCATAAGGTCCTTCTGTGACACAAGTTTGGTACAGCTACGATGAATATTTTTTAGATATCGTGGTAACATCGACAAGGCGAATGGACAGACGGACAGATATACGGACAGACGACCCAGGGGACGACAATACCCTCCGGCACTCTAACAGGTGCAGGTCATGTAAAGGTCAAGGTCACTTCAAGGTCACAGTATGGAACACATTTTTGTTAGTTTTGTGCCATCTGTTTGGAGGTAAGAGGTGATACAATTGAATGGTTATTTTCAAACAGTGTGTGGTGGAAAAAAAGCAAATGTAGGGGTAGGGGGATGCCTAAATGAATAACCATCAATATTTTAAAATACTCAAGGATGACAATATGTCACCCGGCATTTTCTAACTTTGTGTGACCCAATAGTCATAAATGAAGCAAAAAACAAAAACAAAACAAAAAAAACAAAAAAAAACAAAAACAAAACAAAACAAAACAAAAAAAAAACAAAAAAACTTTAGACAATAATGTCAGGGGAACCCTAACTTCTGCCGGACTATGGTTGAAATAATGCTCTTTGTGTTTAGGAGTGCAGGAAGATGCACTACTGAATGCTATTCAGAAACCTGGCATCAAATTGGAAGTGTATTATATATATATATATATATATATATATATATATATATATATATATATATATATATATATATATATATATATATATATAATAAATTCTGGTTGAAAAGTTCATCAGCTATACTTTAGCAGTTCAGCCTTCTTCTTATGATTAATATACGCAGATTATAATCATGCCGCAAATTATAAAAAAACACAATAAAATCAATAAACTACAACAGCCAAAAAAAAACCAAACAAACAAACAAACAAAAACAAAAAACAAAAAAAGCCGAACTTGCACTTATGGTTCACCGTATGATATCACGGTCTACCCACCTTAACATCTCAACATACAAGCAAATGAGCTATTAGGCGGGAAAGGGTTGAAGGTAAATTTTCGTATTCACTATGCGCATGGTTGTGGTATTTGTGGCTGTTTTCAATAGATGCTTTATTGATGTCCTGTTTGCAGCCACATTGCCGAAATTATATTTCAAGCACTTTGCGGAAATGGATACATCGACGTTTATGTCTGCAATAGGTATCTGTTTCCTGATCACATGAAAGCTGACAAACGAAGACCCCAACAATTTTCTATACAAACATAAAACTTTGTCATTTACACTTACCTATGACTATTCCTTTTGCAGAAAACATGCAGCGTTTTTATGGAAAAGCACAAATTACAAAGGAAACAAACAGATGCTTGCAGTACGAGAAAGAATATCGTGATTATTAGATTGAACTTAGTCTTGTACTTATGAGATAAATTACGATCCACGATAAACTTTTACAGCTGCAATTAGAAATTGTATAAAAACTAATATTCTTTCAAGCCTAGACTTTTCCAATAGGTTGATATAGATGTATTTTATTCAAAAACAATTGGGAAACAGGCAGAGCCTATATAAATCTTTCGCTTGATAAAAAAAATGCAGAAAATACAGATACTGAGCATTACAATATAAGGGTTTGTTTGAATCACACCAACGCGAAACAGTACAATATACAATGTTAAAATATTAAAAAAAGGGGGAAAATATGCAACACGTAGCTATACATGGGCAAAGGCAGCATATGTAGAAAATGAGACATAGCACATTTACGGGACAGATAGAAAAGGGTAAAGGTCAAGAGAAGAAAGGGAAGATGAATTTAAAAACCAAATTTACTTGCATTTGTAGGTATACCTGAGCCAAAAGAATCCATGCGGTTCAATCGACTGATTTCACATGATTAATTGATACCCGTTTTCAACTTAAAACTACACTTAGAATAATATCCGGTGGTTTAAATCTGCAAGACTGTGTAATAAAATTTTACGTTATCTCAAAAAGATTCCCAGCCTATGTCTGGTGATTTTTAATATTTTTATGTAAAATACTAAGTATTTAAGCTATATTTATTATTCTTTATGGCGCCAAAAAATGGTAAGTGTCATGTACCAAAGTGATTATTGAACATTAAAAATGAATATTTATACCTCTCTTTTGTAATGATATCAAATGAGAAATTTTAACGTGACAATGGGTTAACCTATAAACTGATATTTTCAAAAATAATATTCCCCCGAATTTTGTAATAAACTATATAAAATATGTCTGTGGTTAACTTCTGGAAACATTTGCTTGTTTTGAGCTTATCATAGTCTGAAATAACGTTTGTGACCTGCAAACCCTTATACACGCGAAACTTGCTCGTCGCCATGGTAACGAAGAAGGAGTTCTCGTAACGCAGACCCGACGTCAAAGGATAATTTTGCGGTCCGCGTGACGCGGACCCCGATGGGAAGGTAAATAGTTGAAACACATTGATTATAAACTAAAGGATCGATATTAAAAAACAAACAAGCAAACAAACAACTAAACAAAACAAGTTTCCTTTTAAAAAGGAACCAGCTTGACTGATATAAAAGGGTTGAAAACATTCACAGGGTCAATGTGGTGATTTACAATGGGACATGTGCGCGGGATTGCATGTGTATGTTCTGCGCATGGTCAAACAAACAAACCTTTTTGTGCAGGGATTGGCTGATTTACCATAAAACTATGAAGTAAAAACGATGTATTTTTATTGAGATTATATGGAAAATATATGCGATGGAGTACAAAAAATTGTGAATGGGCTGAAGTGGAATTATGGCACTGTATCTTTGAAAAAGAAATATGAAACTGTAACTAGTAGCATTGAGTGATGAGGTTGGAATCCCTCTAACTAAAACAATGCCAGACAGCGCACAGTCTGGCCAAAAACTGCTCTTTTGCTATAGAAGATTCGGAATTGCGAGTTTACTTGTTAATTTGGGGATACAATTCGAAACTCCAAGATAAAGTTTCCACACAACTGAACACACACTGACTTCACGAGTTACAAGATCAAAGTTTGAACATCGGTGCATAGTGCCAGGCATCCTTATTAATCACAAGTGGAAAGGGATCAAATAAAAAGTTTGGAATGTTCGAATTCCACTAACATTTTTTTTTGCATGTTAGACTAAACTGATACCATTGCGAACATTCGTGCCTGGATACTACGACAAACACACACACGCACGCACTCACGCACACACACACACACACACACACACACATATATATATATATATATATATATATATATATATATATATATATATATATATATATATATATATATATATATATATATATATATTCTACATTGAACCGTGACTGACTAACATAATGTAAAACCGCAGGTGGTGAGGTCTTTATATGATGACCTGGTTTTGCAGCCTTACTACAAGGAGGCAACGGGCTTTCCGTGCTGGGCATATTTATTTACCAAACGTACGTACTGTAATCCCTTAATTTTCTACATTTCGTACCAGTAATTATTTCGTCCTTTTTTTCTTTTCTGCTCCCTTCCTGAATTTTCTGCACCGTGTACTAGGCCAGTGGTACCATCTGTATCACCGTGCTGGGAACCTCTTACCCGCCCTTCCACTAATAGAATTCAAATTGTATAACAATTCAAACCGTCGTATTTTTCGTGTTGCAGATTGGCTTCGCAGCTAGCACTGTAAAACAATTATAACATATGATAGAAACGCCGGGCGATTTGGCCTATTTAAAATATACACAGTCCTACGTCTGCAGCATTCATATACATGGTAGCTTCAGGTCTGACAGCTGCATTTTGCTCATCAATAAGACCGATGTGAACGGATTTTATTGGCTCTACTAGCTTAACACCCAGGCCGGGAGAAGGTAAGTGTTAACAATCAATGTAATACATGCACACAACAAATTCAATTTCACGGCAGGAGAGTAGACTTTCCATGTATGGTGCTTTACTTTGATTAGCCTATACCTGAAGGGAAAGAAGTTCAATCAACAGCTACAAAGATTTATTTTGACCAAGGATAAATACATAGCACCGACCTTAAAATTCATTATAAATGTGCATCGGTTACAGAACCATGATGCAGGCCGTGATGTTGCATGAATATGCAAGGTTTCGTTCCAAAACAACACATATACCGTCTGGTTGCCTGTCCATCTGCATGTGTGTCCGTATTATTCATTTATTTATTTATTTATTTATTTATTTATTTATTTATTTATTTATTTATTTATTTATTTATTTATTTATTTATTTATTTATTTATTTATTTTTAGTTATTTTTTAATCAACATTATGACGGTGTAATACAGTCCCCAGGTCTTATTGCTTAAAGAATTTGTTTTGGGTAAAGAGTATAAATATTTTATTAATGAACTAGCATCACAATATTGTGTATCGTTCCAAATCACAACTGCTACTGCCCCCAGCTCTGTTTTGTCACCGAGTGCATGATACAGCACAGCCAATTATGATAGCACAATATAAGGAACATAGAAATATATCAAACAATTTAGGCTGCTCTATACTCTGCTTTATCTGAGGTTGATAATTACATTACACTATTTTTCGTTTTCAAAGATCAAAATGCCATTGACTTATTTGTGTGCTGCGCACTAATAGGCCTGTCGTGTTTTGGAATGAAGTGGTCGTGTCACAGCATTTCATAGAAATTGCTTTGTTTCATTTATTTATTTTTTGTTGTTGTGAATATATTTATATATGGTTCCTCCCTGCAATATATTATTGGCACAGACAGGTACTGTAAAAAAACATCTAAATCATCATGGCAACCCTTATATCACTGAACAGAAAATGTCATTTTTTCTGCAACTGTGCATCTGGGATGTATTGCTATTTGCCGTGACACTGGAAGCATAATACTTACCTGCATCGGCAGGATACGGTTTGGGATGCCTTTCAGTTCTAAATTACAAAAAAATGCTGAGCTTTAATTTTTGCTTATATTATTGTACTGCACACACTGGAACGTAGGATTGCAGAAGGTACGTGTGACTTGCAAGTGGTTACCCAGCAGTTAGTTGTAACGACTTTAACTTCTATGTATATAAGTTAGACAGGGACAGGTTAGCTTATGGAGAGTACAGAGTTCGGACTGCGGACTAGGGTAATGACTACTAGGAAGTGGTTTTGGACAAAAAGACACAAATACAATTGAGTCCAATGTGCATTTCAAACCAGAATAAACGGAATCTTCTTGCAACGACAGTAGAGCGTCCTATTGTAATACTGTTATCCAATTGTGCATTGCGCTTTTGGTCTTTTTATAGAAAGTTTATTTACATGATAATGTTGTACTTGTCTGCATATAGTACACCTCCTGACTTTTCCAGTACATCTTTCAATATTGGATTTTATTTGAATGCTCCAACGCTATAGAGTATTTGGACTCCAAGTGACCTGGTTGACGTACTCGTTTCGTAGGGCATGAAGTTAAAAGGAATAAAAGGGTGTATTTTCTTACATATCGTCTGACCATGCCTTCACACAAACACAGATGTAGGGGGAGATATATCAGTTGAGAATGTTTGAACTTAAACCTGCAGCTGCCCTATAAAAAGGGACCCCCAAGTGAGGGTCAGCATAATGGGCAGGGCATTAACCTGTCCAGTGCTCCAGCAATATTTGAATGTTAATCATGGTTCCCTAATGATCAAAGTCATCAATCCACCCAGCTTTTGGCAGTATAAGATACATGGAGGTATTGAGAATAAACCTGTGCTCACAAAATAGAAGTTACAATGAATCTCCACTGCCGATAATCCAAAAGGTTTTCCAGTCGCTGTGTATATTCAAACAGTCAGTTGTGGTTTGAGTGACAGGTCAGAGGTCATGTGTACAGTGATGAGGCTATTTTTACACACAAGCACATGAACCTATCTTGGCCGGGAAACACCCAGTGTCTGTTACTTCTAGAAAGTATATAACAAGCAAGCTGGATGTCAGTGTTTACCTGTTGTAATAAATCTATACTTACCCGCATTTGTGACCCATGAAGGGCACTTTCTGCGGTGTATGATATATATTTTTGGTTTAATTAAAAAAAAACAAAAACATTCTGGACTCACTTCTCGCACAAATCCCACTTGTATTAATAGCCTCATTATCCAGCTCCAATGCCTGTTTCTATAATTATGTCTGGGTGCCAACCCAGACATATTGTTCTTTCTTTCTTTCTTTCTTTCTTTCTTTCTTTCTTTCTTTCTTTCTTTCTTTCTTTCTTCTTTCCGCCAAATTTGTCCGGAGCTTTTCTCTGACACCGTGCAAGCTACATTGACACCGTGCAAGGTGGACTGTTTCAACTTAGCATGGTAATACACCTAGTAGTGAAGTTGTCTTTCTGACTTGGAATAGTCACGATTTTTAAAATTATGCTAATTAGGAGCAATTAAAATTTTAAAAGCTCCATATCTTCAAAACTTTTATAGATATATACAAAATTCAAAGTTCAGCATATAGGTTTGTGACATCTGCCAATATAATGGACAGTAAACGACAGTTGCACAACGCTAAATTGTGCTCATTAAGGCACTTTGAAAATTTTAATCTTGAATATCTTCAAAACTGTAGTAGATAGAGATGCCATTCCAAATTCAAGATATAGCTTTGTGATAGAGGTGCATCCAATAAACCATGAACCAAACTTGTAGGATTTGAATTTATGCGAATTAGATGATTACCTAAAATTTAAATCTGTAATATCTTCAAAATTATTATAGATAGAGATTTTAACTTCCGAATATAGGTTTCTGCTTTAGGCGCATCCAATGAACCATGAACCAAATTTGTAGGATTTCAATTTATGCAAATAGGGTGAATACACAAAATTTGAATCTTGAATATCTTCAAAATTATTATAGACAGAGATGCCATTCCAACTTCAATATATAGGTTTGTGCTATGGGCACATCGAATGAACCATCTGGTGTTGTCTTTTTTGATCTAGAGTGGCCTTGAAAGGTCAAAGGTAGACATGTCTACCTATATCATTCTGCAACACTTTTCCCAAACTTGGCCATACTGTTAACATGCCATTGCACATTTGTCGCTTATGTCACAGCTGCATACATTGCATTGCAGTTTCTCCAGGCACGCACACTGATATGCCAACAAGCAACAAAAACAAATTTTCTAGTGCGAATAAATGCTGCTTCCGAGCAAAGTACCCTACATCTCTCCACAAACCCTGCCTATCCAACCCTTTCCAAAATGTTCATATTGTGTTTTCCGTATTGTATTGTTGCTTGGCTGGGAGGCAGCTGTCCCTCACCAAGCCATGCCTGTGGATACACAGGCGCTCGTAACGTTCAGTCATGATCAGTCAAGCTTCCGTGCTAATAACGCGGTGGGGGGGGGGGGGGGGAGGGGAGAGGAGTGGATGAAGAGGGTGGACCTGGAACATCTATGCGTTAAATAACGCACATAGGGCCATATCTGCAATATTGTGTATTCATCTGTGCTTGATCATGTTAAGCTCAAATTGTAGCTATTGTAATACTTCAGATTTGTGTGATTTATATGTGACTTCTAAAGTTCAAACATCCAGGTCATTTGGACAGTTTTATCTAGCCAAAACGCGATTAATTTTTATTCAATTTTGATGATGTGGAACTCAAATTGTAGTTATTGTAACACTGCACATTTTTGTAGTTTACATGTGACTTCCAACTGTCAAATGTCAAGGTTATTTGGCCCTTCGGAAGTTGCATCTTGCCATAACTTCGTCAATTTTTATCCAATTTTTATCCAATTTTGATCATGTTGGGCTCAAATTATAGCTATTGTAACATTGCATATTTCTGTAATTTACATGTGACTTCCGAATGTCAAAGGTCAAGGTCATTTGGACCTTTGGAAGTTTCATCTAGCCATAACTTTGCCAATTTCTATCCAATTTTGGTCATGTCGGGCTCAAATTGTAGCTATTGTAACACTGCACATTTTGGTTATTTACATATTACCCCAAAGTTCAAAAGATCAAGGGCGTTTGGACTTTAAAAAGTTTCCTCCAGCCAAAACTTGGTCAACTTTCATCCAATTTTAATTATGTTGAAATTAACTCGTAGGTATTACAACACTGCATGTTTCTGTGTGTACATGTAGCCTCTATAGATCAAAAGACAATGTCATTTGGACCTTTGAAAGTTTCATCTAGCCGTAACTTGGTCAACTTTGATCTGATTTGGTATGTGTTGGGCTAAAATTTTAGGCATTGTAACACTCTGTGTTTTTGTAATTTGCATATGACCTCTAAGTGTCAAAGGTCAAGATCATTTGGACTTAGAAATTTTCATCCAGCCGTCGTCTTAATGGAATGTAAAGTAGCACAGGGCAAAAGTTGTAGCAATTAATATTTATAACTTTTGAAGGCACAAAGACAGATATGCTTTGAAGCAAGTCTGCTTTTCTAGTTTGTAGTCGCGCTCTTGCTCAGATATTTTGTAATCCCAATTATTTACTTCACAATGGGTTTTCAACTCCTATTCCTGTTCCTATGTACATATAGGAATAATCATCACCTTTGACGTCCATTGTGCCATGCTTGCCTCCATGAACTAAGATAGCTATACTGACGTGTAAAATGTGCGTAGGAATAGTTCACTGTTACTAAATTTTAAACTTGCAGAGATTAATATACTGTTTTCATATCACTGATGCTGTCGATAGCATCCCCAACAGGCAGAACAAATTAAAATTCTTAGGTCTGGACTATCACAAATGTTCTAAGTGAACGGAGCCTTTGAAGCCACATAGTTTATTTATGCAGTAAAACAGAACAGACAGGTTAATTCTTGTGGGCTCAATAACTCTATCAAAATTGTTCCTGTTTGGAATTTACTTCCCTCACGGATGTATAAACAGGGATTGATTTAATCTTTGATGCAAATGTTTCAATCACTTTGCCAGATATTCTTGTGTTTTTGATGGTCTCATATATTCATCCACTCGCCACTTACTGGGGTAATTGGGAAACAAAGTAGGTCTATAATATCTGTAGTAACAGGTGTGAGAATAAAATGGTTAATTCATACAATCTCTGGATAATTGTTTCATTCATCCATTATACAGCTGAGCAAATGTGAACACACCATTCCAGGCAAATTCTTAGTACATGTAGCTGCACATATACTGAAAGCCAAAAGTGAGGTTATTCTACAAAAATGAATCATTCAAACCAAGTAATACACCCGTTGCTAGAACATCAGGTACAAATAAAGATGGCACTCAGTCGAGATGCTGACCTGGGTTTAATGAGATGCGAGATTAGGGGTCAAATCAGCAGCCTCGTTCTCGGTTCCATTGCTGGGCAGTACTTATGTAAACAAAGACGCATGGGCACATCTTGGTCCCTGCTATTTGGGAGTGTTGATGTGTTCGCCGATCACATGAAAGGGGTGTGATAAGTCATTTACCACTTACAGTAAAACCTTCCTATACCGAACACCCTTGGGACCTGAAAAAAGTGTTCCTTAAGGGGAGGTGTTCAGTATAGGGAAGTTTGCTAACATTGGAAGTATACATTCGGGACCAAGAAATGGTGTTCAGTATAGAGAGGTGTTCGGTATATGGAGGTGTTCGGTTAGAGAGGTTTTACTGTATATAACAGTCAGTATATTTATTGAGTTACGATTAATGGTCATTTTACGAGCATCCTGTCACTGGATACCCCACTGAAGACACAAGAGATGCCTGTTTGGAACACCCACCAACCAGATACTGCTCTGGCATTTTAATTTAAAACAGATCCATGACCCTTTCACGCTGTAACTTGACCAACAAGTGTTCATGCTTTTCAAGAGGATATAAATTTGGGCTGGATTGGGTTAAATTTTCAAGATACAAGTGGTCCAATTTGAATAACAGAACAGTCCATTTTATCAGAAGTAATGGGGGTTTAGAACTACTCATAAAATAAAACCTTTTCTGTAATAACATAGATTAGGCTAAGCTTCATACCTACTGATATTTTAAGTTGTGAAAAAAATATATTTGAGCATTCTAGGGCAAATTGTACAGATTTGATCAAAATTCAAAGGGCCCTACCCCCTAAACATGTCATTTTGGGGTTCCTTCCTTTTTGGCTGAAAGGTGGACACAAGGTTGTCACTATCCCACCACCCCCATTAAATTATGGATCTGTATGCTTTGACAGTTCATTCTTGGTGCAATTTGCCGGGAATAGACCCCATGTTACAAAAGTAGAGCTTTGTAGAAAAAGTGGATTTTTTGCAAGATGGCGGATTTTAGATGTTGAAATTCAAAGTCAGGTCAGAAGATTATTTCTTTCTAATTTGGACCTACATCCTTCTGCTTACATCAGGAAAGTATTTTTGCAGTAGATGGCAAAATATTTTGTCACCACATTGCTTGTACAAAATTTGATCAAATTACATGTACATGACTTCTGGATATTTGGGTCAGCAATGGCTGACAGATCAGAAATGAAATGGACATATTGGACTACCATGGCCCTATTATTAGACTAGAATAATACCATAATGTGGATTTAAATCTGTGAAAAGAGGACATATAAAGGTAAGAGATCATAACACATCTTTTGTACCACTTTTTACAAATTTCTTATTTGTATGTGATACCAGGTAATATCATGGCCGCCATGTTGGATTTTGTGTATTTTGGTGACGTCACAGCCTAAGGCTTAGCTTGGAACCGAGGCGTGCTGGTAGCCAATCAATCTCATTCATGTCTCAGCATTTCGACTGAATGCCAGTCAGGAGTATACAGAACACCCTACACCAAGACTGGAGCAAATCATGCAGGCACTAAGTAGTAGACAGTGGTATGCTTCAGATGAACCAGAAGCACAGAAACAGAGAAACAGGAAGAGAAAGACTGAAAGTACCAAACAGTTGAGATGCTGACCTGGGTTTAATGAGATGCGCGATTAGAGGTCAAATCAGTAGCCTCGTTCTCAGTTGCATAGCTGGGCAGTGCTTATGTAAACAAGAAGCATGGGTACATCTTAGTCCCTGCTATTTGGGAGTGTTGAGGTATAATCATCTCAAAATGGATGTATATTTAGCCAAACATATCATGTTTAGGTATTTTTCTGTAGTTACAACGTTGAATAGCAGTTTCTGATGCGCTGACCACTTGAATTAGAGATAAGCAATGATAAAACATGGCATAGTTTTATTTCCTATGACCCTGCCAAATCCTGGTTTCATGATTTCTGTAATAATTCAAAATGTGTTGTATGCTGCTCCGTCATTCTCTGTCTAATGATGCAAAACTGGATGAAATACTCGATCAGCATCTAGCAAAGGTGACAGCTTGGTTCTTGCCACCATTGGAATGGCGGCCATCTTGAATTTACAGCCAATCACAGAGCCTTTGTGCCCATGACACCAGGCAAAATGACCAGCCCTCTGTTCATTCATCTCTCAGCTTCGGATCACATGAAAGGGGCGTGATAAGTGATTTATCACATGTATAACAGTCAGTGCATTTATTGGGTCCCATAAATGGTCATTTTACGAGCTTACTGTCACCCAACACCCCCACTGAAGATGCAAGAGATGCCTGTTTGGACCACCAACCAACCAGATACTGCTCTAGCATTTTAATTTAAAACAGACCAATGATCCATTTCACGCTGTAACTTGGCCAAGAAGTTTTCATGCTTTCAAGACGGTACCAGTAGAAATTTGGGCTGGGTTGGGTTAAATTTCCAAGATACAAGTGGTCCAATTGGAATTATGGAACAGTCCATTCTAACAGAAGTAATGGGGGGCTAGGACAACTGATAAAATGAAACCTTCTCTCTCATAACATAGATTAGGCCAAGTTTCATACTTATTGATATTTAAAGTTGTGAAAAAATATTTGTGAGCATTGTAGAGCAAATTGTACAGTTTTGATCAAAATTAAAAGGGACCTACCCCCTAAATATGGAATTTTGGGGTCCTTCCTTTTTGGCTGGAAGGTGGACACAGGGTTATTACTGCCCCCCCCCCCCCAGAGGATTATGGATATGTATGCCTTGGCAGTGCATTTTATGTGCAAATTGGGGGAATAATTACCATGTTACAAGAATGGGACTTTGTAGAAAAGGTTTTTTTTTTTTTTTTTTTTTTGCAAAATGGCGGATTTTAGAGGTTGAAATTTAAATTTGGACCTGCATCCTACTGCTTGCATCAGGAAAGGATTCTTGCCGTAGATGGTACAATATTTTGTCATCACATTGCTTGTACAAAATTTAATCAAAATATATGTACATGACTTCTGTATATTTGGGTCAGCAATTGCTGACAGGTCAGAAATGAAATGGATATATTGGAGTACCATGGCCCTATTATTAGACTGGAATGTTACCATAATGTGGCTTTATATCTGTGGAAAGAGGATATATAAAGGTAAGAGATTATAACACATACTTTGTACCACTTTTTTAAAAATTTCTTATTTGTATGTGATACCAGGTAATAACATGGCCACCATGTTGAATTTTGTTTATCTTGCTGACGTCACAGCCTAAGGCTTAGCTGGGAACCGAGTCTTGCTGGTAGCTAGTCAATCTCATTCACGTCTCAGCATTTCGACTGAAAGTGCGGGGTCGTCTTGAATTTTACTATGCCACAGAGGAGGCAAGTTGGATATTGCCAGAATGGAGATTGGAGAAGGAAAAATGACCAAGGTGAACACAATGGTTGCATTGGAAAGGGTGCTGGATTACTACATCAGTTAAAATTATGATGATGATCAACCAAGTAAACTTTCAGTATTTCCTGGTAATGACCAGTCCCGTGACCACTCATAACTAGAATATCAGTATATTTCTGAGCAAGAGATTGCTGTTGAGGAATTATTCCTTTGTACAAATTTTTAGCTTCAAAGACTTGTAGATAAGTTGAATCATCATCACACCAGTTGCTCAGGCAAGCTGACCATTCAGCATCATAACAGGTTGGGCCATATACTGTCAGAGAAGCTTCATTGTGAAAATGATCACCAAATATCATAAACTTCTTCACCTCATGCAGGAGGGAGTAAGTTTCTTGTCAACTTGAAAGCAGCACATGTTTTCTTTACTTGATTTTTTTGCCTGTGCAATATACATATTTTTGTGACGCAGCAACAACAGGCTATATTGGGGAGAATGTGTGACAGTCATACAGAATGTATATGGTGATGTGGTCAAATCCTTAGCTACAGTATCACAAGATGATGCGCTACAAGAGGAGAAAGTGGGTACAATCGTGTCAACGATGAAAGAAAAATGCTGAAGAGGGAGAGAACACACACTGTAATGGAGGCCTTGATATTCTCACCAATACAAGGCACTGCTGGAGGAAAAATGCAAGATTTTCTGATGTTGTGTGCCTAGGGGCGTACACACATAAAGCTTAACGTGTTAAAACAATAAGCAAAGCAGATGATCCGTGTACTCAGAGACATGAACTTATTGGAGTAAAACGAATTTATAGTTACACTGACCCCCAAAGGCTGCAGTGCTACGACACATGTTCATGACAAAAAGTCTTTTGTAACCAAAAGTATTTGCGAAGAGCAGCTTGGTACAGAAAGCAGCAGGGATACGTGGCATGCAACAAAATGTGTAGGTCGGGATGCCAAAAACTTTACACCAGGACCAGCACGATTAGAAGGGCAAACTTGCACGGAGAGTTATCTGACGAGGGTGTATCTATTAAACTCATTCTTACTGGGCCACGAAGGAATGTGATTCAGATGCACAAAAGTTGAGAGACAACTTGGATAACATGATAGAGCATTACAAGGTAAATCATGAAAATGTCATGCTTAGTCAATTGCCACACAAGGATACCATACATGTCAAGTAAACATCAATTAACAAACCCTGTTGCAGAGGAGTTTCCTAGAAAATTTATACATTATATGACCATATATACATTAGCCCAGGAATACAGATTTTGCAGTGACACACTTTATGTGGAATCATTTAACCATTTTTTTACTCCAATATCACCGTATTTTTCTATTTTGGACTTGAATGAAAATGTAGACCCGCCCAAAACCTCATTCAGATACAGGAAAGACACTCAAAATCCCCGAAGATCAGGACAGTTATCACTGCATTCAAAGAAAACGAAAAATTATAAGTCAGATAAATGAATACCATATCTGAAAAAAAACTGTACACAGTTTTGTAATTTGAATTGATGCATCAAAAACAATAGTAAAGCAGGATAGTATATATATATATATATATATATATATAAAATGAATCTAGATGTATTATAACTATTTGTAAGATCTGCAACTGATGCTGTTTCCCATATGTGTATATGTCAAAGAATGACAAAACCAAATTAGTGATAAGACACTTTAGTTATATATAATTCTTAAATGTAGTGCAAATTTACTGGTTTGAAGTGGAGCAGTAAGGATGAGAGTTAAAGGGCAGTGACAACAACACACCAGTGGGCCATATGCTTGTGATCCTAATGTGTTTGTTTACAGCCTATGATATACATGGCATGTGGGTTTGACCGTTACTGATAAGCTCCCCCTC
This sequence comes from Hermodice carunculata, assembly GCA_964020975.1. Classification (NCBI taxonomy): domain Eukaryota; kingdom Metazoa; phylum Annelida; class Polychaeta; order Eunicida; family Amphinomidae; genus Hermodice; species Hermodice carunculata. Next base: position 116,370,211 of record OZ026612.1, read on the forward strand.
CCTCTCTAGGCCGATTTTTGGAACCCTGGTACTGAGAGTTGCACTTTTGAAATGACAGGCCTGACCCACACATTTCGTAGAGCATGGAGTTGGAAGTATGGAACGGTGCAATCTCTTAGATCATGTAGATATCATTACTTTTATGTGGTAACACAAAAATCCAGTTTCTTTCTATCATTCTTTTTCTTTCTTTTCTCTTTCTTTCATTCTCTCTTCCCTTCTTTCTTTCAATTCTTCTTGACCAGCAATTTTGTCAGTTTTCTTGGACACTATTACACCCAGGAACTCAAAACTTGGTTTAATTACAGATGCATATGTGAATTTGGGCCTGTTTATAAAGAGGAGTGAAATTTTGAAAATTATACAATTTAGGGCCATATGAATCTTCGTAACCCACAAAAATGGGTCTGGTAGCTAGAGACATCTGGTGGCAAAAAGTTCCGTTCAGGTTGTGGCATGCTTGTTTATGTTGGGCAGACGCTGATCTGGTCTGCTGGCTGGTACACATCTGGTGGCTCAAAAGTGCAGTATTGAGTGAGGGAAGGTTGCTAGGTAACACGTTCTGTGTGAATGGAGAGCAGGCTAAGACCTTGGGAACAGTCAACACTATTCTTTGAAATGTTGACTTGAGAATGAAACTCTGTATGTGTGAAAAACAAAACGTAACTGAAGGAGGAAATGCATGTTAATGTCTATATACCACACAGGCCTGTATGGTGGCTGGCAATAGAGAGGGAGCACTCATAAACATGGACTGTAATATGCCCTGCTGTGTGGGTGAAGGGTCATACTTAGAAATATCCCCAGGGCATAAGTTGGCTTCTTACTCGTGAACATTGAAAAAGCCAGATTTTGTTTTCACATTCTGACAACAATGGAAGAAGTTAAAAATACATGCCACAGCTACACAGTACTTTACACCCTGTAGTAAGCTGGAATGAGATGGCTGCTGTGTCTTCATCGTCAATACAGTAAACAACCGGATACGCAGGCCAAACAGAGAGCTGCAAGATGGATCCCAAGTTCCAAGGCATCTTGAAGCCTTGGCACTGGTTTCACCAGTGACTGCATAGTTGAATGGTTGCTATGGTAACTTTTCGGTAAAGTAAGAAATGACTCAACTAATTATCTGCCAGCAGCTATGCATGAGTGACGAACACACATACACATACCTTCTGGCCTCAGTAAGAAGGGCCATTCGAGTAACAGGGATATTACATAAACACAATTCTGGCTTTTTCCTTATCTAAGAAAGCAGTTCACATTGTTTGGTTTTACAACTCAATGGAATTAAGCGTTTGAGTATACTTGTTTTGCCTGCAAAGCAGACCCAAGCTGTGTATTTTGTTTACTCCGCTGGGGTCTGCACTTCTTTGATAAGATCACTGTTTCAGCGCTGGAAAAGTGACTCAGTTTCTATTTGGCTGAGTATATGGTTACTATGGCAACAGGCTTCAGTACACCCGGGACCAGAGGCAGCTAAGGGTCTAGGCGATTATGCTGGACTTCCTGATTGCTGTCTCAGTCTATGGGGAGGGTCACAGTATAGTTTTATTTTCATTACTATAATTAAAATCCTGTCGAAGAAGGGCAGATCAACTGTAGTAACACGGACCTTGGTCTGCTTTAAAGGCAAATACTTATGGGGGGGGGGGGACTAAATATAGTGAAAGGTTTTTTAGTGCCTATGCTGTGCTCAACTTCAATCATAAATCTGTGTTTCAGAATGTTTCCTCGCTGATGAAGTAGCATGCATAAAGGTTACATAACTTGTATACACTTTCAATGCACAGTAGTATTTTTGGCATCATCAGAGAGGCATACACATGTGGATGCGAGCTATTTCAGCTGACTTGAATATTTTTTTTCACAATTACCGTGACTGTACACTACAGTTTGTTTTCCAAATACTGTTTAGTATTTTGTGATTAACTATTTTTGGCTAATCTGAAAGTACGTTGGTCTACTGAGTGACAGAGTGATTCCTGTGAACTTGACTGGTTGTTATTGGCGAATTATTCCGTACCATCGGTACACCATTAGAAGACTATTTATATGCAAAAACTCACAACTAGGGATGACATACTTCCATACATGGCTTTTTTAATGAAAGTAGGTTACAGTTTAGAAAACTGTGGAAACGTATGGCCATTTGAAAATTTAAACTTCGAATATCGTCAAAACTCTTTTTCGGTAGATGTGCTTTTCCAGCTTCAATTCATCGGTTTGTGCCCTAAGCAATTTCCAATAAGACACAAACAAAAGTCGCGGAATTTTACTTCATGCTAATCAGAGGTACTCGAAAGGTTGAATTGTTTAATATCTTCAAAATTATTATAGGTACAGGTGTCATTCCAACTTCATTTCCTTAATTTTGTGCTGAAGTCACACCAGTGAACTGGGAGCAAAAGTTGTAGAATATTCATTTATACGTAATAAGGGGACTTGAAAAATTAAATTGGGAGCAAAAATGACAGACTTTCGTGTATCAATTTTTGATAGACCAAACATACAACAGGCCATGACCTGTCATCAGCAGTCAAGTACATGTGCACGTATACGTACATCGCTAGGATTTGTTGTTTACACTCTTGCCAGACATAACACTTTGATGCCGACCATATGGTCACCATATAGTCATCGGTCCGTGCTGTAACGTCATCAGTCAAATTGTCTTAGATATCATTTGACCATGCCATCACACAAGCACAAATGCAGGGAAGATGTGTGAGTTAAGAACTTATTTGGAGAAAGATAAAAAATAAAAAAGTACTTTTTGTGGTGGCGGTGGGGTGTAGAAGAATAACGATAACAAATAATGTTCTGGTTGAACTCTGCGTGACTACTTCCTTTCAATGCTTGCAGCATTGTGAACTCAAAGTATTCTGACCATGAACAAAAAGGGACCACTCTCAGACGAACATGAACCTTCTTATTCGATCACTCTCTATTCACGTCGCTTAATATACAATGAGCAGCAGCCAAAGGGTACGTTCATGAAGGCTTGTCCCTGTCCTAACCGTTCAATTAATGGAATGCCTCCTAAAATGATTAAGTTAGATGAATCAAATAGTTGAGCCGTTGAAATAAAACAATCAACTAGCCTGTAGAACACTTCACGCATCCTGAACATTTTAAACTTGCCTAAGTGATCCGACTACACAGGAAAGCAGAGGAAACATCTATGTTGGACCACAGGCAAAAAAGTCTACATTATAGAAAGCGGTAAAATGCAGCAAACACTATCTATTCCACTATCCAGAAAGGCGGACCATGCCAGAAAGATGAAATATATTGTTTTGTGATATCATCACCTGTTATATTTCACTGTCTGAAAACCTAGTTTCCAAGTAGCTTCCATTACATCAGAGACTCCAACCGACAGCTTCATACAAACTGGAGATTCTCCCTCCTGGAGTACTATTGAAACTGGAGAAGTGACGGAGCGTAGCGACTGTGCTGGGGTATGGGCCTGGGAGGGCAGCGCCCCCTCCTGGGGTGAGAAAATTTTGAAGAAAAAAGGAGTTAAAATGGTGTATTTTGATGACTTTTTTTACCTCATCCAATGTTTAATCAAAGTGGGAGAAACATATTCTAAGTGGGAGAATGGGAGAATTTGGAAAAAGGGCAAAAAATGGGAGATCTCTGTTACATGCATTAAATGGTCTTTCATATCCCTAGGAAACTGATCACACACAATATCTATCAGCTTAAACTGCATCTTGATTCCCTAAAATATACTAATTAATGCATTATATCTTCCAATTTAATGTTTTCCTTTCAAAACTCTGCAACAGGAAAAGGAAGAAGGAATGAGAATGGGGACAATTTTGGTAATGTACACTCAGGGCATGGCAATAAGACACAGTATAAGTCATATTTCACAAAACCGCCCCACAAGAAACTTCATTTCACATTTGTATTTCACAAACAATAATTTTATTGTTTTCAGTGAGACCTCCCTCAATAAGCCCGTATCTGTTTTTAATATGTCATTATACATTTATCATTGCCATCAATATCTTACGTGTAATGTCATTTTGCAGATATTATATCGTTTCATGCTGCATTTATATATTTTGTATTAGCCTGGACGAGCGATTTTAAGCAACTGTGTTTTCATATCAGTCATAGCTTTCAGTGTGCATTCAAAACCTGTTGCTTTATTGGAATTTCAGTAGTTGCTGAATTGGTAGCATGTGCCTGTAGAAGGACTCTTTTCTGAGTGATGTTGTGCTGCTAAAGCCACCAGTTACCGTCGGAATTTTCATACATCTATTCATATGGTGTGATATTGTTTTCATGTGTTTTTTTTTCTTGCGTTTTCTAGCACTGATGCACCAATCGTTAAAGTCAATTTTCACCAAATGGGTCTTCTTCGTGGAATCCATGAGACCGCTGGTTCTGAAAAAGTAACCCACTCGAACCAGCAGCATCAAAGACTGCGCCAAGCAAATTACGTGTCTGCCGATTATCATATCACAATGACGGCCCTCTTGATTATCAATTTAAATCTATAGGACAATGAAAAACACCCATATAATTTGTATGCAGTAGTCATTGAGTATTTATGAATTACACAACTTTGTTGTAGCGAAAGGCAGCCAGGCTCAATTGACAAGATCGCAAGACACATATATACGTACGTTCAACTAAAACTAATTGCTATATTCATGTTTTTGTGGCTGGAAGATACTTTGTTTCATGTCACAAGGTTGCATCGAGGGAAAATATGATGGAAATAATGACCATGGAGATTCCCTGATTTTGAGTTCCGATAATTGTTCAATGTGTTTCATAATTAAGGTGTTAAGGTGTTAGAAACCCAGTGTTGCTCAATCACCTAATGTCGTTCTCAATTCTGAGAAGTCCTCATTTTTACATGCCCAGCTTTTTCAGCATCTTCTTCTTCATCATCATCTTCTTCATCATCATCATCATCATCATCATCATCATCATCATCATCATCATCATCATCATCATCATCATCATCATCATCATCATCATCATCATTTTTGGTTCTAATACGCACAACTATTGATAAAATCAGTTTGTGTAACACAGGATCAACACCGATTACATTGTGCCACCAAATTTTCTAACATAAACTTAAACGGGATAGAATGTACATTTGTTTGGCTGTCACTAAATTTGTCAAAATTACTGTAGACATGTTCCGGTAAGTAATGTGATGTTGGCCTTCAAGCTTGAAGATCATGACATACAAATAAAAAACTCAATGTTTGGTTTAACTCGAATGCTACTGAACAAATGCCAATTAAGTTACCTTTACTGAATAGACAACCCTGAGGGACAACTTGTAATATCAAAACATACACAATGCCTCTTGTAATATCAAAACAGACACAATGCCTCTTGTAATATCAAAACACACACAATGCCCCTTGTAATATCAAAACACACACAATGTCTCTTGTGATATCAAAACACCCACAATGCCTCTTGTGATATCAAAACACACACAATGCCTCTTGTGATATCAAAACACACACAATGCCTCTTGTGATATCAAAACACCCACAATGCACACAATGCCTCTTGTAATATCAAAACACAGACGTGTTTGAAAGGTGACATTGCGAAGGACCTGCGTTTGTATCGGAATTTGTTGTGATATATGTTAATGAATTTCACCTTCATGAAAGGTCATTAAAAATCCAATGTCTCGATGATTATTGACAATACACTGTGAGTGTTCAATTTTTACCAAACTGCCCTCCTTCGAAATCCTGGATAAAGGTACGCCCATCGTGTTTTCCCTTTCAGTTTAAAGGTGTGACCGTCAAGGCAACAAACATTTTACTGCTGAAACACGTAGTATCCAAGTCATATGTTAAAGGGACCTGCCTGGGACATAATGTTCAGGCAAAGATCACTTTAAGTGCATGATCGGAAGTCGGTCATATCTAGGCCTACATGTTATGAAAAACTATGTTGTATTTAGTATAAGGGAAAATAAACGGTATGCAATATTTAATATGATCTAATTAGCTTTACGTGGACGCTCTCCAATAATAGGGTATAGCACCTTAACGTTATATAATGCAGCTATGGGTATGATGATAATGTCTTTATGTGCATTTAAAACAACATCATGCCTAAAGCTAAATGTCGAAAACACATCAAATTGTATAATCTTGTTGTTTGTATTCTTGTTGATGGTCATTTTAGGTCCAGGGGGCTTTTTTTGATGGATTGATGTTGGTGTTAGTGTCACATTGTGGACTTGTATGGATGATGATCATTATTGAGACGGTGGTTGCTTAGTACTTTTTAAATGCTGATTTTTTTAAATTTTTTTTTTTTTTTTTATATTTTCTTTGAAACTTGTGCTTGCAAAATATCTGCTGTGTGGCAGATTTTGGTCCCTTTTCATGAATTGTACGGTCCAATCTGCACATGAATGATGCGCCTGTTCAAGCCAATTTACTGAAATAGGCCCATAATTTGAAAAAAATGCATTCTTGTCATGTTAAAATTAGACATGGCTTTTTATATCCTATGGACCTTTGGATGCATGTTTTGGACTCTGATGGGTGCTAACGAACTACAAATTTATGTGATTCAGCTAAGCATACCAAAGAGCATTGCCTATGGTCGGAATTGTTTTATTGGGACTACCGTTTTGATATGGTAATGACACTGTCTAATTTGATAAACCTGACCTCTGTAAATAGACATTTTTGCATGACTAAGACAAAACGTCTCCACAAAGTGTGTTATTCCTACAAATATATAAGAAAATTGCAGCACATTAGCGGCATCAATTTAACAAATATATTGAAATGTATTTTCATATACACTGTCACACAAATTAACAGAAATATGAGGTCAGAGATAAAGTATTGTTCACTTTGCCACACAAAACGTACATGAGTTGCCTTTACTGCACGGTAGAATGTGATTATTGCATTGAAAAAAATATAATGTATAAGCTGTTAACACTTGGAGTATCATCCTTGGACATTAAAGCTACACTTTGGGAAAAATATTTTGATCAATATAAGCAGATTTGTGAAAAAAAAATTACTTACTCGCAGAGGCAATATAACCTAACAACCACTAATTATGACTAAGGGTGCCAGTACCTGAATTCGACGTCTTTTATTTACATTTTACTCAAGAATCATAATATATCAAACCAGCAAACCTTTTAACCGGATAAACTCAGAGGGTACATACACATTCAAATAGACTTTTATACATCTAATAGTGAACAACGTCAATGTTCACGTAATTACATATAGCTGTCATCAAGTGTAGTATATAATCGATAAAGCTACACACATGTAATTGTCAATAAGGTCAAAATAGATTGAATCGTTAACTAGAAAATTTGATTTGCTCGTTTGCAAATCTGTCTGGGTGCCTGGAGAAACTGCAATACAATGTATGCAGCTGTGACATAAGCTCCAAATATGTAATGGCATGTTAACGGTATGGCCAAGTTGGTGAAAAGTGTTGCAGAATGATATAGGTAGAAATGTATAGCTTTGACCTTTCAAGGTCACTGTAGATCAAAAAACGACAACACCAGATGAAAGCTTCTATGTCATTTCCTACTCATGTTCAACAGTAACTATGGCTCCAAAGTGTATCGTTTTCCATATACACTCAAGGTAAAATGAAGACAGCACCACATGAAAGCCTATATATCATTTCCTATTCATGTTTAATATTAACTATGGCCCTAAAGTGCACCGTTTTCCATATACAAAGATTTTCATGGTGTGTGACCTTGATGTGACCTTTCAAGGTCACTCAAGGTCAAAAAGGACAGCACCAGGTAAAAGTACACATGCATAAACTTTTCTATTGAGGTTGGAATGGCATCTCTATCTATAATGATTTTGAAGATATTCAAGATTTCAATTTTGTGTATGCACCTAATTTGCATAAATTCAAATCCTACAGTTTTGGTTCATGGTTCATTGGATGCGCCTATTGCAGAAACCTTTATTCGGAAGTTAAAATCGCATCTCTATGTATAATGTTTTTGAAGATATTCAAGATTTAAATTTTAGGTAATCATCTAATTTGCATAAATTCAACTTCTACAAGTTTGGTTCATGGTTCATTGGATGCACCTCTGTCCCAAACCTTTATATTGAATTTGAAATGGCATCTCTATCTATTATAGTTTTCAAGATATTCAAGATTTAAATTTTCAAAGTGCCTTAATTAGCATAATTGAAAATTTTTCAACTTTTGTTTACTGTCCATTAGATTGGCAGATGTCACAAACCTATATGCTGAACTTTGAATTTTCATCTATCTATAATAGTTTTGAAGATATGGAGCTTTTAAAATTTTAATTGCCCCTAATTAGCATAATTTTGAACATCATGACTTTTCCAAATCAGAGAGACAACTTTCCTACCAGGAGTATTACCATGCCAAGTTGAAACAGTGTAGCTTGCATGCTGTCAGAGAAAAGCTATGTATACATATAGTTGTGAATAAAGGTATTATCCCTGTGATTGTGAAAGGAGTGAAAGGAGTAAAACACATGTAAATGTGAACCAGACAGGTATATCAAGTAATTATAAATAAGGTGTACCTAAGCTTGCTCTTGTCAACAAGCCTAATATATATATATATATATATATATATATATATATATATATATATATATATATATATATATATATATACTTGAGGCCAGTACACATATGATTTTTAAGGTAAGATACATGTATTTTTACATTAAAGCCAGTATACATGCACTCGGCAATGAGACTGATGTACATGTGATACCAGTTACAAACAAACTTATTGGGCAACAGAACAGAATCAGGAACTATGTAAACCCTGATGTTAATGTAATATACACCATTTTGGAATAATGACGGTGATATCAAAGTCATGCTTTCACTTTTGTTTTTCAAGTCGCAAGGGGATCATGTGAATAACAAAGGGTGACATATGACCCAACTGATCTTAGTCATGATTCCGTACAGTGCGGAAGCGTTATCTCATAGTTACTAAAGCACCACATGATACCTATTTATGTGTCAGTAGATTGAATCAACACAGATACGAAATTAATTTCCTCTTGAGGGACAGAATAAGACGTGCATGTAGTATAAGCCGGGGACACACAATTAAGGCAGTGGTATGTATATCTTCACAATGTTTCAGGAATAGGAAGGAAACATTCATGACCTAAAATGTAATGCCTCTAGTTTCTTGTAAAACGTCTCACCGTATTAGAACCAAATCAACAAAGCAACTTCACTGCGCATAAACGAGGCTTATAATCGATAAAACTTAATATAAGTCGTAAATACAATATAAGTCGTAAATGCTTGGTGCTTGGGCATATTCTGTTGGGTTTTTTTTTCGGAAATAATATTACTCCCTTTTTTTTCTCCAATCCCCTATTTCGAAGCAAGGAGCTTTCAACAGCTGCCTTCCTTTATTTTGATCCTATCTTTATTTATTTTCATTCATGGTAATTTCACCCATTATTAATCATGATTTTTTAAAAAATCTTAATCTCTCTTAAATTTATACAAGAACGCAGTCATTTTAATTTGATATTCTTTTTCTGTCAACAACAACAACAAGAGTAATAATAATAATAATAATAATAATAATAATAATAATAATAATAATGATAATAACAATAATAATAATAATAATAATAATAATAATAATAATAATAATAATAATAATAATAATTATTATTATTATTATTATTATTATTATTATTATTATTATTATTACTCTTGTTATTATCATTATTATTATTATTATTATTATTATTATTATTATTATTATTATAATTATTTTAAAGCCTACACGAGTGACGACATAAAATATATCGCGATGATCAAAACACGATCAAGACACACAAAACATGTGGGTACACTAAAGAAAAAGCATACATCGCTACAATAAGTAACTTGAAGGAGATACGACACAGAAGAGAATGAGGCTGGTCAAATTACCGACTCGTGACTATAATATCAGAAGGCATCAATGAGTAATGAAACTATAGGCTTTGTTCCATGGAGTTATGACGATTAAACTTTGGTTGGTTGAGTAAGACCAGATAATTGAGCAGCAGAAAAGTGAATTATGATATATAGCTATTGGTCATACAGTTGGACAGGATTTCCAGGATACACTCACCATTTGAAATAAAATTAGATCCAAACAAACAAACAATAAATGAATAAATTGAAAAATGTGGAACGAAGGGGAGAATATGCAACGGATCGTTTTATTTACATGAATTTCAATGTAGGACTTGCCGGAGGTTTTAATATCCGTATTCGCCGAAAATTACATCCACGGCATCCGCAATACCCGTTTCCCCTAGAAATCAATACTTTGTGTTCCCTGTTGACCCCTGGATTCCTTGTATTTTTTTTTCTGAAACGCCCTGTAGTGGGCCCGTAGCTTTGGAGGTCAAATGGCCCTCAATTTTTACCATTAACCTATTCAGAAATCCCATTGTTTTAATAATTTGCATCTTAACCCCGTAAGCTCATAATGCAAGGTCTGTCTTGTTCAAACTTATTCCTCCTTTGTCTTGACATACTCCCTATAAACAAAAGGAAAGAAGTAAACAGCCAGTTGGCATGCTTGACAGTAAAAAGCGTAATCTTATTTTGAATCAATTCTCTGCAATGCAATAAGACAAGGTCATCCATCCACATATAAAGCATACGTCAGTCGGAAAGTGACTGCTGATCCTTGTATCCCAACTTGGCGTGGGTCAATAATTTTAGACCTCATTGCACTGGTCAGGTTTCCTAACCCTTCATTCATGTCACCAGTTGTATCTTACCTACATTACTGTGAATCGCTATCATTACTTCTGCAACATTATCTGTGTAAACTATCAACTGATAAACAGTGTGCATAACTTAACATGAATGTATGTTTCTTTAATCGTTGACCGATATAAATATTCATTAATCCCAACGAGTTCCAACAGAACATACATATAGATATAAAACCCAGGTCAGAAGGAGTGAAAGCGGTTGGTTGCAATGCCAAAAGTATTGTATTGTATTGCATTGTAAACATATTTATTCAAAGAACTGGATCACCTAAAAGTTACAAAGCAACTTATCTGGAGGTTCTCCAGTACATTCATTGACACAGATAGTATGTACACGACAAACAGGACATTACAAAGAGTCTGTTTGCTTTTTGAACTGTATAATACCAAGCAGTAGTTAAGCAATAAATAAAACGTCTCGACTCTATGATAAATATATGTACTACAGAAAAAAATCAACATTCTGTTCATTTAAAAGATCTGTACTGCCACTTAGCATTATTTCCAAAAGTCTGTCTCTAACGAGATCAATCAACAAGTTTGGATTTACACCTGGGACAAGCACGTTAACAACAGCATTCAAGAGTTTACGACTTTGAGGGTTGTACAGAGGACAATGAAAAAAGAAATAAAATGTATCTTCGATTGGGTGGCTACAGGAACAGGCTGCTAATGGTACAATATTTACGTTAAAGAGATGTGAGTTCAATTTGGACTGGCCCAGGCGGAGTTGGATCTGTGCCGTATTTACTAAGCGGTCCCCATGAGAAAAATATGAAGGAATTACTTGCTGGAAAAATTGATGTTTTTTAAAAATTTCAGTTTGAAGGTTGTTAGTGAAGCTGATTGCCGTGATTGATAGCCGCCTCTCCCATTTAAATGTTTATTTTCTTCTTTGTCGAACTGTCGTATTTAAACAAAAATAAGATATCTTTGATGTAAGATTTTGTAAATGCAAATGTTTACATTCATTTGATATTCAAAAGCTACTTCTATCCCTTTTGAAAGATGCTGTTTTATTTTTGAAAAATCAGATATAATTCCTTTTTTAAAGTTTGATTCTTTTTATAACAATTGTGGTATTTTAAATGTATGAGCAAAATCATACCGAAGTGTGTGTTAACCAACGTATACATACTTTAAAACCTGTGTAATAATTATTTATCTTCACACGATAGCCACCAGGCCTTATTATTATTATTATTATCATCATCATCATCATCATCATCATCATCATCATCATCATCATCATCATGTACTGTCAACGTATGCCTGTGCCAAAGGAAGTAGGAAGGTTTACGGCAAGAGCCACCACTTGCCTCCCTGCACCTATCAGTAAACACACATGGGAGACGCAGCTTGCATTATCTTGAGTCATCGGACCAATCTTTGTGTTTCCTCCACCACACTTCTGCTTTAGAGGCAACAGATGCACTGCCTTTGATTGCAGTATCGACTTTTCTTCCGCGTGATGCGACTTTGGACGCTTGCTGTTCTGTTTGCGACTCGTTAATTGGATCACTCCTTACGGTTAATGACCTTGAACACGGTATGTTTTGTAAATTGACCCAACGACCTAGTTTTGTGCTTCGACAGGCTGCAGATAATTGTTTACCATGCAATCTGAGATCTGGCCGCAGATATGTGGCCTTCGAGGGGGCAGCAGGGTATGGGTGCAGTGAGTTGGAGGGCGAAGCGACTGGAGGGCCTCGGACTGTTGGCCCCCTCGTCCACTGTGATGTACATGGGCCAGCCGAGTGCGTTAATTGGTTTCGAGACAAGATGCAAACTCCAAACTGTTGAATAATGGTTCTGAGGTTCCTACATAACTCTGCCTCATTCACATGAGCCAAAAACATTCAGATGCCAAACCCATGTGCTTTCTATAATTTATCTTTCGACTTGATGTACGTACTGCATCAGCAGTTTCCTGGTCACGGGTAGGAGAAGTGTCCAACCAACGCCATGAAAATATGACACCGGAACTTCGGCGCCATTCTATCAAAAGAGGGATTTTTCAACCACTTTCGCGATGTCAATAAATGACAGGACAACGTAACGCTTATAATTATCGATGCAAGTATAATAGATAATGTTTAATTTGATGGATGTTTTATAGCTTCAGTTCTTGAAGCCTTGATTGTTTTGTTCAAAAACTCCCTGATCAGAAATTTGTCGTCACAAGAGGTAATATTTTTTATATATGCCAAAGGTTGCAAGTTAGAGTCGCTCCGAACATAAAATATATTTTCTGAATTTCCTTAATGCTAATGGATTTAAGTCCGAGATTCTAGAAATAAATGCCGAAACAGTACATATACTAGTGGCATAACTATGTTGATATGGCACTCGCACATAACTACCTCTAGCGAACCCTTCTTTTTCAAGAATGGGGATTTGGTCGAGTGAATATGTGCGTTTTCCATCTCAAAGGAAAGTTCTCTCATTCGCAAACAAGATGAAGCTTTCACTTATTAGGCGACAGTTATGCTGACAGCAATTCAACCAAGGGCTATCCAACTGGAGCATTGTGCAAAATTTGCAACAAAGCTCTTCAAAATTGCTATAGATTTTCTCAGAAATAAGTGTTTCTAAGTGGCAAAAATGCCACAAGGAAAGAAAATTTTGCTACAAAAATATTTAGCTGGACAGCACTGCAACCAGTGAGCATCAGGGTACCCAAGCTTTGGATCCGTATTCACACAAGGCTCAATACACATTGGATATGATCATTAATTCAAATAAAAGTTTTATATAATCTGACTTTATATAATTTTTACAGGCCAAACTTCGATAGTACGGATTCAATCTGGCTAACTCAAACATAAACGGGCGCCGCCAAGTGATCACTGCCAGAAGTGTCAATCACTTTTGAACGACCGTTTTTTTTTTCGTTTTTTTTTTTTTTTTTTTTTTTTTTGTTTTGTTTTGTTTTGTTTTTGTTTTTTTTTTTGTATTTTTGTTTTGTTTTGTTTTTGTTTTTAATCCGAGGGTGGGTGGGTTGTTTTCTTGTTTCTTGTTTGTTTGTTTTTTGTTTGTTTGTTTTTTTTTTTTTTTTGCTTTTGTTTTGTTTTTGTTTGCTCAGTTTCAAATAGTATGCAAATCTAGAGCTGTTCTTCCTTAATAAGTAAAGGGAAATATCAAATGTGAGAGTGTAATTTGACTAAAATGCCAAATTGTTATATTTGAGCAGTACGTGAAAATAAAAAAGCAGGTTCCGTACCTTCACATTTTAACACTGTATTGGGAAGCCTTTACTTTTTTAAAACTGTGCTTACTTTTCTCAGTTTTTGCATTCATAAATGTGCATTTGCCTATCTATTCTGCATACCATTACATAATATGATGATTCAGCCACGGGACGAACTGGGCGAAAAGGTTGTTGTAACTAGACTTGGCTTGCACGTGTCTATAATTAGGAACCTCAATTCTGTTGGAAATTGCTGTCTTTGCGTAAATACCAGCACACTTGGGACGAACAGCAAAGCAATAGTTCTGAACTTTTGACATTGACCTGCAGTAAAAACATTTTGTTGTCTTTTTTGGTGACAGGAAAAGTGGATCAACGAGCACTGGCTGCTTGGTCGAAAACACAGTGTTACATCTAGGCCAACATGTCGGGCACAGAGGGGAAACCAGAGGTACGTCAATCGTTGAATCCTGCGAATAGTTCTAGTATTTTGACACATGACCACTTTTCATATTGAGGATAACGGCGCAAAATAAGTATTACAATATGTGATTTACTTACGTCATATATTTTCTAAATGAGAAAAGCAAATAATTAACCGATGTTTGTGAGTGTGAAATTCTGGTCGCACACAAATAGAATGGGCCACAGTATAGACATGCTTTACTAATTTTACCCGTCGCTGCGCATGGAAGTAATTTGTCATGATATAGTCTGATTCAATCGATGTAAAAGCTGCGTGATCAGAGCCTCTCTTGTGGCGGCAGGTAGTTGTGTGTAAGAGTGCAAAATTGTTTGTAGCCAAAAAAAGGTTGCTATAACATCGGTTCTACATTATGTCTTGCATTAATTCAATTTGTGGACCTGCTTAATTGTATCAAGACCGATATATGATTATATTGTTTTTAAACACTGTGGACTAATTTTCAAAGTAAGATATTTCGCAACATAAGTTTTCTCGATAAGAGGCAGGTCTCTGATTTTCCAAATGCTGAAGAGTTCATGGGTAAGATTGAATTTATAATGAATTAAATAAAATATAATGAAATAAAATGAAATTAAAATAGAACTATGTACGAATAAAGATATTATTAAAATAGAAAAAAAGCTCTATTTGCTCTACTTAGCAAGTATATACTTTCGGGCTCTCTTCCAACATCTCTACTGTACACATGCAGACATTCGGTTCTAACTTTATGTTTAGAACGTACACGTTCCTATCGTTTGCAGCAAGCTTCGGGCCACTTGACCAGATTCTTCATCTGAAACAAAAACCAAAAGGGAATGGGTCATCTACAGCATGACTCAATTTTATTTCTTTCGATCCATTAAAGTGATCCCATTAAAATCTCGATTTACACCAGTATGAATTGGGAAGACCCTGACCTAACTCTCCATGCAACCATGTTAAATATAGACACTGTGTGCTCAATATCATTTTCAGCGTCGATCGACCCACGCAAGGGAATTCTTTCTCGCCACGGGACCTAAAATAGAAAGAAGGCGCTATCCAGTTTAGTGCTGTTTAAACAGTCGAGCGTTTATTATTATAATATATTTTTTATGATGATCTATTCAGTCGAAAAAAAGCATGCATTTATAATACATGGTTTGGCCGATGCTCTGAAAGAAAGCAATGCACGACGGATATTCGATTTGATTTAATGCAACAATCTACCGCACAATACACGGCTTGTATGCATTTCTGAAGCAAATTAATTTTGTTCTTTGGTGGAATTAATGCTCGGATGTATTTAAAACATGTGCAATTCCGAAAGGGTGTCCTGACACTAAAATGCCCACCAGACAGTCAACTATAGAGGCAAACCCTGGTCATGAAAGGATGAAAGGAATTAAATGGTGACGAAAGTTCACAAATGTCACATTGCGCATATCGGATAGGAACAGTCACTAGACACAGGTATGCCCTCCTTCTTTGTCCGTCTTGTTAAAGTGTGTGTGTCAACACACACTTTTCTGTCTTTTCTTTGTTTCTTTCTTTGTTTCTTTTTTTCTTTCTTTCTTTCTTTCTTTCTTTCTTTCTTTCTTTCTTTCTTCTTTACCAGCAAATTTGTCCGACACTTTTCTCGAACACTATTGTATATAGAAACTCAAAACTTGGCATGATTGTACCTCCATACGAGGAGTTTAACCGTTTTATACAAACGAATGAAGATATTTAAAATTATGCAAATTGGGGGCATTTGAAATTTTAAATCTTGAATATCTTCAAAAGTATAATAGATAGAGATGTCATTCCACTTCTACTAGGGGGTTATGGACCTTTGCGCATCTAATGAATTTAAAACAAAAGTTGTAGCAATTTAGATTATGCTAATTAGCAGCATTTGAAATTTTAAAACTTGAATATCTTCAAAACTATTATAGATAGAGATGTCACTTCAACTTCTACTAGGGGGTTGTTGACCATTGCGCATGTAATGAATCTAAAACAAAAGTTGTAGCAATTTAAATTATGCTAATTAGCAGTATTCGAAATTTTCAATCTTGAATATATTCAACACTATAATAGATAGAGATGCCATTCCAACTTCTGCTGCTGTGTTATGGAATAGTTGTACATTGCCATACCAATATGCTTTTAAGACACACACACTGATTTGCTATGCAGCAAATCATCTTTCCTAGTTTTTGTTTGTTTCTTTTCACTTTTTTTAATTGCTGTCGCACACGTTATGCCCGTGAATTATATCGTCATGCTCCTGACTGGGGCCACCAAGTGAAATCACAAATTAACCAAAAAATAAGACCAGGACAGATCAATAAATTGTTATCGTACAATTACAAAACTAGAATATCTCTGGCCCTTTTATGTCCAGTTTGGCACGATCGAGTGTGGTGGGTCATATCGTGCTGTAGACACGCGTGCGAGAATACTGCCACCGTAGACACCATGCATTTATTATTTCCTTAATTCATGAAAAGAGTTGTAACTGCATTGAATGTGCCGATGAAATAGTCAAAGGTTGCCATGTTTCGAACGTTTATTTTTGTTAGTCTAAAACTATATAGTCAGAGAGTGGCTGGGTGTTGCTACGTTAAAGACGTACATGCACTTTCTTGCCACCCAGATGTTGATATGCACCCTTTCCATATGAATGTAGCAAGAAATCCTATAAATCAATCAATCAATCAATCTTCGGTCATTGCGTTGGTGGTTCTACATACAACAATTTTATATTATTGAAGTTCTAAAGTACAGTGAAAAGTAATGTAAATCTACAGCTTGAGTCTACCCGATTGAAGTGCCCTCTTCTAGATGGGCAACAGAAATTCTAATCGCGCTCTTCTGTCTTATAAAACTATGTGATTTCCGTCCAGTCAGTGTGCATAAAACTGCGACCAAACGAGCTCTACCCAGCGTCACCCTGCTTAAGAAAACATAAATACACATTGATTTGCTGTAAATTGTACCGCATACTGCGAACTGAAACTTAGTAGCAATGTACGGGGGGGGGGGGGGGTCTGTATCAAGTTTGCTCAAATGATCACGCTCCAATGATGTTTTTTTATTTATTTACTTTTTTTTTTGGGGGGGGGGGTAATCTTAGAAATATTTGCACTCTGAAACTGCTCACCTAATTACTTTGATATCACACAGGAACACGCCTATGGACTCTTAGTTCGTATTTTTTTACCAGGTGGTGCTGCATTGTTTTCCCATGTTCTTATGATTTGTTGTGTGATTGTGCTATTTTAGATTTCTTCTCCGAAACCGCCACTCACATTAAGCTGAAACTTGGTGGACATGTTACTTGTGTAATGGTCAAACAAAGCTGTTCACTGGGTGGCACTGCTGTGGATTTCATTTTTTAACAATTTTTTAAATTCGGGTTGATGCACCTTTCCTATTGATTACTGTGCAAGTCAATGGACATTATAATGGTAATCACATTTTCGACTTTTTCTCTGAAGCCGTCATCTAGGTTTGACTTCAAACTTGATGGCAATGTACCATGGGTGGGTATCTACCAAATTTGTTTAAATGGTGATGCTCCGTGATTTTTGGATTTTTTGTTTGTTTGTTTGTTTGTTTTTGTTTTGTTTGTTGTTTGTTTGTTTGTTTTTTTGTTTGTTTTTCTTTTTTTGTTCATTTTAAGGCAAATCTTTAAAAATTACAAGGGTATATGCACATGTCAGCTGAGCACAGGACTGTCACAATCCTCTTGTTTTTATTCTACATATCAGGAAAAGCCAACAGAAGAGCCGCCTCCGCAATATCAACCTACCAGTCATGCAGCAGGTGAGACTCCATCCCAAAGCAAGTATGGAACATACTAGTAAACATTCCAAGTGATAAAAATTCCAAGGACCTACATCAGCAAAACAATAATTTAATTGCCTATCTCAACTGACTTGACAACCAGCTGTTAAAATTATGGCAAGGTCATCCGTCCATGCATAACCAACAATTTCAAAAACTAATGGCAGTGTCCCCACATGTAATAAAAAATAGGCTGGAATCTTGGAAAAAGTCCGATTCTTTGAAACCACGGGTCCAGCTGTTTAGGAATTCCAACACTCTGGTGGGTAACTCAGACATTAATTTGTGAAATAGGTGTCACTTTACATTTTCTCAGTTTTTACCTCAGCTGACTTGTCAGTCAGCTGAGGTTTTGTGAGGGTCTGTCGTCCGTCGTCCGTCCGTCCGTCGTCCGTCCGTCCGTCCGTCGTCCGTCCGTCTGTCGTCCACAATTCACATTTTCGACTTCTTCTCAAAAACCGTCTGCCAGATCCAGGTCAAACTTGGTGCAGATGTGCCTTGTGTGGGTCTCTACCAAGTTTGTTCAAATGGTCACGGTCCAGTGATTTTTGGATTTTTTATGAATTTTTTTGTTCTTTTTTGGGTAAATCTTAAAAAATCTTCTTCTCCGAAACTGCTCACCCAATTCCTTTGATATTACACAGGAACACTCCCTGGGACTCCTAGTTCTTAATTTGTTCACTAGGTGGCACTGCAATTTTTTTCTTATTTTTTATGAATCTTTGTGTGTTATAGCTATTTTTGACTTCTTCTCCAGAACCGTCACTCAGATTAAGCTGAAACATGGTGGATATGTTCCTTGTAGAAGGGTCAAACAAAGTTGTTCACTATGTGGGAATGCTGCGGAGTCCTGATTTTTAACGATTTTTTCAATTCTGGTACTTGTCGGTCAATGCAGCTTTCCTATTGATTACTATGGAAGTCAATGGGCATTCTAATGCTAATTCACATTTTTGACTTCTTCTCCAAAACCGTCATGCAGATTAACTTCAAACTTGGTGGCAATGTACCTTGGGTGAGTTTCTACCAATTTTGTTCAAATGTTCATGGTCCAGTGATTTTTGGATTTTTTATGAATTTTTTTGTTCTTTTTTGGGTAAATCTTAAAAAATCTTCTTCTCTGAAACCGCTCACCCAATTACTTTGATATCACACAAGAACACTCCCTGGGACTCCTAGTTCTTAATTGGTTCACCAGGTGGCGCTACCGTTTTGTTTTTTCTTTTTTTTTTTTTTTTTTTAATGAATTTTTGTGTGTTATAGCTATTTTCAACTTCTTCTCCAGAACTGTCTCTCAGATTAAGCTGAAACATGGTGGATATGTTCCTTGTAGAAGGGTCAAACAAAGTTGTTCACTATGTGGGAATGCTGCGGAGTCCTGATTTTTAACGATTTTTTCAATTCTGGTACTTGTCGGTCAATGCAGCTTTCCTATTGATTACTATGGAAGTCAATGGGCATTCTAGTGCTAATTCACATTTTTGACTTCTTCTCCAAAACCGTCATCCAGATTAACTTCAAACTTGGTGGCAATGTATGTTGGGTGGGTTTCTACCAATTTTGTTTAAATGTTTATGCTCCAATGATTTTTTTATTTTTAATGAATTTTTTTGTTCTTTTTTTTGGACAAATCTTAAAAAATCTTGTAAGTCAATGGGCATTCTAATGCTAATTTACAGGACAACTAACACAAAATTTACTGTTTACTTGATAACTTGAGATCTGTTTTGAGTTAGCTACACATGTTTATTATTCTGTATGAAGGTCATGCTTAGACAGTACATGAATGACCTTGACCTCGTTTGTGGGGTCACAGTGCAACATACATGAATTTTACTCTTCATTATAACTTGAGAACTACTTGAACTTTGATGTTGCACATGTAAGTGTTCTTCTATAAAGTTCAGACTTACTCAGAACATGGTGTCCTTGATCCTTTCCCAAGTTCATAGAGCTGTAAGTGTGATGAATGTCAAGATCAGCTGAGGCACGGGCTGTTCACACAGCCCTCTTGTTTAAGAATTTGTTTGTAGTAGTAGTAGTATATTTTTATTGACTGAAGGGAGTCTCATTAGTCTCATTCGTCATACATACTGTGCATACAATATATACAGTGATGGATACCAAAAACAAGAGATAAAATAACATATTCGACTTGTTCTTCTCAAGCTACATGCTGCATTATCTCCAAAGGTAGCATGATTCAATATGTACTCGACATATATATTACACACACACACACACACACACACACACACACACACACACACATATATACATATATATATATATATATATATATATATATATATATATATATATATATATATATATATATATATATATATATACATTTACATTTATTGGGACTACTATCATTTTCCGATTTTTAACAAATTTGAGAAATTTTGTAATTAGTAACAATACATGTCAGCATTTCAATGTAGGAGTATTTGTTTCTGCAATTTTCTCCAAAACTGCACACCAATTGCTCTTCAAACCTGTTAAGATGTACCTTGGCAGGTTCACATTAAATGTAGCCGTCACAACCGACTAAGCTGTGACCACTTATTTCAGTATATTATGCCAAAATTGCTAGAATAATTTATGTTGAGGGTGAGCCACTATTGTTCTGCTATAGGGCGACATGAGCCTCTCTTCATGATTGATGATATTGCAGGACGCAAATGCAAATAAAAATTGGGACCACACTGAACTGTCTATATGTCATCTTATTTAAATACTGCTGATACTACTTCTACTAATACAACTACTACTACTAATTTTGTTATTATCATGTTGATACCAATGTAATTAAAATAGGTTTAAATTTCTATTGCCTTGCTCGATTGATCCGTTCTCTAAACATTTGTGTCACCGTATGTTCCTGTACGTCTCATGGTTTGCATATATGGATTTGATATCTTTATATTTACCAGTAAAATGTTGAGTGTGTGAAAATGATGTACGTATGAATTCCACTCGTTTAACAATTAATTCCTTTTTATTGCTCATATTTTTATAATGTTATTTTCAGAATCCCAGCCACTCTCTTCCGAACCGCCTCCGCCATACAACTCCCTTTTTGGTCAAATCCGTGATGCGGGGAAGACTTCAGCGGGAACACCGGACATGATTAAGAAACTATGTGCCCTAACACTATGCAGCACAGGTGCGCATCTTATTATTGGTTATCACATGGCTGGAGCTGTGTCCTTGCCTGCATCAACTTATGACCCCCTGTATCCGAATAATAGCCATCAGACCTTATTATGTCTGGGTACCACCCAGACATTTATTTTCTTTCTTTGTTTCTTTCTTTCTTTCTTTCTTTCTTTCTTTCTTTCTTTCTTTCTTTCTTTCTTTCTTTCTTTCTTTCTTTCTTTCTTTCTTTCTTTCTTTCTTTCTTTCTTTCTTTCTTTCTTTCCTTCCTTCCTTCCTTCTTTCTTTCTTTCTTTCTGACCAAATTTGTCCTGAGTTTTTCTCGGACTTTATGATTCCAAAAACCACCAAACTTGCCATGGTGACTGATGTACCAGGGAATTGTGCACCTAGTTTGGAATAGTCATGATGTTTAAAATTATGCAACTTAGGGGCAATTAAAATTGTAAAAACTCCATGTCTTCCAAACTATTGGAGATAAGCACAAAATCTCAATGTGCATACAGAGGTTTGTACCACCTGCCAATATAATGGACATTAAATGAAAGTTGTAGAATTTCAAATTATGCTAATAAGCGGCATTGAAAAGATAAAAAGTTGAATATCTCTAAAACTATTATAGATAGAGATACTGTTCCAAATTTCATTTGTATGGTTGTGACAAAGCCGCATCTTGTCCACAACCACTTCCTAGTAGTCATTACCCTATTCCGCAGTCCGAACTCTTTACACTCCATAAGCTAACCTGTCATTGTCTAAACTATATAAATATGGAAGTACTATTGTCCATGTTGCACACGTTCTTCTGTACACTTTTGACTTGGGCTTTATTAGCCCAAATAAGATTAAAGGGCCTTCAGCCGGTTACTACTCAGAACATGCCTCGGAAGCTCATGCAAATTAGGGGCAATTAAAATTTTAAACGCTTCATATCTCCAAACTATAACAGATAGAGATACCATTATACCTTCAATTCACAAGTTTATGATGAAGCCCTATCCATTGAGCTGTAAAGCAAAGTTGTAAGATTTTAATATATGTAAATTGGGCATATTTTGGTAACTGTGTCATGACTTTCTTCAAAACTATTATAGACAGAGATGCCCAACCAACTGCAATTTATGGGTTTGTGATACATCCATATCCATTGAGCAGTGAAGCAAAGTAATAGGATTTTGATTTATGCAAAGTAGGCACATATACAAAATTTCAATTTTGAATATCTTTTAAACTAATTATACATAGAGATGCCAAACCAAAGTCTATCTATAAGTTTGTGATACAGCCCTATCCATTGAACATTGAAACAAAGCTTTGGGATTTTAAATTTAGGCAAATTTGACACATATGACAAGTGAATATATTCTATCTTATAGATATTCCATTGAAATCTGTTACTAAATTCCAGAACCTGCAAATAATTCCAAGTCTCAAGTCCGCAAATCTGTCCTGGTCAGCAAATGAAATGCATTGTTGCAAATAATCCTGGCCTTGAAGGAACCCAGACAGTTGTTGCTGTGAAGCAGATGTACTTCTGTAGTTACCACCTTTACTCCCACTGTCTGCATTCATTGTTTAGTTCAAGCGGGCTGCATACATTTTCCCAATCTTGGAGTAGGTGTTGGGGGGGGGGGGGGCGCAAATCATCATCATCTTCTTCATGAGTCCTTCATCAGGACTGTGCAAAAGCTGGTTTCGGATTGCCCAAACGTTAATGCATGAGCACAGCAGGAACGAACCTCATGGTTTTACGAGAAAACAGCTGAGTGTTAGGTCACACCATGGTGATAAAACTTATCTCAACATTGTAAGACATTCCTGTACCCCTGGTACCAGACGCTGCACGAACAACGAGTGTAATATTCAGTGTATAACAAATTTGTACTTGATACACCAAGAATATGCAGATGCAGATAATTTCTCCAACTTGTTATAGATTATTTTGCCCTGTGCAGGGACGTGCTATAGATGGACTACCAACGGCGGGCCCCCTTTGTACCATCTATGTTGCCGCTGCTCAAGTGATCGGGTGTTTGAGCGAGCACCTTCAGTGCAGAATAAACACAACTCCACGGTCCGCGCTGGCTGCTGATATAAACGCGGCCAGGTCACGCGATGAAAAGTGAGAATAATCGCGTTACCGACTGAAATATGCAAAAATTTTCACCGTGTTCCACATTTTAAAGTCAAAATTTAGCGTTACGCCGGACTCAGCTGCAAGAAATGAAACCACCATCATGATCCTACCGGCATACACTATCCATCTAAAACTACATTATTTATTGCTAATTACGGCGTAAGGAGTTATTACGCACGCAAGTTCTCTAACTTTGCATCATTTTGGACAGAAAAAATGCGAAAACTTTCCCTTTTATCGGCCGAATTCAACGAAAAACACATGGATGGACTTCGCACGGTTCTGATTCGAACGATGAGACTGGTTGCGCACGCATAAAACTCTCCGTTTTTGAACTTGGTACAATAGCACACCCGATGTAAGCCTGATGTAAGTAACCCGATACAACTGAACGCGGAAACATAGATGGAACAACAATGGGACTGAGTAGGGGGATTAACTTGAGCGGCGCTACTGAACACGCTTTGTAGTCGTCGCGCCCACTTGACCACTAAGGATTAGGGATTAGCGCTCCCGTTGGCAGTCCATCTATAGCACGTCCCTGCCCTGTGTAACCAATGTTTTGAGGACAGTTCTTTCTGCAGTATTTCATGTATGTATGTATGTATGTATGTATGTATGTATGTATATATATATATATATATATATATATATATATATATATATATATATATATATATATATATATATATATATATATAAAACAAAGGAAGATTGTAAAAGAGTCGATTTTTTTGTTACAAGAATAGTGAAACGTACAAATTATTATCCGCATATCCGCACCTTGCCTGCACTATGTCTCTTTCTCCTTCTCGTTGGCACCAGCTAAAACATAATGTTCTCTGTCTCTCTCTCTCTCTCTCTCTCTCTCTCTCTCTCTCTCTCTCTTTCTCTCTCTCTCTCTCTCTCTCTCTCCTTTTTTACTTCTATAACTCAACGCCAGATTCTTAGGTAAGCTGCGCAAAGAAACATCCGTCTGCAAAATGCTGGATAATATTAGTTTTCTTGGAACAAATGAAGAAAGATGTTACTGCAAACAAAACATTGGTTTGATTAGTTGCCTGTTTAGTTACCAGATGGCTCTGCCAACCTCACACACTGCTTCTCTGTCCTGATGGAAGTTGTCTACCATCGGTTACCAAGACGCGCTAAAAGAAAGTAATCACCAGCTGTACTGTATATGAAGTGTAGAATTAGACAGTCAAAAACACTAACCCATGTGGTTATTAAAGTAGGCACTAGTCCATCCAGGAAGAATCTGATATATTCGACCGATCTAAATTTTAAGAAAAGGTTTCAGTTTGTTCGATGCACTAATAAATTTGGAGCAAAATCATTTTACATTACAAAATTAACTTACTCAGAACCTTTTGAGTTACAGTGCTTGCTTGATATAAACTCCATCTATCTTGGCGTTAAACACAATTATAGGCCTATTTTACAGAAGGTAACAAGTTTGCCCTCATATTAAAGACAAGAGGCAGATTTTTATTTTATGTGTTATTTTGGGAATATATAGTAAAAATTGCAACAATGCTAGTCGACAGCTTGGTATTTTTAAATGAACACGACAAAATATTTGAACCCTTTTTCACTGAAACAATCCATAGATAGGAAAGCCAATTACTGTGAACATTGATGTCATTGACAAGTGTTTCAATTTGATTATGAGTATTACAGACCCATGTATACATTTATTTTAAATCCCTTAGTTAATGTGTGTTAAATATCTATTTTATGATAATGTGCTAGGCGTCGTAATTCATTAATCTGGGACCACTCCAAATACAGTACTTGTACTGAATTGAATACCATGAACTGAGCCGGACCGGCCTCCATTGAACCTATCTTTTTAGGAATGGTGATGTTGTGTAGTTGGTATGTGCGTTTCCCATATTTGGCTAGGTGATTGGTGCGAGGGTTACTGGTTCGAGACTCGGCCATTCCGTGGTCACCTACTATATATTTCCATTTATTTGGAAAGCTGAAGTTGCATTATTTTTTCTGTATTCCAGCAATGGTGATACTGATGACAGTTCTCCTGATTGGATTGCCGATTGCAATGATCGTGATAGGTGAGGCTCGGTCGCGTATAATGTATGTGAGATTCGGTGGTACATCATATATATGTAAGGTTTGGTGATGTCAAATATATGCATCAGATTCCACGCACTGATCTATTATTTAGGTTAATATTAAATACGTTTACGGGAATAATGATCGGTTCATTCAATTTCAGTTTGTATGTCACAACTTTGGCAAATGAGCCCTGGTTTTGTAT
Source organism: Hermodice carunculata (assembly GCA_964020975.1). Lineage (NCBI taxonomy): Eukaryota > Metazoa > Annelida > Polychaeta > Eunicida > Amphinomidae > Hermodice > Hermodice carunculata. The sequence goes on from OZ026612.1 coordinate 116,396,082, forward strand.
CTGTTATATTCCCAGTGGTGTGGCTGTAAAGACGGTAATTAAATGATGATGTGCATGCCGATGTTTCTAATATTTTTACCGTGTGTGTACACATGGATGTTCGCACCATGATGGCATGGTCACTTCTGACTCTGTAGAATTAGACATGCGATAATGAAGTTGATTGTTCAGGTTGATTGTTCTGATGTTGAAAAATATTGTTTGTAATTTATCATTATCATACTTTTCGTGGGATGTACTTTTATCTTGCTTTGACTCAGCAAATCTTGGATGCTATAAAATACGAATTCTGTATGCGCTTTTCATTACGAACTCAATATTTGAAACATATGTACAGCTGTGTTTTGAAATACAGGAGCAAATAACAGTCTCGGCTGAAAAAAAATGCTTCTTACCGGAAGGGGTCTCTTGGTGTATAGGTCGTTTGGAATAAGCATTAGAAGTGACGAAGCGAGTAAACAAACAGCTCTTTGCCCGCCGGTCGTGAGAAATGTGTTGCCACTTTGAAATACCATTTTGTTTAGTCTTGTTGATTATTGATGTAGACTATAAGTTATTTATGGGGGAAATGAGCTAGTGTATGCTCTTATCGCTATGTCTCAAATCCAATTGTTTGGACAACAAAACATGTTTAAGCAGACCACTACTTTGAAAAAACGCTTAGATTCCTCGTTAAGAGACCTTATGTTCAGGTACCACACGCCTTAGGCTTGAAGTTCCACTAAAAACCCACTCCATGTCAATAAATTTTCCCGGGGGATATTTTCTGTGACATAGCACAGAAAGATTACAGTGAAATGACAAGTGATATGAAAACAATTTCCGTTTAATAATCTGTTTTAACAGGTGCTCTCCACTTAAATGATTGTCCAATCCAGCGGCTAATTCCGATTTATCTCATCGTGGGTGGCAGCTTTGCCTTGTTCCGGGGTTTAGGGAATTTTGGAAATCACGTGAAGAAAAAGAGATCCGAGGGCGGTGGAGAAGATGTACCACGATCTTCAAGGGGTGCAGATTGTTGTGGCTTCATCATTGACCTTTTCATGGGTATTTGGTTCATTTGCGGTAAGTTTGTGTAAACATTTTTACTTATCAAATTAACCTTACCTTTACTACACCAAAGTCATCATCCAATTAGCAGCATATCATATCATTTCCGATCGAAGACAGCCAGCAACCATAATTTTGTAGGCAATCCAGGCATTCGCCGTTTAAACGATAGCGATTCGGTCTATTTTAATGTTAATGTGGGGATGTAACTGTGGACATAATATGCTCCAAGCTATCAGAAAAATATACAAAAATTAAAACCACGCCCAGAATTTGGCCAAACGTTTGATAGGTGAAAGTGTATGCTATCTTCACAGCTTAGATCCTGAGAGGAATAACAGTAATTGAACGGAATGCCCATTTGATTCTTTTAAAAGTTGTTAGTACGAAGAGCGGCTGTTTGAGCCTCGTGTTGGAGATTTGGCAACAAAAACGCACCTTCCGTGTCTTGCTTTGAATACCGACTTTGACCATTTGTTCGTCAGTTGAACACCTAACAAAACTAGTATCCTTGAAAAAAGGGTAGCTTAAATGTCTGCCGAAGCCTTAACACGACTAATTTAAATCATCGCACATTTCCACACCAGGGCAAGGAGTCAGTCATAAGATGTCCGGAGCACTTGGTCAGAACTTGGAAGTATTTACTCAATTGTTACAAGCTTGAGTCATTCTTTTGAAACATTAACTACAGGGCCGGGAGTCAGTCATAGGCTGTCCCAAACACTTAGCCAGTAATTGACAGGATTTACTCAATTGTTACAAATTTGATTCATTTATTTGAACCATAAGCTAAGGGTTTACAACTAAATAGAACTTTCATAGTGAGGAGTAGGTGTTATCATGGAGTTTGTTTTACATTCCTGGTACAGGATGGCCATTGTTACAATACTTGTTAGGAAGTCCCCAGGTTTATGCAGGTGTCTGGCTGTAGCTGTTTACTTTGTAATCACTGGGATTGAATGTATAACCCCAGCTTGTTTCTACCTCAGTTATACACTGGCAAGTGGTTGGACTAATGTGTCCTATCCAGCAAGAATGTGTGCATGCTACGTCAGGGGAAAGTCACTTTATTCTTATCTGAACTTGTTCTATACTATCTTGTAATGATGTTTGGTTTGATAGGTATTCTACATTCGTATTGAAGCTCTGTATTTATAAGCAAAACTTCACTTATTTAGCTCATTCGTCATTTGCCGCGTTCTTACTTATTCATTAATATGTGGGTTGCAAGTTTTATACTGTACCAAACCACAAATAGTTAAACCAGTAAATTTTTTCTTTTTTTTTTTTTGCAGGTTGTGTCTGGGTGTATAGCGTGCACAAGACCTACCAAAGTGTGGATCCCAATGATAAGGCCACATACTGCCACCAGACCCTCTATCTCTTCTCTTTCTGGCTGTTGACGTCCAGCTTCATCCTCATGGCGCTGGCTATCACGTGTGGCTGTTGTGTTCTGTGCGTCGCGTGCTGCGCTCAGAGATGAACGGCCAGAGAGAATTTTACATATGGTGCGAAAGATTCACAGTACTTGCCTGTCTTGTCGGCACTGTATGTAAATGCATCTGGCTTATGGTCTTGAAGATCTTTCTTCCTCGCGTTCTTATTATAGCCTTTGCCACCAGGAACCAGCAAGTTCAGCGCCGGCCAACATGTGGTCCATCACGCAAGTTTTATCAAGACAATTCACACTCAACTTGGTAACACTAACATGCAAGCTTTGTGGCATACTTGCTACATGATATTATACATTTAACATTAGGATATGCATGTTGAGGCCTTTTTTGTCTCGCTAGTATAAACTGTTGGCGAGACAAAGCACTCACTTTCCGGACGTCCTTCCGTCCGTCTGTCAGTCCTTCTGTCCGTCAGCAAAAACGTCGGAGTGGAATTATTTCACTAACTACACTGGGTAGGGCCTTCATACTTGGGTAAATGAATTACAGTGATGGTCACCACGACTTGTACCATCTCTTTCATACTTCATTGGTTACATCATGCTTGAATGAGCATTGTAGAAAAACCTTCGGAGTGGCATTATTTCACTGACTACACTGAGCAGGGCTTTCATGCTTGGGTAAATGATTGACAGTGATGGTCACTTCAGATTTGCACCATCACGGTCATACTTCGGTGGTTACTTCCGTCCTTCCGTCCGCCAGCAAAAAACTTCGTAGTGACATTATTTTCACTAACTACACTGATTACGGCTTTCGTACTTGTGTAAATGATTTAATTATGGTCACTACAGATTCATACCATCTCTGTCATACTTCATTGGTCACATCATGCGTGAATGAGCATTGTAGAAAAACTTTGGAGTGGCATCATTTCACTAACCTAACTGGGTAGGGCTTTCATACTTGGGTAAATGATTGATAGTGATGGTTACAACAGATTTGTATCATCACTGTCACACTTCATTGGTTACATCATGCTTGAATGAGCATTATAGAAACACTTCGGAGTGGCTTGAATCATGCTGGCGAGACATTCATGCCCCCCCCCCCCACATTCAAGCATGGTTCTGGTGTTTCAAAGTTTTGTTTTGTATAAGGGTCATCTATAATTTTGAATATTGGAAGGTTGAATGTCAGAAAAAGTAATTGGGTTTTTGTTATTTCTGGACTTGCATAAAAGGTTGCTACTTTTTCGCATAAGCTGAAATATACATCCGTATACGTAAAATGCAGCAAACTATTTCTCACGCCATGTGATTTCACGTTTTCGTATGAAAATATCAAACATCAAGGTTTTATACCAGTTTTGTTGCTCATCTGAGGAAAATTAAAAGTCATAAAAGTAAGGTATGGATATATTTTGTTCATGAAGTCATAAAAGTAGCTTTGCCTTTAATTACTTCGAAATCTCAGATGTGCAGTTCAAATTGTAAAATTACCAGGTTTATACATAACAATCTCATCCTAACGGGACGCCGTTTCTTGTGTGACAGCCAATATGCTAGCTTGTTTACGATATGATTGCTATTATAAAACAGCCATTAAAAGCGTGTTTTCCCAGCTCAAGCATATATGATCGTATTTTGCTGATAATTTTTTGGCAAGTATCATGCAACATATCATATTCATTTTGAAAAGACTATACTTCAAGTTGGAAATGATTTCATTAAAACTGTTCCAGCTGTTCCAAATACATGATTGAATTATTTTCTTCAAAGTGGATAAAACATGTTACGGGATCTACTGCTGTAAGGTGGACTTTGGTTGAGTTTTCTAGTGATGGGCTTCAGGTTGTGCCAAAATACACCACCTGTTTCAGCTGTCTTTGATTTACCAACGAATCAGACACATCCATAAGCTTATTTCATGGAATAGTTTATATGCCAGAGACGCCAGAAGAAGCTAAACAAGATTTAATGTACGAAGTGACAACGCGGATATACTGACTGTGTTTCTACGTACGCCAGCCTCCTCCAGTGGAATTGAGAGCACGCACGTAGAGCTCTTGGTAGCCAGTCCAGTGGAACAAAATTGTGCAATTGTCATAGAATACCATAAGGCAAAACGTTGCTTAGGTGATGAACTTTTTGGACGTATTTTTTGGTTTGGCTGCAAACCTTTTAGTATTAAATGACTATACTGTTTCCTAACTTGTATAGAAGTTATAAGGTAATACTGAGTTCAACAGTGGTGTGGGAACAAACTCTTTCCGGGTTGATAAATTTGTGGTGCTCATTGCAATTCTCATAAGCGCCTAGTTTCAAATTTCTTGTTTGAAGATATTTCTTTCAAGTATGCCTGTGGTTCCTAAGAATAAAATAGCCTAGGTCAATCGTTTTCATCAGCGTCAACAGGGCGCAAGTAAAAAAAATGTTTACTCAGCCTCTAACATAGGACTAAATGGCTTAATAGTCAGTGATCAGGTCACTTCTGCTGATATATATTGATGCCAGGGACGTATCAGCAGTACAAGAGACTTGTGTTATATTCTTGTGCTCATTCAGCACATTAATATCACACAAGTCTCTTACCCATAACAAGTTACATTATTGCAACGTCCGCTGTGTTTGGCTACGCATACTTTTTATAGAAGACTATTTCCATTCTTAAGGCAGCTATTAAATTCCTATGGTATCGAAATATTTCCTGGCACTTATATTAACTTACGTTGGGAACATATGGATAAGCATTGGTTTTACCAAAGTCGTATATTAAGGTGCTTTGACCCAGCCGATAATAGAATTAACACTGTCTCTCATGGCGGGTACAATAAGGTGTTGTTTTTTTGGACACTTTTTGACCTCATTTGCTTCTCTCCTTTTTTATGAATTCACTCTATGATGTTTAATAAACGTCAGTATAAAGACATGTCAGGAAAAGGCGTCCTGTTGAAAAGTTAACCTGTTTGTGCTTAGATACTCCCAAGAAAAGCCATGACAGTCATTTTGATAGTAAGATCTGGAAAGGAGGAAAGATGCTTTTTATCAGATTGGTGGGTAATGGAGATACCTTGACTCCGAATGATATGCCATTTGAAAAGACATGTTCCATGCTTGGCGAATGTAAGTACTTGGTGCTGGGATCCATACGGTAAATATGTTCTGCCTGTGAATGACTTGTACATAAATAGATGTATACATCAAAGAACTGCTTATTTCAACATGATACTGATTTGTAAGTCCTGGAAAATATGATGGTAGCAATGACTGAAGAGTTGCAGAATAAAGTTGTTTCTTTTGCGTGCAGAAAATTGTCCTGTTACACTATTTAACAGTGAAACCTACATTAAAGCCAATTTCATATACTTTAAAAAAAAGGGAAAAAAGAAAAAAAAACCCGAAACATTGACCATTTTGTTGTTTTCTAATGTTAATACTATGATGCTGTAGTGAGGTGTTTAAGTCTGATATAAAGGTACCTTCACCACACACCTGTGGTATAATCCCTCTTTTGTAACTACATATATAGGGCTTATGCAGTAACAATAAGCCACGTGATAAGCATATATTGAAGTTAATTTACATTAAAAGTGAAAAAAAACTGCGTGTGTTTAATACAGTACATGGGTAGTGTATCTAAAGTTGCCCTTTCAGACCGTATGATGAACTAGTATTTGACCCTAAAGGGACCTTGTGCCACCCAGGAAGATGACGAAAGAACTGAGGCAGGCAAGGAACATACACGGCAATGCAGAAACTCACTGAAACGACACAACGTGCTATGGAAAATTGTTGAAAATTATGGCTTCATTTTAAGTCCAATATAGACAGACTAAAGTCTTCATGGTGAATTTTTTTTAGGCAACTATATGTCGGTTAATAGCAGAGCGAGCGAGCGAGCACCGAATTTTTTTGGGACGCTCTCTCAGCGAACAAATGCAAAGAAAAGAACTTAGCTGATGTACTTGTCATTGGTTTAAGGGGGTATTGTATGGGAAATCATCAAAATGAAAAGATGACTAATTACGCCACTGAGAAATTGTACGGCTTTTGGGAACAAAACGGGGCCCGGACACCATTCTGTTGTCACCATCGCGTGATTCGTTGTCCCTCCAACATTTTACACGAACCAAGAACAGTAGAAAAATTGATCTTCGAAAACGACTGAAACTTGTAGCCACACGTCAAGCTATATTTTCGTGCTATTCACTGCTCAAGTGTATTGTCACTTTATCTGATAATGTTTCTTGTTTGGGGTGTTTTAAATTTCATGCCTAATGCAGTTCGCCATGCAAGTACAAAAAGAGGCCCATTCTGTCTTTAAAGATGTGATTTTTATTTCGAGCGTTACAGTTGTGGGTTCATGAAGCTGGTATTATGAAACTGGAGGTAAAGTTTTCTGGGTTTTTTCACAAAAACTCTTATATGAGCACGTAAATGATATACATCTTTTATTTTTTTGCACGTAAAGCTATGGAAGACCACCGCAGGACATCCGTATTCAAAAGTCGATTTATGACTGCGACTCGCTGACAGCAAAGAGTGGAGAGGGACCGACACAACAATGATGGGCGACCTGATGGGAACTTACCTCATGGAAGTGTAACCACTTTATTGTGTTGCTACCACCGTGTTTTCGTGCCACTAGAGTCCAGGAAAGTAGGATATAACCGAATTTGCATTATTTCATGGGATGTTGCGTACAAAATGTGCTGGTTACAGAGGCAAAATTCGGATATGTACTCTTTATTTTAGCTGACTGCCAAGTCAGCTTGTAGGGTGTATGGATGGTCGTCCGTCAGTCACTTTCCCATTCGTATTTAAGTTTCTGACCTCGGCTAAAAACAGCTGACAGATTCCACTTTAAATTTGCTGGACGTGTAGCTTTATGGGTCTCTGCCAAGTTTATTCCATGGGTCATGTGCATTAATTTTGTCACTATTGCTTTTTAAAAAGAAAAAGTTTTAAAATGCCTCGACGAAGCCACTCGGCCAATTGCTTCAAAGTTTTATAGACCCGATGGGGGTTCTAAAATTATTCAAATGGATGACCTTAACTCAATTGCAATATCTATAAAAGAAGCCAACTTACAGTGTGGAAGTGATTGAACATTGGAACAGCTTGAGTTCCTTTCATCATGCACCTGACAAAAGTCACTTGTATAGACGCTGTGTTCAGCTTGCTTATGGATGACTTTGTGCTCATTTTTAGTCATAGGGCAGCATTAGTCAATTTATTTTTCGCATGTTTATTCCAGAATTATTTCAGTTGAGGCCTTGATGCACATTATGATGACCCTCTATTAGGCCAGATAAAGACTGCACATGCCTGATCTTGATACCAGTCTTAAGGTCACATGGCTCTTTAGCCAATAATAGTCTTTGGGTGCGAATCTGAAAATTGCTTAAGAGGAAAATATGACCAGTACGGAGTACAGAATGATGGTCCTCTGTGGGGGTCTAGATTGATACAGCATGTGGGTTAATTTGCTTATGACAAAGCTCATAGGCCTACTTTTGCAAAGTTTATTGCTCAGATGATAACTCCAAGACTATCATAAAAAAGGTGCAATAGCGCCGCAAACTCCGTGTACTTCTGAAGCAATAATACGTAAACAAGTGATTACAAAGCATATAATTAGATAGATAAAGCTCTGTACGCTCCATATTGAATCCAGTCACTGTATGCTACACTTTAATGAATCGCTGTCATCACGTTTGACGTGCAAATTTAGAAAGTGCAAGACTTTAGCTGGCCAATAAATATATAATCCGGTCCTCAGCAAGAAACCATCCGGCACATTTCTCAGCATAAAATTCCGGGACACTTTTTCTTTGTGACGGCAGCTGCTTCTCTTCACCTTATATTTGGTAAAGGCAACCTACGTGCCTTTTTAAGAATGTGTGAAAGTATTGCATGAGTTAACAAAGCTCTTGCAACAATGACAAGACTAATATCTGTACGATTAAATGGAAAACACCTCAAATTTCAAAGCCTCGCTTACCGTATCTACACACACACACGCGCATGCATATATATATATATATATATATATATATATATATATATATATATATATATATATATATATATATATATATATATATATATATATATGTATGTATATATATATATTGTAATTGTGTCTTTTTTGTCCAGAACCACTTCCTAGTAGTCAGAATGCTATTCCGCAGTTTGAACTCTTTACTCTCCATAAGCTGACCTGTCACTATCTAACCTATACATAAATATGGGAGTACTATTGTCCATATTGCACACGTTGTTCTGTAGAATTTTGACATAGCCTGTATGAGCCCGAATGAATAAAAGGGTCTTCAGCGAGTAACTACTCAGAACATGTTTTAGAACCTATACCCGTGCATGTCTCTCTGAGCAGCGGCTTCTTGTCTAAGCTAAATATTCAACAAAGAAAACCCACATAATAATGAATAAATATGAACGTGACAAATGATGTATTAGCTAAATACGTGGAGTTTTGCTTATAAATGCAGAGCTTTATCACGAAAGAAGAATGCCTGTCAAACAAACGATAATTACTAAATTTGTATAGTACAGGTTCTGATAAGAGCAATTTTACTTGCCCCTGATCCAATATGTACCCTTTCTAGCTGGATAGCTTATCCCAGTTAAACCACCCGCCAGTGTACTAATGAAGAGGAAGCAAGCTTAGGCATTATATTCAGTCCCAGTGATTGCAAAATAAACAGTTGCAGCTAGACCATCTGCACAAACCAAAGGATATCCTAGCAAGTACTGCAACAATGGACATCCTCCACCAGAAATGTAAACAGACGCTATGGACACCTACTCCTCATTTTGAAAGTCTCCAAACAATTAAGCTCTATTTCACTGCCAACAATGTTACAACGTAATGTGTCAGGTTTGTGACATTTGAGAAAATACGGTCAATTTTGAGTCATTCTTGAACATTGAGTAAATGTGCATTTAGGCATGTCAGGAAAGAATGAAAGTCATTAACTTCTATGTCAAAAACATGTTATCCAAACATAATTTTTCCTAACACGATTTTCAGCACAGTTAGGCAAACTGTTAACTGTCGCCATCCTCTGCTTGCTACTGATAGCCCCGGGGAAAGGGGGGAGGGTTAACCTAACAGAAAACGTGTAAGCGTAAAATGTCTGAAAGCGAATACTAAAAAAGAATGATGCCAAAAGATAAAAGTTCAGTAGCAAAACACGCAAGTCTAAAAACTGTAAAATTATTGTAGCCAATCTTTCTAATGATCTTTGGATATGAACAGCAAAATTTGAAAGGTAAGTCAGAAAAGAATGAAAGTCGTTAGTATTTAAGTCAAGAGAATGCAATCAAAATATAATATTTCTTAAACAGATATCAAGTACAATTATGCAAGCATGTAACTGTCGTGAGTAGCTGCTTGCTACCTATAGCCCCTAAGGGCTTGACCTAACAGAAAACAAGCCAGCCTAAAATGTCTGAAAGGTGTATATTAAACAGAATGGTGCCAAAATATAAGTCTAAGAAAAATATGCAAGTCTAAAATCTCTTAATTTATTGAAGCCAAACTTTTATAACCATCTCTGGATATTTACAGCATAATTTGTAGAAAAATGTGATCAAAAAGTACATCTTTAAATCCTCTCGACTCAAGTTTATTGTAAATAAATTTGGTTCTAGATGCAGAGTCCTGAAATTTAGAACAAATACGACCAAATCTAAAAAATTGTGACGAAGACGTATTATACCCAACAGTTTCAGAAAATATTACTGTCCGGGAAAGGATAGTTAACTACTTCAAAGGTAAACTCATCTATTTTGTGATAAACTTTAATGCAAAATCTGTCATCAGTGACCTGAATATCCAAGTCCAGAAACACATCTCTGAAACCATCTGAAATGTTACCCTCCAAAGGGATATCTTTTGGGTCAATTTCTTGTGTAATTTCACTGATATTTTGTACATTAACATAAGCTATGTTATCAATGTATCTTGCGTTGTTTGATAATTTTGTAGCCATACCAAAGTCCTATTTCATCAATTTATCCATATACTTAACTTCAAGCCAGGTTAAATATAACTCTGCCAGTAACGGGAAGCAGTTGCTATCCATTGGAATGCCTTTTATTTGTTGAAAAACCAATGGTCTGCATTGGACAAAAGTATTATCCGAAAGATATTTTATGGTATGTATCTAAGTTTCAACAATGTAAGATTTAACGTTAATTTTTGAATATTTATTGTGTGACCAATATGCTTTGTTTGTACATGAATTAATATTTTTGTAAAGTTTACCAATTAGTTTAAACATTTTGCATATTAATTCTGAAAGAAGAAATTTCACGTCATCTATGGGTAGATTTGTGTACAGTGCCAAAAAAATCAAAACATTTTATGTTTTTGGCTTTTAAATCTATAAATCTAAATTTGAAAGGGTCTTTATATACTTTGGGTATCCAGAACAAAAGTGGAATAAAAGAGTCTTCTTCATAATTTTGATGTTAAAATTCCTTTTCATCTCATCTTTCTGTGTATCTATCTAACTATGAATGGATTGTTTGTGTAATTTACATACGTAATTTCCTCTTATGTCTGAAATATTGTTTATAACAAGTTCATTTTTCAAAACATCCAGACAAACCTTTTTTGCAGATGATCCCAAAATTTTTACCTGCCTTATCAATGTTAGTGATAACAAATCTTTTTTTTAGTTCTTTGACTGCTTTTGAACCTTCAGGCTTTAGATTAACCGTATTAAAAAAATCATAAAAAGATCCAGATAGCTGGAGTATGACCATTTCAACAAAAGTTGCAGAGACTCACCCACAAGGTACATTCCCACAAAGTGTAAAGTGAGTCTGGCCAGTGTTTTTGGAGAAGTGGGAAATGTGAATTGTGGACGCCAGACACCAGACACCAGACGCCAGACACCAGGCGGGTGACAAATGTAGACCCACCACATAAGCTCAACTGACTGACAAGTCAGCTCAGCTAAAACCTCTGCAGCTAAAAACTACATGCCAGACAGAACAAAAGAGTTCTGGATAAAACAGAATATCAAGTGTTGGCAAACAAACAAGATCTGGTCATGTTGTGAGAAACTCTAAAGCCTTTTTCTCTGGAGCACATCTTTTATTGAAATTTGATTTGTTTATGGGTCAATGTCGACTACTTGAGATACGATTCTAATTTGTCTGTAATCGTCCTCTGCAAGAACTAATTGCTACTATACAGAAGTGACTTTGACCATATTTTCAATGTCACATGATAGTGTTATTTAATGTGAATGAACAATCCATCTCCACACTACAGATCATGCAAAGGGACAGACATTCAGCAATGCAGGGTTGCTTTTAATTCATCGCTGCATCTTCCTTTGTTGTTCACCCCTATAGCATAAGCTATTCTGAACCATTGTACTCTGTCAAGCTGTACCTGATACGTCATATATCAGGCGGTTTTTATTTCTTAGTATTATATATCCGGCTCCACATTTCTGCAAATCACATATTGAGACACATACTCATAATGTGGTTTCGCTTCTTTACGTGTTCAAAGGTAATAATATCTTTTCTAGAGTTTCAAACGCATTTTACATCCAAATAACGGGTCTCTCCTCGTAAAATTGTGCAAATTGGATAAAACATTGGCATTTGGAGTCAGCCAGTGTCCTTAGATTGTGTGAATGAACTGGGATTTTTGTGTTACAGATCGTCTGATACAGTCCCAGTCAAGGGACATGAGCAAAAAATGCACCTGCATAGCTGCCCATGGGAACAAGAGCATCCATTGACATTAACATGACCCGATGACACACATCCAAGTTCGTGCAGGCAGACTGGAAACTTTTCTTGTACAATTTTAACTTTTTGAATTGAGAGGATAGACAACTATCCTGCTGAATACCCGCTGACAAAGGATGTACAGTCATTGCTTGGAGGCCATATAGGTTTAATAGGAAGTTCTCTTGTAAGCATGTTAAATGGGGTCCGCATGGTGAACTTAATATGCATGCTCCTGAAGGTGGGTCAAAACAGAAATCAAAGAGAGCATACTCTTTAAATATCAGCATCCTGTTACGCCACACACACATTTCGTCTAATTTCTTGGAATCTGTCTGTTGCCTGAACGATCACTGGGGCCGAATGGGTTATGATACAGGCGGACACTCAGTGTACGCAAATCCTAATATCAGTGAAAGTGATCCTTTATAAATTGCTCCCTCATGGGGCTTCCGAAAGAAACTGGTAATGTCAATTAACACTGCTTGACATTTATTCAGTCAACCATAGATTTTGTTTTCCAATAGCAAATCACATGTTTCGAAAAAAACGTGCAGGGGATGCTGCCATCTATTGGCCATTTTACTGCCTTCTCCATTTCTTCAAAGGCAGGCTGCTTGGCAGTAGTGACTTTGGATGGAAGGTTCCGGCCCCCCCTTTTTACCAAAATAATGGCAACATCACGTTAAACTATTTGCATGGCCCTATTGGAATAATTGTTTTTCTAAAAAACGATGTATTTTTGACTGAATATAAATTATACCCATGTCCCAAATATCACCGGGTAGGTCGTGCATAACTGTTAACAACAAAAATGACAAAGTCTTAGTCTGTAACCTCTAGGATCCTTCTTGTCTGCTCATCATCACTGTCTAACATATGGGTATACTTGGTACCCTACTTTCTTACCAGCCTAACATTTATAATCCAGATATCAATGAATAGATAAAAGCTTAATCTGGACACCACCACCACCCCCACCCACCACCACCCCCACTCGAGTGGGCTTTTCATCTACCACGGGTATGGAGCTCTTCTGCCTTTAAATCTTTTTTCTCCAACATGCAAGTCTCTTCGGCTCATGCTGTTCATGGGGCTGTCGCCTTTACATTTTTTCCACATACATTTATACGTTTATACAATTTCAAAGTATCAAAATTTATGTGTCAATGGCCTTTAGGGACGTGTTTTACAACTTTACACTTTATCCCCAAATGATCAAAGTCAAGATCAAATGATAGCCGGAAAAACTAACCTTTTTTTGATAAATATACCAGTTTGTAAACAAGGAATACCTCTTAGCCCGTCTTTGTAGCATCGTGCTAGACCTTCAATAAGGTGATGCCCCTGCCATTCGGTTGTGGCATTGATTTACTTTTAGAAATATCATCTATTTATCGAAAATGAAGTTTGCATCACCATTAGATAATATTTACCCAATGTTACAGATGTTGAGCGCTATTGATATCCTTTAATCAGCATGAAACTGATGTATTACGTATTTTACGTCAATACTGTTGAAAATCAAGGTCCTTTTCATGATGCGAAAAATATCTTAGTTTCTCTCTGGTCATGGAGGTTGCATTTTTATATACAGACGATCACCAGGCACTTCATCATGAGTGCTGTGCATGCGTCACGGAAGTTGTTGACTTGAAATTGCATTGATGCCCTAAGCTCATATCTTTTGCAATATGCCCCCCCCCCCAAAAAAAGGAAGAAAAGTAAAAGAAAATAAATACAGCCCCAAAATAGGAATAGCTATCCAGTTTTAAGGAAAACCCTTAAGGCCAATATATTATCAATGATGTCTTCCGGTTTTGAGAGCAGACTTTTGTCGACGTTTTGTACTTGATGCGATCCCTCTTTACCTGCATTTCCAGTTGTTGGCCTACGTAGTAAAAAACGTATATGTTCGTTCAAAACTGCAAATTTATCTAGAATTCAAAGGCTGTAAAAGCTATGTAAATAGCTAAGAATTTAAATAATATGCACCACATCTACTTCTATCTGAAGAAAGTAAAAGTCAAGGTCATATTGCTATTGCTATGCAAGACACAGGTGATAATTGTACTACTTTATTAACACTAGTTATGAAGCTTTCTCCAATTTTGAGCTTATCTAAGGAGATTGCATGTGGATGCGTATAGTAGGCTTCTTTTACAAATGTCTACAGCTTACTTGAAATCTTCAGGATACCACAATATTTCATATTAAGCCTGTCAGGACCTACATGTCCGTCAACTATATTCAAGTTGCACATCACCATTGCGTACCCAGTAGCCCTACATTATACCCCGACATAAAAATAACACATCTAAAATGTTTTTTGAAAATAGGCATTTATTTTATGACATATTCTGCGTTCGAAGTAATATATGGATCTCAAAGTACGTTTGCTAGTATTTCTAAATACCCTCTCACGTTTTCAGTGACCTCACGATTTGATCGTTTTAGCCTGTCCACACATGATACCGGACTATCAGTGGGTTTTCCGTGAGGTTAGCCATGAATAAACGTACTGTTTTATTTACTTGGAAAGAAATAAAACCATATATTTCTGAAAGCCCCATGTAATTCCGTTTCATTAAATTTAGGAATTTCTGCTTGCATCAAACAGTACATAACCGCCATTAGCTTGCATTTAATATCAAATGACCGAAAATTGTTGTACGGCCAAAGATTTTGCGGCATGTATGTCAAAAGTGCCACCCACTGTAAAGTATGAGCAAAGAATGAGATTTTGAACAGGTTCACTATATCCCGAAAACGTAAGCTGCAGTCGTATGGTATGGTAGGCACCGCTAGAGCGTTTTCTTGTCAATCACTTTGCGATCAAACACACCTGTTCTTTGGGCACTGTTGAAGCCTCACACTTGCTGCCATGAACATACAGGTTTACCATGCAGTCTCACAGTTTTGTCTTTTAACAATATACTTTGTCAGACCTTTCTTGATATCACCATGCACAAAATACATATATCTTGAAGAACAAGAAAACAGTGATACTTATATTTTCGACTTTCAGCACTAAACGCCTGCCGCAGGTGCTAAGAAAGGGTATCGAGGTGGCACTAAACCAACTCCTGATTTGAACTAAAAATAAAGATACCCACGTCATAGCAATCACACGTTGTCGAATTACTCTCTTGGTGTATGGTACCTTTCGGCTAACTCACATAAATGTATTTATTTTCAATTGTACCCTACTTTTAAAATGATTAAATTCGATTGCAATGCGTTTCCAATACAGTCCATAAATAGGTACAGCAGATAACTCACATATTACGCACATTGGTGTTATGGGGGAATATAACAAGGTTTACATCGACATCATTACGTAAGATGAATTCTAGCGAAATATTAACGTTGTCAACACCAGTTTGTAAGACATTTTTATGGAGGCCATGCTTGTGTACGGTACTGGTGCAACTGCATTGTTGCAACTTTTCTGTTGGACCTTACCATGTATAGCATTATGCGACATATGTATCAGCCAACTAAGGTTTTGCGCCTGTACTTATGAAAGAAATCTCAAATTGTCAATATACCAGTATGAATTGAATATTTGTAGGTAATTTGTCATAATAGAAAATAACCTGCCACGAATAGTTATGAATCAGTCGATACTGAATGAGTCAATTTTATGAGATGTGCTCTCGATTGCAAACAATAAGATATTGTTCACGTGAATGATATCACGCACCCATTTAACGATTTTAAAACAATACACGCGAATTTGAAGACAAAGACAATGTCCATAATCTAGCATAGCCCCACAGTTGCTCCATGGAATACACGCGTTTTTGAAAACAATGAAGATATGGAATATAGCCTTAAAGTTGTTCCATGGAATGCACGTATTTGAAAACAATGAAAATAATAGAATAAAGTTATGAAGTTGTTTCATGGAATCCCTCTTCATAAGGAAGTCAACTAATTTGTATGATACGATGTCCATCCGTTTAGACGTTAGTCTCATTAGTTTTTCTCCCAGAGGAAGGAGAATCGGTAATGACAGAATTGTATCTGACAGTGTAACACCGGGAGCTGTTGGCTGGTGACAGAATAGTCCTTTTTGGTGTGAAGAGCTGAATGTCATCACGAATTTCAGCGCCCGTAGAACATAACAAATAACCAGGTTGTTTGGGACAGTGACAACTACACCCCACCATAATGCTATACACAGCACATGGAGCTACTCCGTTAAAGTACACCATGATCGTGCTGATGAAATGCAAACCAGGGGGGACGTAAATGGATATTCCCGATAAAAGATTTGTTACAAAATAAGGCATACTAAGAACAAAGTTAAGTCCGGCGCTATAAGCAAAAACCTTCGTGATATGCACATCGTCAACAGTATGAACTTCCACGGAGTAACAACAAAGTCCTTGGAATCCTGATACACATACGGCACAGTAGGAGATAAACATAAGAGCATACGGTATAACTATCACGCCGGCCCACATGAAGCCCACAAATGAGTAGACATTTGGATTTACATCTGTATAATCTAGACCACAGGTCCCAGCCTCTGCAAGTAAAATAGAATGAAAAGGAGTGTTACCAGTATGATCGGAAAGTGGCGCCAAGAACCATCATAATGATGAAAGATAATGATGTGACAAATCAGATTTAGGTCGCGATTCCTTCATCGCACACAATATTTACATGCAAGACACATACATTTTATTTGATGTAAACATATTTTTTAACACATTTCATTTCAAGTGTGTATTCAAAATTTTGGTACACGCGTGCAAGATACATTATCCTACAAATTAACTCTGTTTTGCTAAATTCGAAAAGAATTTACAAATACAGTCTAATACAGTTGAACTTACCTGTATACAAAAGGGAAAATGTGGTGATTTAGGAATTATCTACCATCACTCAAAGAATTATTTAGTTATTTAGCTTGCCCATGGTAAATCGCATTTACCTGTTCCTACATTTGTAAGCTTAAACTATAACAGAGAGTAGATTCTTCAATAAGCAACTAGACGGAAGATTTTTTCAATAAGCAACCAGAGTGGGAAGTAATAAGAAAAGTGCCACGACTGACATGGTGTATTGTGACTGACATTTTTTTTCCATCCTTTGGTTCTGGGAATACTGTCAAAGAAAATGGACCAAACTTGCTGCTTATACATAGGAAGCAACATGCTTTGAAGTATTGTAGCGTTTCCCCCTGATTGATTTCTCGCGTGGGAAGACAAACCGGAATCGTTTAACAATCCTGTTTCTAATCAAGAAAAATACTCATGATGAGTTTCTCAATTGTTTTTGCAATCAAATAATTCTCTGCATACAAAAAGGCGTTTTGAAAGACGTTTGTATTCCGCTTCATACACCTCCCATTTGCAATCATCTGGCACATCCAGGACCGAACAACTGGCGAGTGATCGATCCAACAAAACGATTTGTTCTCATACCTTGATAAATAAGATGCATGGTCTTGTATCGATCGAAAGAATGTTGGTGGATTGTGACATTCAACACTAAGTCGTGTACTCCTAAAGATGCATATAGTGATGTGTCACGAACCATGTCAGTCAGCTGATCTACGAGTAGCCCGCTTTGATATGCATCCCAAAAACAATCAAGGGAATCAGAGTTTGGTATGCGAAGAGGATAAGTAATTCCTTCAGCAGATATCTGGATTTTACGCAAAACAAATCCCAATTTTTTAGTCAAGTACAATTTTGTCTGGTGTAGTGGACTGTATGTAGTATTCTGCTGCTCCAGATATGCAATTGTCTGGTAGAAGGTAAATGCGATCCGCTTAAAATCTTCGTCCTTTTCCTCAGGAACAACAGCCGATACATTTCGTACTCTGACATCCAAATCAAGTTTGCCTGAAAGACACACGAAAAGACAAATCAGATAGCAATTAAATCAATTGTTTGTCCGTGCTGTGCGCTCAGCCCTTGTTCAAGAGCGGAAGCATCTAGACTCAGGGATAGTAACACAGACACGATTTTGAACCATTCTTTGGGATGCCAAATATATTTGATTCAACCGTTTGGTTCAATGGAAAACTGCTTTATTCATAGTTACTATTCTTTATTGAAGAAACGATGGGAGAAAAATGATGTATATGAAAAGGAATTAAAAGATATAAAACAGAGTTGTTGACCGAAGCCACATAAGGTTTCCGGAGAGCACCGGGAAGAATGTCACTACAAGACTTATGCATGGTATTGATTACTAAAAAGCTAATGTGAGAAGAGAGCGATGATTAATGCTCTTCCGACAAGGGCTTAATGTATTTTTCAGCAACGTAAGAGTGTTCCATGTGTGTCTACAATACCCTACTCAGCGAAACAGGCCATGTTCTTTCTAGGGCGATTAAAAGCAGCACGAACTTCGAAAAACCCATTTTAGCACTACGATTCACGTAAGTTCATCTACAAATCAACCTAGTGGTCATAAACTATCACATAAGTTAAATATAGAATGCTTCTCTTAAAATATATGGTAAACGGTTATGTCCATCTTCACTGCCAGAGAATTAATTAAAGGCTCCCAACTGGTTGCTGTGGTGCGAACCTTTGCTGAGTCGGTTACAGTTTAAATTAAAATAAACCTTGACAATCCAGACGATGAAAGTTACAGTCATTTTTCCATACACCATGCTGTGGTATTTGGTTGCCACGACTGCCTTAAATGAAATTTGAGCTTTGCATTTTGAAGTTCCATCCATACTGTGTCCCAAGAAAACAACAAGAAATACAACCAACATTTTAACTTCAGAACATCCATTTCGAAGATGTACATAACGTATTAAAAAAATCGACACGCATGTACTTAGGTATACTCGTCACTCCATACGATATTTGCAATACTTTTGTAAGTGCATGGTTTGTCAAAATATAGGATTGAGACGTAATGACCATGGCTGGCTATGTCAAAAACCAAACGTATGGCTTGCGCTTAAATAGTTCGCTGAATTTGTCATTACTGGCGTGTGCTAAAACAGTAGAACCTGCCTGTAAGCCCACCTCTCCTAAGATGTCCCTCTGTGCGAAAGAACTAGTCCCACCATCTCTCATTGAGCATATTTTAGTTTAAGTTTACCTGCCTTAAGGGACCACCTGTCAGAAAAGACCATTTTCACAGGTCCTGTGGATGATCCCTTGACACAGGTTTCATTGTAATTATGTTTTCGAACAATACTTAATCTTGTGTTTTACGTCCTGTTTAGAACATGAGGACAAAGTAAATGTAAGATCTACCTCGGAAAAAAGAATACTCTCCCCATCCATAAACAGGAGACAGAAACATGGCTATGAGTATTATCATAGCTCCAAGCACCATTATCCTCGTATTAATTTCACTGAAAAGGGACGGATATTCGGCTGGAAGCAATATCTTGGTGAATCTGCAAACAAAGAGCGTAGCATACTAGAAGGCATATTTCTTATAGAAAGCAGTCCCTACAGTCATATGGTAACAGTCAATAAACCATCAAACGACAAACATCAACAATTTAATTTTAGCTTGCCTGGGGTGCATTAATGTACAAAACGTTACATGACAAATATTGATGGTTGCGGAAGATGATTGCACAATCTACAATTTGCTTAAAACACATTTCTTTTTATCATCACGCAAAAATATCGCCAGAAAAATATATGCCCCCGAATCAAGTGTTCAAAATAAAGAATTAACAGTGTTTGGATGTAGAACAGTTTGCATTTTTCAATTTTCATACCCTTTCATCGCAAGCGTGCACAAACAGAGATGTACACTTCGTCATTCATGTGGGGATCTCGCCCTGTTGTTTTTTTTATTATTTTTATTGTGTCCAACACGACACCTCCGCATGTATACCACTTAATATCCCTGAGCCTGTATGAATGAAATCAGACCCTGTCATGTTAGATACGTTTAAAAGCCGCGCTATTCATATACACACATTATCAACAACAATACCTTTATTCATATAAATGTATTTCTTATTTCGTGAGAATTTGTTTTCTTTTACATCCAGGTAGCAAATTTACCACATCTTAAGCATATTAAAGCAGACAAAATATGTGAACAAAGTGTGCATGACTGAATAATGTCGACGTTATTGTCTGTATATGAAGGATCTATGCCCAAGAGATAAATCCAGAGTTACTTTAGCATACGTTAAAAACCTAAGCAGGAAATTAGCAGTAACATTCAATTAAATTTCTCTGAAGTTTTAATGTTTTTGTTTAAAATAGTGATAAGTGGAATCAGCATATGGATGTTTTTAACAATTATAATTATGTGGATGTTTTAGTGTGTGGACGTGTCAATGTTGTGATTTTGAATGATAGGATTGGGTATAACCAGTCCGGCGTGTTGCCTTCAGTCTGATTTAACAATTGTTGAAAATTGTAGGATAGCTGTCATATGGCAATGTTTTTAGTTATTTATGTATGATCATTCTAAAAGAGAGTTAGTTATAGTCATTTTTATCAAAATGAAGTTACTGAATCTGTTTATCGAACATTTTGAGATGGTGCACTAACCTTTCAAAAGCGCCCATTGCCAGCAGCCACGTGGAGCTGCTAATGAGGACTGCACCAAGGAAGCCAGTTATTTGGCACATTGCATCCCCCAGCACCCACTGCCCTACAATAACATGTTAAACAGGGACACCTCTTAGTGGGCTAGATATCAAGACCACTAACAAGTCAGTTCTTGATCTATTTATTTTTTTAAATATCGACAGAAAGAGACCAGTTAAACATTTAATTACTAACCACAACCAGACCGAAATCTTCTGAATTGTGATCTCTATTCTCAGATTCAAATTCCTCATAAAGACCATTCATTCAGGTACCAATATATCTGTCTTTTCGGCCAAAAAATTGACTTGGTGAACAGTATACATCGACGCACTGTGGGCGCATTGTGCCTGGGGTACGTCAAGGAATTGTTGCTGTCTCAGTTTCCAACTTAACATTGAAAGGGTTAATACAAAATTTATGCAAAAAAGTATTTAGCTTACATAAAAATGAGTGTTCTTTCCTGCTAACATGATTTTCATTAGGTCCCCCATTTACACATCTACGTTCTATAGCTCATATAAACAGATTTGGATTCGTTGTAATATGAGTATGGCACATTGACATTTATGGCAGGCCCAGTGTAAAATTTGTCATTAGCGAACACAACACATTAGAGCAGAGTAAAATGTTTCATGTTTAATTTTTCTAGGACATGCACTGATAGAACTCATATGCACACGCAGACAATCTATGAGTTAGTATGCATTGTATGAAGAAATATGCACGTTTGATTTGTATATTTGCTTTTACTAGTACTGGTACACAACAGCCTCAGACATATATCTCAGTTATATGTGTCTGCATAACAATTGAACTGCGTCAACATCGAACTTGGTGACCAGACTGACTTTGAATTGAAGAATATAATTCACATACCTATATCATTTTTTCCTTGAAACAGTCTAGACAATAGAGGCAATAGAGTTTTACATATCCAGATGCAAGCTGCTGCTTGAATGTACAAAAGCTATTTTAGTTTATCTCTCGTCATCGACCAATGTGACAGCAATAAACATTTTGTGCCGTGATATAAGGTACATTATTATTATTATTATTATTATTATTATTATTATTATTATTATCATCATCATCATCATCATCATCATCATCATCATCATCATCATCATCATCATCATCATCATCATCATCATCATCATCATCATCATCATTATCATTATCATTATTATTATTATTATTATTATTATTATTATTATTATTATTATTATAGAAAGCGCAAGTTACCTTGCTTAATGCAGTTGTACGTCTATCAGAAGGAGCCCTATGTCTTGCCATTCCTGTGATGTTATGGCTATGATAAAAGCAAGGGTGAATTTGATTCTTTGAGCTACTTCGTCTGATATGTACAGACGAATGAAGTAAGACAACCGTTGCGCCGTTAATCGCACGATGAATACGTCAAAAAAATTGTAACGTAGCCAGATTTTAAGCATGTCATCGTTTCCCAAAAGATTTAGCATGATTCTGAAATTTCAACTGTCGCATGTCTTTTTCAGAATGAAACCTTGTGCACGTGCAAATGTGATTATCACTAAAAGATAAATTTTTGAAATTGTTTTAACGATTCTAATAAAGCTATACGATTTACAGCGATATCAGTGTTCAATTGTCTTCGGAATGAATCTTATATACCTGGATCTAATTTGTAAATTAGACAGTGTCTTACAATGTATGCATGCGGGTTGAAATGATATCAACAAATACAAGACGCATTCATATAGGCATTGTGCCAGTTGGCCAATTGTTATTGAGAGTATGTTATGTTTAAACCAAATGCCACTGCGACCCTGTGGATCATATATAGTCATAACGATGTTAAAATCACCGGTGGAAGTATTAAAATAGGTATGTATAACGTCAAGTACCTATAACAATAAGGTTTTAGTATACCTTTTATGAATATATGCATGTAGCTTTGCGACCAGGAGACGTTTTGGTAATTTGCAATACCACTATGTATTATATGCAACAATGAGGTTAATCCAAATATACCTGTTACATATACTTTGCTTAAATATCCAATAATACAAATAAAACTCTAACTAGGTCAATACAGAAATATCGTTATCGTCAAATTATGGCTCAACAGAAGGAGACAAGTTGAACCACATCTCAAATTTGTAAACTGGGGTGTTGGTTCCTTTGTGTGTTTTTCATAGGAATTGAAACTGTTTAGAACAATCCACAACTCGAAATGTCAAAGAAACGATTGGGGGTGCTTATATATATATATATATATATATATATATATATATATATACATATGTTTCAGTTTTAATTTTGCCTCTACTCGGAAGGCTATCTATACATCTTTGTCTCATATACATTTCTCGCTTACAAATAAAATATGCTTGTACTATACGGTTGGAAACTCATCGAATATAGAGGGCTGCTAATATACATAAACACTTATCCTCCCAATACCACTACTAGCATTGTTAATATCACCATCACCCCATACCTTAATAATACCGTCACTATTATTATTAATTATTATTATTATTATTATTATTATTATTATTATTATTATTATTATTATTATTATTATTATCATTGTTATTATTATTGTTATTATTATTATCATTATTATTTTTATTATTATTATTATTATTATTATTATTATTATTATAATCATCATCATCATTATCATTATCATCGTCATCATCATCATCATCATAATCATCATCTTTATTATTATTATTATTATTATTATTATTATTTTTATTATTATTATTATTATTATTATTATTATTATTATTATTATTATTATTATTATTATTATTTATTATGATCATTGTCATTCCTTTAAACTATTGAAGCGAAATCCCGATTGAGAGAACAGTTTTTTTGTGGGTTTTTTTTTTTTTTTTGAAGCAATAAGTGATAAATAATGCGTCGCTTATTCGGAAATTATGTTACCTTATCAACATTTTAGTTAAAGTATTAATATATTCCAATTACATCAGATAATAACAATGTGTAGAAGCTTTTTTCACTGATTGTTTGTTTTTGTTTGTCTGGTTTTTTTTTTGTGAAGAGAACGTCAGCGTCAATCGACTCCGTAAAACGCATCCGCCTGCTAGTCTGGGTTGACAGCCATTACTGACACACGTGTACAACTACGGCGTTTCAAATCCCATCTGTACTACGTGATGGTAGCAATGAAATGGCACTAACTTGATGTGGTGATACATTGGTTTAGTTAGCATGTGAAAACTTTCAAAGAGTATTTCCATCTATACATTTGGAAGCTTTTGTATATCAGAGATTTCAAATTCTTCATTACTTTATTTTGGAAAAGAAATATATACTGCTTATTATTCCTTAGGTGTGCCTCTATCAATAATATATGTAAGGCAATTATAAATGAAATAAAATGCATATCTACCACAGTCTTGAAGATATTGAATATTTTCATTTTGTATTACTTGATGGGCATAATGTTTGTAATGAACGCTTTCACCCCTGGGAGAGTATCCGCAAGTGAAACGCGTTCAATTAACAATCGTCTTTTGCATGACCAGTCAATAGCTGTAAAGCAGTGACGACATAGTACAGAGTACAAATCATAATTAACAATGATGTCATGGCCGTAACATTGGCAATATTGGCGATTGTTTTATCGATGTTTGACGATTATGACGGTTCTTCGTGATTGACAAGTAGCCTGCCTTATCGCTCAATATAAGGTCTACATACTTAAACCCCCTGGGGATGGTTTCAAGATCTATTTTTAAAGCGATGGGGGGGGGGCCCATATTAACCCCTCTCACTTCTTCACAAATGATTCTACTTGGAGCATGTCACGACGGGTTGGTCGTATAAGCGGCTCTTATTGTTATTTTAAACTTCATATCAAAAACTCCTCTTCACTGAACATATTATTTGTCCGATTTATGCTACTGAAAGTTGGTGGTTACCAAAAGGCTACATGTAAATATACTTTGCAAACTACATGTGGCTTTCAATGCACATAATTGACCATCTCAGACAACGTTATCTGGACATAGAATCCACTGAGTTATCAAAGGGTCGCAAAAGAATAAAATATATGCAATGATAAGTGAACCATACCAAAACCATGTAGCTGCACTCAGATCCCAAAAAATCCGAACAGCATTACCCATACTCATAACATTCAACCCAACAATGACTGCAAGGAGCTTCAAGAGTTACCAAAACATTAACATTCTTCTCCCATTACCAATGTGAAGTAACAAATTTCACTCCTGACTTGAGACAGGCAGCCACCCACAAAGTGCAATTGGTGGTTTTAAACCTGTTTTCTCGACATTTTGAAATATTCTTTATTAACAACAGACTGCAGGTTTTCCAAAACATATATACCAACCACTTAAAATCCAAATTTTAACACTTTTGCCAAAGATAAAAAGAGACAAGGTAGGCCTGTCACTTTTTGGAAATCCTGACGTGTCAGTCACATGAGCTTATAGCAAAAACTACAAAAGCTGGACAACACCCGCCAAGCTAATAAGAACGTTTTCTTCTTCAAAGAGATATATAACAAACCTCTATCTTTTCTGGCCTAGGTAAGTGGCACACATGCATACTGTGCTGCAAAATGAATATACCGTGTCCTGTAGCTTCTGCTGACTGCTTGACTGACTAAATATTAATCTTTGTCTTATCTTCTGCTAAAGCTTCCAATATTACAACTTTTACGTATTGTTCCTTGGATGTGTCCATATCACAAGTCTCTATGAGTGAAAGTTGGAGTTCTATCTCCACAATACTTTTCAAGATATTAAATATTTGAAGTTTAAATCGCTCCTAATTAGCATCAATTTAAAGATTATGGCATGGATTACACATGCATTGGATACACCTATATAACAAACATGCGGTAGAAGTTGGAATTGCATCTAATCCCTAATTATCACAAAACTTGCAGAGGGAGACTCCAGTTAGAGATATTTGAAATTTCATTTGCGTATAATTTGCATCCCTGTAAGTATCTTATCGATCCCGTATGAGGTACACAATTTTTGCCTACAAGGTTAAACCTGTAGGAACTTTGAGTTTGTAGGTAGGAAAATTTCGGTAAAAAAAATCTGGATAAAGAAAGAAAGAAAGAAAGAAAGAAAGAAAGAAAGAAAGAAATAATACACACATACATAAATGACTAAATAAATAAATAATGAAGACAGAAAAGAAACAGAACTAAAGACTGAGAAGCTACAGAGAAATTATAAAGAGGGAAATAATGAAGGGAAGACGGACCGAAATTACTTTAGAATGGTAATGTTAAAAGAGACACCTGAGTCCAGACCAGGGACATAATATGGACAACAAATCGCGTCTTAGAATTTATAACAAAATCTTAATGTGAATTAATCAGAGCGGGTATTTTGATAAAAACAACTGGTTCTGCATACGTACCCGATATCAGAGTGACCGTGTACGATGTGACGTTGATCAGTGCATTAAACACCCCCGAGACGGCTATATATTTTATAATTAATTCCGAAGGAGACCATCTGCGCCGATTGACGGATAATCGTATAACTAATAATGTATTACACATTACCACAATGACCAGCACAAAAATAAGGCTCCCCGCTTTAATGATAAGCATCCCTCGTTCCGGGGAGCTGGTGGATGGGTATTCACTAC
Organism: Hermodice carunculata; assembly: GCA_964020975.1. Lineage (NCBI taxonomy): Eukaryota > Metazoa > Annelida > Polychaeta > Eunicida > Amphinomidae > Hermodice > Hermodice carunculata. The sequence goes on from OZ026612.1 coordinate 116,422,512, forward strand.
AGTTCATATTTTTTGTAAGTCCCATCAGAATTTCCTTCTCGTAACTTGCAATACTGTTTCTTCGAAAGTATCCATTTTCACTAAAGAAAAACTTCAGAATTTCTCGTGTTATGATTCTCAGCGCATCATTCGAGTCGAATTGTCAGATAGACATCTAGACAAAGGCACATTCGTTTTCAAACAGCAGCTCTTTTCGTATGAGTAAATACCTGGGCACATTTCACAGGAGGAATGTCCGTTGTGCCTTTTCATGTTCATACCATGAAGACAACTTTGGCCATGACACACAGTTAGACATCGGCTTCACCTTTTTCTAACGCATCATCAGGTGCACGAAACACTCAACTTATCAGCACCTGCAAAGGAAACGTGGAAGACAGTTACACGGGACAATAAGATTCTGTTTAATTGAGATAAATAATTTATACCATTAGTAGTTGCAGATTATGGCAATTTGCGCTGTTATGAGTAACTGCAACGTAAGTGCAACGGAGCAAACGTTAAAGTGTCTTGGGTGAGATGTTAAACTTGCATGAGGATGCTCTGGCACCCATGCTTATTTGTTCAGCCATTTTCATTCCTCACTGGCAGCAACATACAGAATCAATGGGATTTAAGATATTGCTAAATGTAACTTATAATAACATTATGTCTGAGGTTAGAGGAAGTCTATACATTTCTGGTAGATCTGCTTGGGTTCTTGCTGAACATAAGCACTTACGTATTAGTTTGTTTCCTGAAAACTTGTTCGTCTTTTCCTTATAGATTGTTTATAAATATCTAGCTAGTTGTATCATGTTCGGCTAAAAGTTTGATTAATTAAACTGAAATTGTCCGCTTTATAAATATTTTAATATTTTTTTCGAGTCTTTCCGATATCTCAGAAACGTTGATAGATATTTACCTTTGAACTTGAACCAAATTTGTGAGATGTGATTTGTCCTGTTATATAGCGCGATCAGGATTAACGTTAGTCGACCTCCTGAACCATATTGCATATATGCAATCCTTTTCTTTTGTGTCAAATTTTATTTTCATGTTTTTGTTTCAGTAACCATTACGAAATTATTATTATACTTAAGGGTTGTTTGTTATATTTTGAGTGATAGATATCGCAAAAGAATGTGTGTAATGATCTGCTGTTTCATTTGTTCTACGCTGTTTGGAAAGATGTACAGTTCTGAACAATGAATCTCTCGAGATACTGGCAATTGAGTGTCCATCAACATAGCCGTGTAGTGTCCGGTTGTTGAAAATAAAAAAAATAAATAAAAACGTAGAACAAACAACAACAATAAAACACGGCATTTCAAAAATTAGTGTTTTGTGTCTGAGGAATACAAAAGACTTAAGCATAATCTGTAATAGAACTTAACAGTTCATCTTTTTTGGAATGCTTGATAGAGGAATATAGGTGTATCACATAATACCAACGAAATGTCTGTGGATATGAAAGCTTTAAAATTGTGTTTATTCGCAGGTTTGTATAATTTCCCAGGTAATTGTCTGATACGTAAATCAGGATAAGTAGGACAGACTAACTAATTTCAAACATCTTCAATACTTCCTTCATCGTACAACTCACATGAATGTTCATTTAATTCATAGCAATGGTGCCTTTCTGGAGTAATTGGATAACATAAATAGCCCAAATGATTCTTCCATTTTCATCTTGTGTTTGCGACATATTAACAGACATTTGTAGTCTACCATTTGACATTTTCAATAGTTTTAATCAAAATTTGAAACATTTTTGTTGTATACAGCGCTAGGTTATGAACGCACACATCCTTCTAATGCTGCCATATTACTAGACCTTGATGAAATTTCCAGAATTATTTACAGTGTCGAATCAGTACATTTTCAATAAATTTTGAATATTGGTATTCCAAATCTTTGCCCCACATGTAAGAATACGGACCGCGATTTTATATAAAAAAAAAAAAAAAAAAAAAACAACTTCCAAGGCTATTGGGAACGGCAATGCGTTACATTTTTCAAAAATTTGATTGATTATGCTTAGTGCGTTTTAAGATTGCGATGCCAACGTGCTTAAAGTTTTTCGTTAGGCCAGTTTGGAGGAAAACAGAGCACCTTAAATGTCTGTAATAAGGAGTTGTTTATAATCTTTTACCTCAAAAATACATTTTTTTTATTTTTTTCTGATAGTGCCACCATTTCTGAAAAAAACCATCACCTTGTTTTTATTTTTTTTTACAAATTTAGTTAAAAGCTCCAGTTGCCAGAATGTTGTTGTCAATTGTTAATCAATAATCGCAAGCAACCAACTGTACCTGTGTACTCTGCACCGATACACGTGGAGACAAAAAATCATTACACACATTCATTTGGGCCCTAAATCACTCAAAAATGAAAGATGGCTGTCGGCGTGAATACCTCTGCTGAGAGTAATCCAGATTATATGTGGTGTTAAGGACACTACTGTGAGATCACTATAGTAGTATGAACAACTAAATGATCATGACGAAATAAGTAATTTTTACAGACAGAATGTGTTCTATGGGTTGTTCTATAACAATGCTGGTACTGCACGACGTATTGAGAGGTCCATCAATAGCACCTGTGACTGGAGCTGATGCTTGCTGAGGGTAACTCTGTTGGTAGCGGGCGATGTTATCTGCAACCCTGGACCAAGGACCAGACAAGTAAGATTTTTGTGGTGACTGTGGTCAAGCAGTAAGATAATATGGAACACTATGATTTGCCAAGATCCCAGACAATGTACAATGTAAAATGTACAGGACTAAAAAAGGGTGATTACCTCCAAATTGCAACCTGGACATGCCATAGATGCTACCTGTTCTACTTTAATGAATATTCATTTCATGATTTTGAACAGAAAAGATAAATAAATAAATAAATAAATAAACAAACAAACAAACAAACAAACAAACAAACAAACAAATAAATAAATAAATAAATATATATTTGTACTGCTTTCGTGCAATATTTACAATGAAACACGTCATTTTATGCACCGCTTGTTGCAAAATAAATTAATGAAAAAGATAAAGAGTGCCCATATACCTACACAAGGCCAAAACCGATAACCCCAGACCTGACATACACAATAAATGCCTAGAACTAATCTGGGTTGAAATGTGTCTACCCCCATGTTAAGCCATTCCTTATTGGTTGTCTGTACCGAATCCCAGACCGTGCAGCTGATTTCTATGAACGGTTGTCGCACACATTAGAAAAGTCATTTGTGAAAACAACAATTACTGGGGGATCTGACCACAAATATGTTGACAAACAATCAGCTGACCAAGAGGTTAGATGTACAGGAGGTAACTGGCGATCACCAGCTGGAACAATTAATCATTGACCAACATGTGTAATTGAGTCTTCGTCCACATGCATTGATTTATTTTTACATCACATGTTTAAAATGCTGTGCGGTCAGGTGTCATTCCTGTTGGAATCAGTGATCATTGCATGACCTTCTGTATCAGAAAAATCCGTTCTTCGCAAATGACAGACAAAAACAATATGGGTGAGAAACTATAAACATTATGACCAGCAGCAATTTGCTTAACAGTTACAAAATGCACCATGGCCAGTAACTGATATATTTAATGATCCCCAGATAATGACAGATATATGTATTGCATTTTTTACTGACGTGGAAAATGCCTTTACCCCCCATGATCAAAGGCTTGTATACGGCCCGGTTTACTGGTGAAATATGACAAATGGTGATACTCTGGGATGCCATTAAACCACAAGAGATGCAAACTACAGAGACTGCCTTGAAACTTACAGAACAACAAGCAATGAAAGCCAGGAGCTGCTTTGTTCAAAGGGCACATACATTTAATGGTGTGACAGGTGATTCTACGCAAACTAAATGAGAGCATTTCTCAAATCTCCTAAATGAGAGCTAACATTATCCCAAATAATTATGAAAATCATTAAAAAAAGATACTCCCTGTGTCTGCCAATCAGTCAAGAACTATGATAACAGATGGACATGGCACACCATTATATATAGCTAATCGCTTCAACCCTTTCTGCAGCAACATTGGCTCCTCCCTTTTAACTTTCAACAGGGCGTTCAAACTGCCAATCCATGTCCTAATTTCAAAAACTCATTTAATTTTAATTCTTTTTCTACTTAATTTATCAAAAATGAGCTCAATCTTAAAGCATTTAAATCAATAAGTTTAGATGATATTGATGCCAGACTGCTCAAGAATGCTGGCAAAGTTGTTGCACAACCTCTGATAATCATGAACACTTCTATTGAAACTGGTAGCGTTCCCAACATATAGAAACAAGCACATTACACCCCCATTTAGAAAGCAGATGGTCCCACTAGCCCCTCTAATTACAGACACGTATCAACCATCCCAGTGTGCATAAAAGTCTTTGAGAGAGATGTCCAAAGACAGCTGTCTGCTTAAGGGAACCCATACTCAATATTATGTGTACAGCAATCAGGTTTACGAGAGAATCACTGTACCCTAACAGCAGTAACTGATGTGTCCAACCATGTACTAGGAAACATGGATCAAGGTAACCTAACGCAGTATACCTAAAATTACATAAGGCATTTGATACAGTAGAAACTGATACTCTCCATTTCAAACGTGAATGCCTGGGAATATCTGGAAATGAGTTATCTTGGATTGACATTTATCTCAGGAATCGTACCCAATGTGTACAGTTTACAAATTCTACCTCATATAGCATGCCAGTTAGTTGTGGAGTAGCACAGATTTCTATTCTGGGAACCCCTGTTGTTTATTTTGTATATCAACGATTTTACCCAATGTATTAGTCACTCTAAGGTAGTTATATATGCGGATGATACGGTTCTTTTTGCCTCCTCGACAATTGATTAAACCAAGAACTGTCTAGAGTCTGATCCGATTGAGACCTTCCAGTTGTTATTTGAGAATAAGTTAAATGTTAAAAAATGTAAATTGATTTTATTTGGAACAAACAAAGGACTGAGTGAGATTGCAATTCAGCAAATGAAAATTAAAAATGAGAAAATAGATCATGACATTGTAACAAATATCTGGGAGTAACGATGGATGGAACACTGAGCTGGTATATACATATCGACAATATGTGTAAGAAACTAACATAAAGAATTCATGTGTTTTAGAGAGTCAGACTCAGACCAAAACTGAGACCTTCCAATTATACAATTCTCTAGTAATGCCACTTTGTTTTTTTACTATCGTGACAACGTGTCTAAAAATTGTAGCAATACTACTCCAATAAAACTACAAAAGCTGCAAAACGGGACAGCAAAACCATTCTACAACCCCCCCCCCCCCCCCCGGCACACCAACAAAACTAGCAATGGGGAGACTAAAATGGCTGACAACCAAAGAGTGTATTCACCTACATAACTGTGTACAAATGTACAAATGTATAAATGGTTTGGTACCAACTCACTTGGGCCTGTCATTTAAGAATGTCAACCATGGCATGGTCATAATATTAGAGGTGCTCTTAAAAAGAATGCTCACACACCAAAATTTAACCTTAAAGTTGGGCATTTGGTTTTAGAGGAATACATATGTAAAATGGTTGACACCATGGAAAAAGAGCTTCATCGATCATGTCAAATTTTACGTCAAAGGTAAAAGCCTCAATTTCAACCACCTGAAAATATAAAAGAACTTTGGCAAGTAATATTATAATTGGTGCTTTTATCAGGCCTCATCTGATGCTTATAGTGGAATATACAGAGTTAGAATTCCACTTTCAGTTTGTATGAATATAAACATTTGAAGCTTTTTAATCATTTGTGGCAAACGTATTATTCTCTTATGGTACATGTGTGTTTAAGCTAACCTAATGCTTGTATATAGATATTTGTGAGTTTAGTATGCCAGGGGCCTTGTTGTACACTGAATCAAGTTACCCTGGTAAAATAAAAGCTTTCTGACAATTATGGATGTGAACATGGTTCTATACTTTGATTTTGAAAGGTCATTGAGTTAATTGTATGTATAGCAGAGTCACTGAGTTGGCCTGTATTGTTGGGATGACTCTCGTGTTACTTGTAAACAATAAAATTATCTAGAATGTTGACCTGCATTCATACGGGTACAACCCATTTAATTGTACACACAGGGAAAGCCTTGATGTGGTCTGGAAAGGTCTAAGAGAATTGAGATGTGTGGCTTTTTGGAAATACTGGAATACTGGTGAGCGTTCTCAGCATGGGTATATAAAGCAGCTCCCTTCAGGAATCAGGAGAGAAAAATAATTAGATCTGTCAGGAGCTATATGTCATCAAGCCAGTAGGACTGTGAACTATAGCTACAGAAAGAAGTCTCATATACATGTGGACTCTGCCTTTGTGTGGACCGTTAGATTTGGAACTGAATTATATTGGAACCATAATGTACCTCCCTGGGATTTGGACCAGACTATTTGTCGCCTACAATAGAGCTTGGAACGGTGGGAAAGTACCTGCAGAGAACCTCTCATCAGGGATTAGGAGGTACCTGTAGACAGTAAATAATTGGAGCATCAGCATAACTAACTTTATAATTCCATTAAGCTACTTTGTATTGATTGTTGATGGTCCATATATTTTAATTTATAGTTACAATTGCCTCATCTTTGTTATTCTTTGTTGAATTCCGCTGCAGTCTAGAACGTTCTGGAGGTGGACCGTGTAAAATTGGCCTTGACTTGAGTTCTCAAAATTATTTGCATATGATAATGGACAGAGATTTGGGTATGAATCATCCGTTCACAATTATGCAGGTAAACAACGTCTTGCAACATAAGACCAAACAATTTGTTGAAATATGGCGCAAAGGTAGCTTTAGCATTTTGATACAATTGACCACATGCATCGTGAGGACCTGGACACTTTTCCTTTGCAATAATTATCATGGCATCAGTTACTTCTTCTTCCCTTATATCAGCAGACAATTAGGCGTGTCGCTGAACACAGTCAACATTTTTTGATAGTTTAGCGAATTTTCTCTGACCATTTCTTCATGACCACGGTCAATGTTAGACATTTCATTTAGTAAAGAAGAAAAATAGTCAAACCAACGCACTGGTGATATAGGTTATGACACTCTACCTATTCTAGGTGAATCCTTCATATATATATATATATATATATATATATATATATATATATATATATATATATATATATATATATATATATATATGTATATATATATGTATGTGTATATATATATGTATGTATATATATATATATATATATATATATATATATATATATATATATATATATATATATATATATATATATATACACATATATAGATATTTGTGTGTGTGTGTTCAAATGAAATTGATACGTGTATGGTAAAGATAAAGTGCATATGCAGGCGCACATGTGTGTGTGTGTGTGTGTGTGTGTGTGTTATTTCGGACTGAAAAAATTGCGAACTTGACAGGAAATAACTAGACGTGAAGGGAAGCAGCAATTTTCTTCCAGGAGCACTATTTTATTTGTTTTTCGAGAAAACAGAAGACAAACACTTGGACTATAGTATGCGTGTGTGTGTGTGGGGGGGGGGGGGGTCTTCTTTGAATTAAAATCCTGACTATAGATCGCGTCCATCAAAGCAAGAGACTTGTCCATGTAGTTTTCCAGCTAATTTTTATGAATAATGAAAAATGAATACGGAAAATTTGGGATTTCGAAGGGGATTCACATATGCAACACCCTTCAGGGCTCGGACCTAGCGTAAGGAATTCGCCCAACCCATAGGGAGTTTCTACTCCATACAAAGCAGACCAGCTAGGCAAATATGTTATGATTTGGAGCAATTTGTAGAACCAATTAAAAGGTTTTTAACTAAAATTAAGCATTTATTAGACATTTAACGAATATTAACTGTTCTGTGTGAAACAAACCAAGCTGAAATCCTTGACGTTGAAAGATCCAAACTTGATGGTAAAACGGTATTATAACCTATACGTTTCGATGTATTACTTTCAAGGAACGCATAACAATTCAAAATCAAACTGGTAAGTGTGATGCCCAGATATAAGCAAATGTACAAAATGACAAAAACTGCTATGTAGTCTGAGAAAAATACAATATCACAAGCAATCTAAAACCATATATCATGGAAATTTATCAAGGCGACCCCCTCCCCCCACACTTTTATTCAGTTTGGGCCATTGGTATTTAAACAAATCAAAGGTATCCCAATGAGCAGTAATTGCTCACCTCCACAAGCCAATCGATATTTTTCTTGGCTTCAGTTTGAATAAATACAAAAATTAGTGCAAGTGAAATTTCTTTAGCAAATCAGTAGCAAGTCATACTCATCATTTTAATAATTTCATTTATGTTGGAACGTTTGTCGTACTGATGTCTCAAGTTGCAATCTATTCACATCACGGTTCTAATGTGACGGCACTCCTTTCGCGTTGTGTTTGTATGTTGACTCTACACAATTCTATTCGCGTAAGCCCTCGCAATGTTACATCCGCTCTCATTCATTTTTTGGTCCATGATTGATTTTGATATTTGCAGGCTATAGGAGGGGGAGATTTTATGTGTCGTCTGCATAAACAGTCTTCGCAAACTTGGCACGGGAACTTACGAACGCGGATATATTCTGACTTTCATTGCGGACCGAAATACAGCGGATCCGTAGGGCAGCTAATGACGTATTTTAACCTGACTTTGAACAATAAGGTGATTTTGCAACAGAGGGCGAGTGATGTATACTATCAAATGAGATCTGGGTACTCCATTTAAAAAAGGTAGTCCACCGTTCGCTTATAGACCACTTGCAATCAAGACTGCAGATACCGGTTTAACTAGCACGCAATATTCTCATGATTCCACTCACCGTCCCCGCATATGACGTCCCTTTAAAGCTCAGAAGAACTTTGTATCTTATATGTAATATTTGGCTCTCTGTGGCACACTCCCAGCACTCACGAAAAGTTGAACTAATGAGGCATAAAATGACTTAAGTCCAACTTATCCATTGAGAAATTAACTCCTTATCAAATAATCAGTATCAGTAAATACCAAAAACAGAACCAAGATGCAATCTACACACCAGTTAGCCTTTGAGATATTCGGAATACGATTTTTACAATCTTTAAGCATGATGATACCCTCATCCGCCCCTATCTATCTCTGGCAAGATAGCTGTCTTTTTCAAGACATCAACGACACAGTGCCAAAATTCAAGGTTACCAAGCTGTCAAGTAAACAAAATGGCGTTTGAAGAGTATTTACTGTGAAGCCTTTTTATCTTATGTTGAAGCAAGGTAAGTTGTAAAAAGATTTAGTCATAAGTGTGCGATTACATGCGGACGGCCCAATTACATATCACAAGTGGATTAAAGGAGTGACGGGAGGCACATTATTTATTACATTTAATGAAAGCACGATCATGTTTTCTTTGCTATATATTGGCATCGATTTATTTTTCTTTTGATTAAGCTTACAGATATAAAAGTAAATTTTTCTCTGAAAGTCGAACTTCCTCACAATTGACTATCATTTTCAGTCGACCACCTATCAGAGGAAGGGGATCTGTTAAAGCTTTTTTATTTTATGAGAAAATGTGATCATCTTTTTACAAGGCAATGCATGTGCCACCGTGTATTAGATATGCAACTCTACCCGACAAGGACGCTGGGATGTGCGGTGATGCGCGTGTCTCCATTGTACACACAGTTTGGTCTGTAAATTACTCATTTATTCAGCAACATGAGTCACAATCATACTCATGATCAAAAGAGCATTTAGTTCAGCACATGTGAAACCAACAAGCTGAAACCACATATGGCCCAGGAACTCGCAAGATGAGGTCACAGAACTTTTTTTCAGTGCATTCCAATGTTGTTTCAACTACAACAACTCATCAAAGGGTACATCTTTTGTAGGATTATACTATATGTCGGAGAACAAAGCGAGGGAGTTAGTAGAATTAATGTTACAGCCTTTAAATCTATCAAATTATCTCCGTCACCTCTTACTGGATATTTCTCAGAATAAAATTTGTATACGATTTCTAAAATTTCTAGGCTGCCTGGTCAAAATCTGATTAAATCTGTAAACTCGATGGAAATGAGAAGATAACAATACCGCTTAAGAAAGTTTTTAGCGATAGGCTTTTATGTGACTTCTGAAGCTTGAGAAAATGAAAACAAAAGGCCAGGATCTGCTGAAAATATTTTGGACGCATCAAGATGAAATTCTCCCGTCTAAACGAAACCCAAAACTGTACTTCCTGACTCATAGTCTAAGATACAATTCACTAAATTTGAAGTTCGTTCCTTTTATGTATTTGAGGTAGTCTTGTCTCAAGATGCATCTGATATCCCTTGACTTAAGTAGCCCTGTGCTTTAAAATGATAATTTGCAAACCTTCTTTCCACGCAAACAAAAACTTCACTTCTGTGAAAAACAGAACAAAAGAAAAACATACAATCTTATGATTATAGACATAGAAGCGCAGACACGTCCGTCAACACGAAATGAAATCCTCTACACATGTCAGGGTAGCATCTCTACCTGATAGTTGTTCGTTGAGTGAACAATCTTGAATCTTTATCAAAAATATTAAATGATGAACAAACATATTTTTGATATTATCAGGAAATATCCGAAAAAGCCATTGTATTAATGTATGCATCATGTATTGAGATTGAAGTAAAACGTGGCATGCTGATTAGGAACATCGACTGGTACCAGTTAGAATATTCATATTTTTGCAATTAGCAAATTTACATTCACAACATCATTATACAATATTAGAATACAAGGTTTTTATAATCACAAATCTGTGTAGTGTGCATTATAATGATCATTATCCGAAATTTTGTGCAACATTTTCACACTCTGTATCAAATTTAAAACTGACAAACGCCTAATAGTACCAGCTGGTGCTAGCCATGAACACCTTCACCCACCCACGCCAAAAACTACAAAGATTACAAATAAATGAGATAAATATGTACTTTCAACCAGAAACAGATGTCGATTTTGCATTTCTTACATAACCGGATAAAGCCGATCTGATCATTTTAGATAAAAGACCCATTGCCAGATAAATCAAGAAATGCATGACTGCCTTATCTCGTACAATCAATTCGTATTCATGTTACGCTTCAAAGAGGCCAATACATGCGTGGTCAAGCCAAGCCCAAAGAACGCTCTTCGTGACCTGTGGAACTTATGTAAAACCTTTATTGTCGCAAAGTAACAGCTCATAACTGAACGGTTTCCGGACTGCTTCATGTTGGATATTTGTTGGACAGTATGAATTGAGAGAAAACATTGAAAAGATCTACTTAAAACTAGCAAATGCAACTGTTAAGTAACTAAATTTGATATCTAAAACACTCCAACAGATGCTCAGATGCTCAGTTGCGTGTCATGTGAGATGACTTCTTAAAACTGTGTGAATTATTTTGACACACACGTTTTTATTGCAGCCCTATTCCAAACCCGAAACTAATCTCATTATGTTTTGCTGCAAGCCGCACAAGCAGCAAAGCTGAACAATCTGAACAAGCAAATGCTTTGGGTCGAGTTGTATTGGGATAACTAGAATGGGTAAACGTACAGTGTTCAACCTCAGCCTCCTCAGTGAGCATCCGCACAGCACGTGCGGATGTTTACCAGCCAGGATCCATTACACAATCATTAATTAATTCCTATTGGTAAAAATAGTGAGAATGATGCAGGTCCATGACACAAGTGATACATATGTAGTTCTTAATAATAAACACAGTGAGAATGATACCTGGATGATTAACCAAAATGTTGTTAGCAGCATGCGCAGTTGTTGTGACAAAACGCACTATTAACGCGGACATTGTAAACAAAATAGCGTAACTGTAGCATTTTTTACCAAAAAGAATGAAATATGACCAAATATTTGTTTTGAATGTTTCCCCCAAACGACAACTTTTACCGTAGTTAGGGGGAATGCAGTGATATTGTGGGACCATTTTGAGAAAGAAATGCCCTTGCTGGCCTTTTTGGCAAAATGTTGGGCCTCTGAAGCAGGTTTTTTTTCGACGAAATGAAGGATTTGTCCCGGGATATACCTACTTGGTCACAGATAGGAGTACCCTCTGTCCCGATACACTACTCCTGCCCCGATGGGAATATATATCCGATAAACTGTACATTGGTGGGCAAACCCATAGCTCTGACGTTTATACATTGACAGCTGAGCACCCATAAATCAAGTCAGTCGTTCTTACACAACAGTACACGGTTCGTCATGGTAATTGTTGTAAAAGTCAGATATTTCCTCTTGTCCGGATGGAAGTACACAGCATTTAGATGGCAAACCTAACGTCCGAAGCTCCCGTCAATTTGCACAACATCATTTCGAACAAAGAGTTACATAATTCCAACGGAAAACATGTGCTCCTGATTGCCACTTGGCACTTCTGCAACGGTCTGTCAAAATAGTATTATAGGTTTATCCTAATCGCGTCTATCATATGGTCAGTACACTTCTGCTCGAGTGAACGACTGGTAACATTTTGCTTCAAACATGGAAAAAATTAAGAACTAAATTCTGCTGTCCAAGTATCTTAGAATGTCCATAATCATAACTATTGATATGGACTCTTCGAATGCTGTACCTCTATCAGACGTGAAAGTGTTGGTGTCTCTATGACAGAACAAAAATAGTGGCCCTTAAGCTCAAGATATTACCCTGAAGTGAAGCTAATGTTTTTCTATTGGAACAAGAAAAAAATATCACAGAGCAAGTTTTCAAACGCAATAGTTCAAAATGTAACATTAGATTTCTTTGTGATTTTCTACTCCTAGATACCGCCACATTAAAGGAAAACAATCGGCCAAAATTTCACCATGGAAACTATGTGAAATTAGATCATTTCCCAGATGGCCGACATAATAAAGAGCAAAAAAACTGGGGGTAGCACACATCCCTGCTTGGGGCTTATATCTAGATGTGCATTCTCTGCTTCCACCGGTCCTAATGAAAGTGTATAGGCTGCACCTTCATACAACGCTTTCAGAATTTTAAGACAATTTCCACCAAATCCTAGTTCACTTTGTTTTTTCCGTAGGGAATCTCCTCATACCCTGCTGTAAGCTTTCCTCAAATCTAAGAAACCCATGAAGACTTGCTTTCCCTTTTGTGTCGCCAGTTGGAACACCTGGGTCAATGTGAAGATGGGGGCACCTATGTGTACCTTTTATCTGGTCTGAAGCCATTCTTAATTTCACCCAGAAGACCAAGCCCTTCAACTATTGTACTCAGTCTGCAGTACATTGTCCTAATGAATATTTTGCCCACGTTTGACGTACTAGCGATGCCCCTACACTTGTCCAGCTTGCCTCTTGACCCCTCCTAAGGAATATATGAAATCATGGCTCCATTCTATTCCTTTGGTACTTGTTTTTTCTCAATAACAGCACTGAAAAGCAACTGTAGACTATCTTCAATTTCCTCTGGCCCTGTCTTAGTGAATTCCGTCAAGATATCGTCTAACCCTGGAGCTTTGCATAATCACATCTGCTCAACTGCTATTTTAACTTCAGTACTATGGAATATGCAACATATCTCCAGATCCCATTGATCCTGTGGGTACTCTGCCTGACGTCCTGATACAGTTCCCTGACCCCACTGTGAACTATTACCTTCCTCCATATGCTCCCTTAAAGCTTCTTGTATTTCTTCCTTGTCATCTGTACGTTTGTTTTTGTGTGTGGTTTCTTGCCCTTTATTCTGTTTTTTACCAATTAACCTGTTTCCAAAAGATAGTTGACACTTCTCCCCGAATCTCTATTATTTTCCTTGTCATTTTTTTATTTTCACTACATCTCCTTTCTCCTTTCACCTCTCCTACATTCTACATTTCTTCTACATTCCATATACTGTCTCTTCTTCTGTATGACCTTCAGGGCACCTGTTTTTTCTGGCTATTTAGTATGTTTTTTTTAACCCTCTTTCTTTAAATGGCTCCTTTCAACTCTGGGTCCATTTTATACCCTAGATTTTCAACCAGGACTTCCTATCTACCTTTTTTCCTGTGCTACCTTAAAAATTCTTATGATTTGTCTGGGGGATTAACTTGGGCCGTGGAAACAGCATACAAAAACATAGTTCAATAAGGCATAGCCAGGGTCGTTCGGTGAAACAGCATAGGCCATAGCCGCGCTTGTTCGGTGATCGTTATCGTAATGTTTTGCTAGCTTCGAAGTGTCCAAAGAGTTCGAAGAGTTACCAGAGCAAACGGTTGTTAAGATACCTTTAAAACATGAATTATTAACTTAGCTTTATCTGCCCGCTCGGTTGTGTCTGAAGCTGTTATCATCGTTGGTTCAAGCCGACCTTCCCTAGTCAAAATTGATCGACCCTGGCTAAAAGATTTTATCGAGAAAGCAGCCGTCGTGTGCCGTTATTTTGCAATAAAGTCAGCTCAAACACAGTGGTTCATTTCAACTTGTCTGCAGTGGAGGGTAACGGAGCCTAGAGAAACAGCATAGCTGCATAGCCACAGTGTTTGGTGAAACAGCATAGCCATAGCCCTGGTTGAAAGATTTTATCGACAAAGCAGCTGTCATCTGCGTTATTTTGCAGTAAAGGTAAGTCGAACAACATATAATGGGACTCCTCTTGAGTGAGCATTACCTGAAATTGGAAATATAACTCCATACGGTTAGCAGTTGTAGGCAGCGGTGGGCCCAGGTTAGGGATTTTGTGTCAGACGCCACAGTCGCCACTAGTCGGACCTGCCAAGCCAGCCAGCCTCCCACCCCCACCCCCTCCCGTTTAGTGAAAACTGGTGCATAGTTGAGAAGGCTGCCCCGATAGTGGACACAGGTTCGAAAATACTGCGCGGATGTTTATATAGGTGGTATATCTAGTTTATTTCTCGCTAATACAATTCAAAATGGAGGCCCCGCTGCTCACTGACCCATTCTCGTTCGCAAAAGCTTTCTGAAAAAAAATTTCCTAAGCAAGCGATAGCCTGAATACACTACTAAAACTTTGCATGCATTATCTCTATATATTAATAAATTAAATCCCCTTCTAATTTGGCGAAACTGTGTCTAAAACTGCCAAACTTCCACTAAATTTACACCAGCTTCAAATCCAAACTTTCTCTTGCTATATCTCGCTTTCGCGTCGTGTGTCAATGACAACTTTAACACATGCATTAATATCAGCGCAGAGAGAGGAATACATGTAAATATTCATTATATTATAAATACATACATACATACATACATACATACATACATACATACATACATACATACTCATCCCGTACATGCATCCTAATTGCACATTTGTTGGTTTGTGATTCCTCAGATGTTGCAACATATCTAAAGCAACCACCAGGTATGTTCGGTGACCTTGACCTTCAGACAGAAGTGATTATGTAAGCTTCATTATATTTATATATTAATATTGTGCTGTGAATAATTATACTCATCCCGCTAGGTTTTATCTGTATTATCTTCACAATTGTAAAATTTTCCATTCAGCTTTATTTGAATAGATTCCATGGCCACTTCGTTTGTTTTTGTTGTTTTTTTTTTTTGGGGGGGGGGGGTTAAAGTAGAGATATCAAAGAGCAAGAAAGTGGAGAGAAACATTATGTGATTTTTTTTTAACTTAACTTATTTTTTAACTTCAATTACTGGCCTTGAATTCAAGAGAAAGTGGTTAAATATAAAGCCCCCTCCCCGAGTTGATGTATTAATATTGCTTAGATTCATGTTGTCTTGGAAAAGAAGAAAACGGCCCGCTGTTCTTGCAGATATCTCTACACGCCCAGGTACTACTTCACCTAGATCGTTAATGGATCTGTCAGGGTGTGTGGATTGCACTAAGCGCCCCTTGTAAGCCACTTATCACCAGTTCCTCCATGTTTCAATGATGCATTTATATAACAACCAAACTTAATTTCGTACAGTTTTGAAGACTGTAAAGTAAATGCCTTAAGACATGTTAGAAAGTAACTTTTCACGTGTGTTCATACGTTAATTTAAAACTGTGTCTGTCTTGATGTGTTGGATTCGACAATTAAACGCAGAATTGCTCATTTAAAAATATTTTCCAAAAACACCAGTACAGATTATTTATGTGATATAAGGAACAAGACAAATCTGAGATATTGTAGCATACAACGAAGCGTCTGCTTTAAATTAAATCCCGGCTCATATGCAGAGTGAAACTGCGTCTTGTGATACATAAGAATACGGAATATGGTCTGAAATGTTTACGCAACTACGGCAAATCAAATTTGTGCGAAACGAACCATCCCAAATTCAGATTTCTCAATTCGTGATGACCCATAATCTTTGCAGGAGTAACGTTGATGATGTTTGTACCGAGCGTAATCACATGCAGGGATCCGGATATTTTAGTGCACGTATATCACATATGAACAGTTTTATGATATATTCTATCACTTCTCTTGATTGTATTCGCAATGTGAATTTCCCTTTACACTGTGTGCATCGCCGACTTGCCGCGCACAGCCTCAGTCAATATAAAGACGTTTATTGCACAGTGGCCTATTTGCTTTCATTTTCCTTGATTGTCAACGCGGCCACGACTGCGTTGAAATTTGTTAGGCACTTATATTCATTCTAAACAGGAAAAGGTTTGTTTCTATTTAGTAGACGGTAACTTGTTTCTTTTCTAATTAACATAATTAATCAAACAAAGTTTAAGAGAAAATTATCAGCTCAACTTCCAACATTCCATTCTACGAAGGGGGACTAAGAGTTAAATGGCGATTCATACCTCTGTTTCTTCAACACCCACAACACGTTCACGCACATGCAAAGGGATGATCGGATAATTCATAAACTCATAGGCTACCGTGTCAAGTGTAATTTCGAGTTGAGTGTCTCACTCAAGTCGTAGCGAGGTCATAGTAATCCACACATCAAATCTGGTTACAAGGCCACACAGGTTTTGAGATATCGATATGACAAACCTGACCCAATGGATTCCGATAAGAAAGGAAATATTTCACATAATTTACCTGGTAACATCAAAGTCTTAAATAATTCTATCATTTTTATATATTTTATTCTGTACTTGCGCCTGTAGCACCGTGAACATAATCAAACTGCAGGTTACCATATCAGGTAGGACTATCTTGGGGTGGCGGTTTCTGATTGTATGCTAAATGCACACTTCAGCACTTGTAGTGTCACTTTTCAAATCCAAGCTGCTTACACGCCAAGTGAACAACAGCTACAGACAACCCAAGTCCTGACATCGTTTTAGGTCCAATTTTAAATGGCAATGCCAAACGTATCACTCGGTCAATAAGATGCAAATATGAGCCAGTATATAACTGCTGTCGCATGGGTTATCTTAGATTACATGGTATATTGCACGCTGTTTTGCCGTTAATAGTTAATGGTGACGCCGTTTTTACCCCCACGTTGTTGCTTTGACTGATCTGGCTACTTTGGCGGTCGGAAAAACTCAAACACCAAACGTATATGGAAGTTGTACTGTTCAATAATTCACAAAACCCTGAATTTCGTTTTACAGGACCCTCAGTTTTGCTAAAATATCATAGGTTTTATCACAAAAAACCCTGGGGTTTTTTCCTCAGCAAACCCAGGCTTTTGCTACGAAACCTTGGGTTTTGCTTAGGTATTGAATTATGATATTACTTTTGACAAAACCCTGGATTTTGCGTACAAAGCCGTGGGTTTCATGAACAAAATTCACATTTTGGGGAAAAACCCTGGGTTTTGTAGCAAGACCTTGGGTTTCGAGCACGAAACCCGCAGTTTAAGAGCAAAACCCTGAGTTTTGATCACGAAAACCCTCGGATTTGTTATTTTTCGACCAAAACCTGAGGTTTTGTTCACAAAAACTCTCGGTTTTCCCAAAAAAACTTGGGTTTTATAACACTTTGAAATAACAGAACAAAACCGTGGGTTTTGTGAGACTGAAAAACTTTGGCAAATGTTTATTCTGGAAGAAATAAGTAACATTATATCTGTTTTTGCCAGAAAGTGAATATATGATCGCAAAGTTGTTGAAAAGAATACCATTTAGGTTGAAACTAGCTATCAGACACGCCAAATCACATCTTGCATCAAGAACCATAATAATCTGGGAAACCACGACCTGATTCATGGGACATTTATGCAAATATGGTGGGGTGACATGGTACAATCTTTTGCATTTCCATCAGCTGTTTGGTGTTTCAGCAGGAATAGTCGCCTTCAATAAGTTCTGATATTTAATAGCCTGTAGCGATGATAATTTTTAATGAAGCTTGTACAGTCAGCTATCGACTTCGTTGTCAAACACAGATATGCCGATTTTATACTAACGGTATAAGAGATTTACATATGTTTCATTGATTATTCAAAACAAACACAAATTTTTGTTGATTCGTTTTGGCAGCAGACGTTGTTTTGTATATTGTGAGTACCTATCTCAGTGTAGTCTCAAGGGTACAAATTCAATCGTTACAGTAATGTGGTCATAATTTACGTGATTCGCGAAAAGTTATAAGCTGTATCAAATAGTATAAATATAGCTATACCATTACTTATAGGGTTAAGCACAGGCAGAGGGTCGTATCAGCCCCATGCAAAACACATGTAGATTGAATAGAAGTTAAATTTCTGTATGGCCTGAATCACTATAAGTTTAAAGCTTCATGATAGCTGATATACCACATTGCACCGAAACGTATTTCATTACACCAGAAGCTTTTAGAACATTATAATGTAACACATCTGATAATACCATTACACGCAATTACATTTTCTTGCTAAAACCCTTTTACAGCATGATTAGGCCATGTCTTTGACTAAATATCGTTTTAGGCAAAATGGGTCATTAACTTTTTTATGTTTTGAACTTTTCTGTCTATGGAATATTCGACATCTTAGAATAATTTTGCTGTAAAGAACAAAACAAGATTTTCTCTATGAGAATATAATCTGGTTCAGAATCGGGGATATGTCCACATATGCTTCCGCAGTTACCAGTGGAAAAACATCCAGTAGTATCCAACAGTATATATATATATAAACCCACTATAATACTCTCCTTTTAAAACTACCATCAATTTGCATAATTGATTTAAACTAAAGTATCTTTTTTATTTTCATTCTTGCGGCTAATGTACTTCCGTTACTGGTTTCTTACTCAGCTTCCACAGGTGTCTTATCTGCATTTAATAAACCTTTGACATGCACGTGTAAACATAAACTTGGAATTATTTTCCTGTACATTCGACATTGCCCTCGATACATATGCTGAAGTCTATCAATTGATTGGGAACAACCTATTCATGATAAATATACAATGGGCAATGTCTGATCAACAGGCAACATACATTTAATTTCTGTTCATATGTTGCAAATAACACAACAGTTATTCATAGGAAATAGTTTAATGTCTCTTGAAATAATGTGCAATGTTACTTTGGGGATTCAGATTCTAGTTCCGGGCCCAATTTTCGCCACAAATGCTTTTCTTTACGAAAAATAAGAAGAAGAGTTTAATTTGAGTTCTACTAAGAATATGTAGCAGGTTCATAAAGACTTGGTACAAGTTCATCTCAATGGTCCCAAAATGACCTGGCCATACTGTTCTGAGATACATAAAACACAAAGGAATGCGGGTTGAAATTGAGCTTTTCTTAGTAGTAACGAAAGCTGGTTACAATCTTATATGAGGTTGAGCACTGACAGTTGTAAAATCCCTTTTTTTCGAGATATTGACGACAGCTTTTCTCTCTATTTGTATAGTACAAAAAATCTACATTTGGAGAAAATATCTTGTCAATATAAATGATTAATCTTTATGCCTCACAGCTGAAATTCAAGGCACACACGGTCTGTTTATGTATTAATAAAAATTTAGATCGATGGTGAATTTGTAACTGAAAATGTGAATTGCGTGAAAATTGTAAAGACGACTAAGCTCATTTTATATTATTATGCACAGGCCTCAACTCCATAAGAATGACATGTTACACAGAATTGAAAAGTAACGCCAAACTGCCCACTGCCCCGTATCGTTTGGCGGCAGTCACTATCATAATATACACAGGTACGTCTTCTGTGTTTTTAGTTAGCAATTTTTCGACGAATATATGTAACTATCATATTTAAATGCGTCTGAGGCACCGGGGGTTCTACCCTGCTCACGGTGCCCCCTTTGTAAAGGGATAGTTTCAGAAATATATTATTATTATTATTATTATTATTATTATTATTATTATTATTATTATTATTATTATTATTATTATTATTATTATTAGAATCAATAGCAGTGCAACGACGTCTATGGAAAAAGAAGGGGGGGGGTAGGTATATCTGAAATCATTAAGAGTGTCTTTTTGTGTCTTAGTGATAGATATGACTGGAATACATGTGGTAAATATAAAATTTGCCAAAGGATTTCTGGTATAAAAATATCGATAAGAAAATTCTACCCCATCACAACGGGGCGGCGGAAGATCGCATTTAACCTACGTTGTGTCCAAGAGATAAAAGTGTTATATCAAACATGGTACATTTTTTCTAAATGCAGTCCCCCCAAAATTAAGCAATACACTTCTTCAGTGCCGTTTATGATTATTCCCTAAAACATTCAAAATCACTATTTTTCTCATTTGTTTAACAAGCAACTCCAACCTCTCTGCCGTACACGTAGCTTGTGTCGCTAAAAAACAAACACAATTTTTCTAAAGACAGTAACGCAAAGTTTCGACAGTTTACTCCTCAGGAACAAATTACATACACACACGCATATATATATATATATATATATATATATATATATATATATATATATATATGTATATATATATATGTGTGTGTGTGTGTGTGTGTGTGTGCGTGTGCGTGTGTACATAAATATATATATGTGTGTGTGTTTGTGCGTGTGCGTGTGTGTGTGTGTGTATACTCGTGAACTTTCTCATGTCCCCTAAAAAGCTGCACATAAAACAAGAAACGACCTAATTCTTTTGAGCACTTACACATACATGTATACCACAACTTAGATCTATATTTCTCCAGTGTTGTAAATTTTCCCTCTAACCCGGGAAAACTAATGCGTGCTTTGAATTTTGATGCCGTGGAAGTATCGCAGGACATTTGGCTCAGGAGGATAAATATTGTGGTTATTTCATTACATGATACAGATGGCAAGTGACCTGTATATGATCCCTGGTGTGAGAAACAAAATTCCACTTCAACCCTAAGAAGCACGCCTTAAGTATAGTGTAAGCATACTGTAAGCCTTTTGCTTAGTGAAGACCGGGATTTACACTCGTCCTGGTGATGATGAGCATTAATCGTAACAGCATTGGTGTTGATTACGACTATGCAAAAAGCTTTCCTTATGACCCCCTTCAAAAGGCAGCTCGCTAACGTTATCATGATTCCGTGCTGCAAATTAGCCTGAACAAAAAGATAAAGTCTATTCGTCTATGTATATGCATTAAAAAGGGAATAATTTCTTATTCAAGATTTGCGAATCTACACTTGATGGTAAACGTAGATGGCATTTCTTTTTACGAAGGTTTCGCAGAGGTGCAAATGCACAATGACGCGATGTAATCATTAAAAGCCGGATATGGATATTTCTACTTGCAAATGAGATTCAGGACCCTGCTGATTTTGTCCAGTTGTATGGTTACCATCTGTCTTATTTTCCTGTTTCTAGCAACTGGCCATAACATAATGATACCAACTAAACATACAACTTCAGGCTGAAACTTTTTGACTTCTACAAAGCGGGATACATGTCTCTCGCTGATTTAAGACATAACAATTTTGCTTTAAAAAATAAAAGGATGTCTGTTGGGCAAGTATAAATTCTATCCAACAGACACAGTCACAGGCCAAACATTAAGCAAATGGCACCCATACAGGTAGTATATGCTTTCAAATTTCGTGCTTTGATGCAAAATTTAAGCAAAAAATAAAACTGTTACTATCAACACTGCAAAATTTTATTTTTTGAAATGGCACATTGCATTGCACCTCCTCGGGAAATGCAGTATGGTGATACGAAAGAGTCATCTCTTTTGAAAAAGATATGAAATTTAGTACGCTACGTTAATTTAAGGTGCCGAAAGTTTGGTTATAAATTAGTATCTGTAACTTAATATTCAGCCTATGGACAGCTTGTCTGTCTCCTACCATATTTGGGCGTTACTGACTTTGAATTCTGCATCTGTTGCTGCTAAAGCCTTTAGCTCCCTAAAAGGTCCACATACAGACCAGCAACTGAAGACTGATAACAGGTGTATTGTTTAGCGTGGTCATAAAAATCACACAGTTTTTATCCAGAAATCCATAGCTGTGTTGAATAATCTTTCTCGTCTTTCATGCAAGATGAAAGATTGTTTCCGTTTTACTGTGGGTGTAAATGAACCTTTCTTCTTGTACTTCTCTATCTGTGACATATAAAAAGTATGCATGAACTCAGGTGTGAAGGCCTTCGGCGATAAATCCCGTGTGTTGTGCACCCTTCATTGACAAAAAAAACGATAAAAGATATTCCTACTTTCCTCTCATATTAGCTATTATTGTCGTGGCTATTTTCACGGACCTCCACAGTAGCTTAAAGGCAAACGACTGAATTAAATCTCCCTATACAACAAAACACACGAAGACTAGGTCACGACTTCATAGTGCTAGGCTGGTTTAAGCGCGCGTTAATTTCAATTAATATAATGGTACAAGTTTCCATGTTCACAAACGTTATTAAAAAGTATTAACATTCGCCCGTATTACAAAGATTCATGGCAATTACATGGCGCACATAAAACATCCTTTATACCCTCCTCTACCTTAGGATTGGACAAATTAGCCACTTTGTACGTATGATGTTCACGAATAAACATGACCTAACTCATCATCGTTTGAAAGAACTTAATTCAACTGAAGCTCCAGGATTGTTGAAAAAAAACGAAAGTTCTTACATGTAAGTGTCCTTTTTCTATCTGCGAAACGTCAGGAATCCAGACCTTCTCTACTCGACTTGTGATTTCCTCGTCAGGGAAACAAACAATACTGTATCACTGCGTCGATATTCACAAGCTGATTATGTAGAAGAATGGTGTAAGATCTAGTATGTACTTGCTCTCTGTATGGTGCACACAGGTAAAAATCCACGCGTAATGGTATGCTGTAAATTCTCAGAATAATCCAATTATGTATCAGTCCCGAAAGCTCTAGCATCTTCTTCAAGAACAAAACATGAGTGTTATCTACATTTTAAAAGTCAACACACATCGCGAAACATTGCACAAATGGCGCAGTACATGTGCAATGCGGCCATTTCAGCCAGTAACATTTGACAGTAAAGTATCGTCCTCTGCATTGGACAAGGTTAACACTTTTGACGATAAAATATGTTAGACACCATCCAAAATGTGCATGCGTATACTGTGAACAAGACGGCTGCCTTGCGAGACAAGCTGATGTTCGAGTGCGAAGTGCTGTCGAGCAGTCTACTGTGGCCTCATGAACCCGATCAATCGAAGAAATCACATTACAAAGCGAATGCGTGGACGATTGACTGAAGATACAGTTGGTGCTGATTTTACTGCGCAGCCTAGGGAATCAAGGAAAATCGTGTGATTGGCTCTGGGCGCGGTGAGCAACCTCTTTAAAATCGGTTATGTCAACTGATAAACCCTGTTCACACAGACAAGAATACATGGTCTGTTTTGTGGATCTGACGTTCCATGAGTGACATAAACATTCTGACATACATGATGTGTCTTTTTACCTTCGTGCATATCGCCTCGACCATGTGTTTCTCTCGCGTATAAGCATGATTTTTAACGTGAAATTTGGTAATCTTTATTTGTATCTGTATATCCAGTATTCCCTTTGAATATAAACATTAAGGCAAGCAAATGCTTACTGATGCACATGCAGCGCCAATCCCACACTGATTACAACTGCGTTCAGTACAAAACCAACATTGTCGGTGTATAAATGTATTGAACAGCTCTGAACATGATTACCTGCATTCTGATAAAAAGAGAAAAACACAGCTCAAAGAGAAATAGATGCTGTGGGAACATGACGCGATTTCTTTGTTTTTTGCATGTTTTAAAGATAATTTCTGACTGATAAATAGGGGGATCTAAGACTTTTAAAATTGTCCTTCCAGTGGACGCTAACTAACGTCCTTTCTTTGCAAGACAACACTTGGTAGCATTTATCTGAAGATTGAACTACGATGTGATGGTGTTTTACATGTGTGCCGTAATCTAGAAGTCTGGCCTACGTAGCAATTGCTTTGACAAAAGAACACTCTATTTAACTCGTCATTGCGTGCTGAATATTTTGATGTAAACTCTGTTATTTAACACGTCAAAAACTGATGCTGATAACATGCAGAGTTACCTTTTCACTCCACTTTGTGGTGATGCCCGTACCTGTACCAACATAAACAATATACGGCACTGGCACATGCCAACAAAGTAATATGCTATGTTCTGATTCAATTAGAATCCATGTTGTGCCAAGCTATGGATCCTCGGTCATTTTTCCAGCTGCACCCGTGGATCCGAACTGTCCAACGAGATACGAATATCAAATTTATATATGTAAATATAAACGCTAAGATGCAGGTTCCTTTTCAAACAGTGGCTTTAAAAAATCTTCAGAATAGATATTTATTACACAAAAATGTACATCCTTATGTGGCGTCTTACATTAGATTTCCAGTGTTACACAGGGGCATTAGGTAATTTTTTAACAACTGCGCAATACCCATAAACGGCAATCAGCCTTTTAGTTATCTTAATCCTGTTGGCCGTTCAGCACACATGTCGAAATACCTCTGAGTATTGTGAAATAGTTACATACGGTTCGTTATCTCCAACATGATATGCTATTGAAACTAAAGACAGATGAAGGACCTGTGTAGCCCATAAGGTAATTAATCGTGACCACTCACGGGACACCTGTTACACAGAACAGCTGCAAGAGTAGGCACCAAAAACTCTATGAGGCTTTGAAAAGCAACTGGCACCAGCTCAAACATAATGCTCTCTCTCTCTCTCTCTCTCTCTCTCTCTCTCTCTCTCTCTCTCTCTCTCTCTCTCTCTCTCTCTCTCTCTCTCTCTCATCCTTTCTGTCTCCTTTTTAATTTAAAGAACCCCACATCAAATGTTTAGGTAAGCTGTCCACAAAAGAAACACCCGTCTTCCAAATGGTGGAAAATATGTGTTTTCATGTTACTTCCAAAGGAAATCCCAAATATTACTGATAAAAATGTCAGAGCTGAGAAAAAAATCCCGAACATCAATCCTTTCTACACATATCATCATTTTTAACGTTAATACACATTCATTACAAAAATAAATTAATTCACTCAGGTTCGTGGATGTTCGTTCATCACTCCATGTCTTCAGTAATTCCAGAGAGGGGTACCAGTGCTGTCTGTATTATAACAAAAATAATTGCATTATTATACTTCATATTTCATCTAAAACTGCATCAAGTTTTGTTGGTGATGAGGAACAATAGAATATTGACTCAAACGGAAATCTAATCTTGCAGTAGTTCATAATGGCAGATCTTATTACGTTCAATTAAGCATGATGCCAGAAAACAGAGCTACTTCATATGCCAACTACTGAGTAGCACATAGTTCGTTTCAGGGTGGCATGAAAAAGTCATGACAGGATGGTTTAAAGCAGTTATTCGCTTTGTGTCATCACTGGCTTCACCTAAGTTGCATAAGCCATAAATGAGTACAGGAAGTTCATGTATAAAGGCCCTGGCCATATTTATATGCCTGCCTTTGTCGGCGTACCTGAAACCAAATCTCCATCAGGACCAACATGTGAGCCTGAACCAAACCTCTATAGCAATGTGAATTAACTTTAAAAACTGACTTGGCCTATTTCAGCTGAATGGGTTATAAGTTATTACGATGACAATTATGGCCTTAATAGGTCACGGGGTCAGACAAAATTCTGTTAGAATGTACAACCATGAAAGTTATGAATACTTATGATACAAGGGATAGTGAGATTAGTCTTAGGAAAGTTACGCCCAAGATGATACGGTAATTTCTGCAGACAGATCAAAATATATTTACCTTCTTCAGTTTTCGATGGTTTGTAAGTCCAATAACTTAAGTTTGTTTATGAGAAATGTACCTAGTAGGAATTTACACATTGTCATGTTTTGTGCAATCCATATTTACTCTTGAACATGAGAAAGATATCCCCATTAGAAATAATGATCACACCCTGATCATTTGATGCTACCTGCCCCAATTCAGAGGTACAGCTTCCTCAAACGATCCACCTGGTAAAAATAGGTATAGCAGGACTTTGGTCATAAAGTTACGTTAATTGCATCACAGCAGGCCACCCTCCCTATTTTACAACGAATATGGCTAGGCCTGCCAAATAGTATTCTACCAGGCCATCGGTATATCTCAAACATGTAAATCTGGTGTTAAATAGCAGATACTTATTAACTCTAGACTGGCAATTAAAGTATGGTATGTTACAGTGCAAAAACTTTAATGAAGATCCACAGATTTTGGCAACGTTCCTTATTGGTGGTCCCAGCCAGGTTCCATGTTCAAGGTCCTATCACATGTCGCCTTACATGGCCTGACAATTGGACCTCACTCTGCAAGATATATCAATGGATACCATGTGTGCATGGAATGTCTGACCTATATGAACTAATTGTATTTAACACCCTGGTCTGCTTTGAACTGGGGTGGATATAAATATATTAATTTTAGCATTTGGCAGCACTTCAAATCAATTTTGCATATATTCACATGGGGGGGGGGGGGGGAGTATTGTAGAAAGACACCAAGTTAATCACATTTGCCACAGAGGTAGTCAAAGTACCACATCCCTGGTATATATGGACGTTACTTTCTCTGCTTTTGAATTGAAATCGTTGAAATGACATTTTGTTTTATGACAGACGTACACAACCTATCAGATCATATGGCTGCATTCTCTGCAATAAACTTCCATTCACTCTTGAATAATGATTAAAACATAATTATATCGAAGCCTTCAATGGACATGCTATCACAAAATTCTTGAATGATTTGAAGACAACACATTGGGAAAATATATTTTAAAATAGCTGTAGTGCAGATCCAGAAATAACTTATGATGAGCAGTTTTGCTACTAATTATAGGAAGCAAAAAATACTCATTTTTTAAAGAAAATCGTCAAATTCAACAGATCCAAACATAAAAAATCTAAATGGATCTACACAGGCATAGACAATAAAATCAAATACAAAGATAAACTACGTATAATAGTTCACTGCGTCCCACCAGACGATGTCCGCCATATGTGCCCGACAGTAAACTGCAAGACTGATCACATGAACTAAGAGCAATATAAAAATGCAAAACACGACTAATATCACAGAGAATTTGAAATGCACAAAACGGACATTAAAAACAAATGGGCACCAATTCGAGAAGCCCTGAATAAGTCTCATACACGCACAGACTTTCCCAAATACCTCAACTGGAACGGAAATAAAATCACAAATGAGAATGACATAGCATTCATTCATGGGCAGCGGGCAACAGCAATTCAGATGGCTGCATTTTAATTTTTAACCAGTGTTAGTTTCAGCACTAACCACAGCTCCACCAGGCAATTTATAATAAACTGCTTTTTGTTTTAGAAGTACGAATAACATGTATCCAAAGGATACAATAATTTTGTGATTTCATGCGTTGAATTTGAAGCAAACAGTTTGGATCTGTTATAATTTCTCAAGGTAGGTCGCAACGCGTGTTTACATAAATCTGTTGACAGAATTGCTAACTTCCATTTGAAACCGTTGACCTACCGTTTCCATTATTTGGCATTCCTTATCCATTCCAAATGTGCTGGTAAAGTTGAAGACAGTATGTAAGCACAGTCCAACAGTGTTTGCCTGTGTGTGTGTGTGTGTGACGCTCTAAGGTTGCTAGAACGAATAGAACTCCTCGCTTACATTAACTTACAAACACTTAAATTCAGAGTTGTAATTCGGCACTATGCTTAGTGATAGCAATGGAGTGCCACTTTACTCGGAAATTAGCTGGGTAGCTGGTAGACCTGTGTAGGCCTGCTATGCAAAAAGTGCTGCATTGGGGGTAATTATTAGAGGTAAATTAAATACAGCCATGAAAGAATATACTTTAATACTCCCCATCCAGTAGTTGTGTTGATTCGATGACCTCCTTCGGATATCATGACCTCATTGCTACACCCTTCAGGCATGACCGGACGTCGATCATGGAATCCACCCAATCACCAGATGGGGAGCATTAAAGTATATAACACACTTTAACAACTTCTTTGCACATGTAGGACCTGATTTGGCCAAAAAATGTTGGCACAGCAGAAAAAGCTCAATTGCAAACATATCTGAATAAAATAAGTGTACACTCTAATTTTCATTCTATCCAATAAATGCAACTAAAACTGAAAGCAACTAAAACTGAAAAAATTATTAGAAATTTAAAACGAAAACAGAGTATGGGAATTGGTAATATAACTCTTGTACTACTCAAGCTGAGTGCTCAAGCCGTAGCTGCTCCTCTAACCTGCATCATACACATTCCCTAAAGGCTGGAGTCTTTCAAAACAAGTTGAAAATTGCTAAAGTCATACCAATACATAAACAGGTGATGTACATTATTTCAATAATAACAGAGCCAGATGTCGAGCTATTACCCACACAATAAACTATTCTTTAACCATCAATAAGGTTTTAGAAAAAAAAATACTGTACAGAATAAGCCATATTAGAGCTAATAATCAGAGTATATACAGACCTGGATAATAAAAAATACCTATAGCTTTATTTCTATATCTTTCAGAGGAATTTGATACCATTGATCATCATATCCTTCTAAGAAAACTTAAACATTATGGAAAAACTAACACAGAACTTATCTGTGTTTAAAGCCCTATTTCTAACAGGACACAGCATTTTTAAGCTTGAAAACAATTGTATTTGTGTCGTTTTGCCCACAACCACTTCCTAGTAGTCATTACCCTATTCCGCAGTCCGAACTCTTTACTCTCCAGAAGCCAACCTGTCCCTGTCTAGCCCATATACACATGGAATTACGATTGTCCATATATTGCAGACGTTCCTCTGTAAAATTTGACATAGGCTGTATTAGCCCAAATAAATTTAAGGGTCTTCAGCGGGTAACTACTCAACATTTTTCGGAGCCTTTTACCCGTACATGTCTCTCTGCGTAGCGGCTCCTTGTCTAAGCTAAATATTCAGCAAAGACAACCCACATAATAAAGAATAAACATGAACGTGGCAAATGATGAATTAGCTAAATACGTGAAGTTTTGCTTATAATTGCAGAGCTTCATAAACATGTGACATTTGAGAAAATGCTGTCAATTTTGAGTAATTTTTAAAAATTGAGTAAATGTGCTTTCAGGCATGTCAGAAAAGAATGGAAGTCATTAGCATTTATGCCAAAATAATGTTATAAAAACAATTTTTCTTAACAGGATTTTAAGTACAATGAGGCAAGCTTTTAACTGTCGTCAGTAGCTGCTTGCTACCTATAGCCCCTGGGATTTGACTTAACAGAAAACAAGCTAGCCTAAAATGTCTGAAACGTGAACATTAAAACAGAATGATGCCAAAAGATAAAGTTAAGTAGCAAAATAGACAAGTCTAAAAACTGTAAATTATTGTAGCCAAACTTTCTAATAAGCTTTGGATATTAACAGCAAAATTATAGGGCAAGTCAGAAAAGAATGGAAGTCATTTGTATTTTAGTCAAGAGAATGAAATGAAAATATAATATGTCTTAACCAGATATCAAGTACAATTAGACAAGCTTGTAACTGTCGTCCGTAGCTGCTTGCTACCTATAGCCCCTTGCGGTTGTGACCCAACAAAAAACACGCTAGCCTAAAATGTCTGAAAGGTGAACATTAAAACAGAATGGTGCCTAAAGATATAATTAAGTAGCAAAACAGGCGAGTCTGGCCCTGGCGGGTCTCTTTTTGTTTTTGGCGGAGGAAATAAAATTTGTGTTCTGGGTGGTTGGGCCTGTGCATTTTGGAGGGGGAACTGGTGTCTGCAGTTGGTGATGAATATTTCTAGGGTTCAGAGGACCGGTTTAGGGCCATCGGTTGCCTTTTGTGGGTGGCTGCCTGTCTCAAGTCAGGAGTGAAATTTGTTTCTTCACATTGGTATTGGAAAAGAAATGTAGATGCTTTGGCGGGTCTGAGGTCTCTTTGCCGTCATTGTTGGGTTTGGAATTGGTGAGTATGGATCGTGTGTTTCTGTACTATTTGAAAATTACTTCATTGGCTATGTTGTGCTGTGGGCTTTGTTCTCCGACTCATAGTTATAGTGGAGGTAGGGCGTGTTTATAATGTTCCAGATTCATAAATATCACAAAAACGATGTAGGCCTACTTTACTCTTTTACTTTAAACTTAGCTGACTGACGGGTCGGGAGAACTAAGGGGTGATGGGCCTGGCGGGTCTCTTTTTGTTTTTGGCGGAGGAAATGAAATTTGTGTTCTGGGTGGTTGGGCCTATGCATTTTGGAGGGGGAACTGGTGTCTGTAGTTGGTGATGAATATTTCTAGGGTTGAGAGGACCGGTTTAGGGCCACTGGTTGCCTTTTGTGGGTGTCTGCCTGTCTCAAGTCAGGAGTGAAATTTGTTTCTTCACATTGGTATTGGAAAAGAAATGTTGATGCTTTGGCGGTTCTGAGGTCTCTTTGCCGTCATTGTTGGGTTTGGAATTGGTGAGTATGGATCGTGTGTTTCTGTACTATTATTCAATCTCTAAAATGATCTACTTATTTGCAAACTGCCACTGGTATACTTCAAGAGTCCATATTAGGGCCTCTTCGATACCTGATATACATGAACGATCTTTCCATTACTAGCACCTTTAACTCTATAATGTATGCAGATGACAAAAATTTATTGAGCATAATTTGTAACTTGCAATGTACAACTACTGCCAATGTTTCATCTACATACAATATGAATAAAGACTTGCATAGGTCAGTGATTGGTTGGCTGCATATAAACTATATTTAAGCGTATACAAGACCAAGTTTAGGATAACTCATACTAAGCAGACGAAACTGTGTCAATTCCAGAAATTAAAATTAACGATAAAATAGTTGAATTGGTAGAATCATTTAAATTCCTTGGTCTAACTATTGGTCAAAATCTTAGCTGGAATAATCATGTTAATCAGATCTCAAATAAACCTTTTCTCACATGTGGTCTGATTTCAAGATTGAATAAAGGAATGGTAAAAATCCATTTTAATTATGATATACAATGCCTTGTTTCTACCACATTTAAATTATGGAACCACAGCTTGGGGTTTTCCTGCTGCAATAGAATTATTAAACTACAAAAAAAGCATAAACTTATCAGATGTAGCAGATAAAATGCACATTCTTCCTGACTTTTCCAGGAACTTGGCTTCCTAAAATTTAGTGACATTATTTATCTCTCATGTATCAAATATGTTATAAATATATGCACAACATGTTACCCGCTAACTTTAACATTTTTTCACTCTAAATCATCAAACTTCTAATCCTCAAACAGGTCCTAAAAGAACTATCAGAACACGACAAAAATGTAATGATACTGAGAATGACATTCCAGTTTTTAACTCCGCCATGCTAATAATTTATACTAATACTAAAACATGCCAACTATGCATCCTTCATAAAGTAGCTGCCTTCATCAACGGAAATGTATTACCTCCAATAATTATGAACAAAATTGAAACCCATTCTAATAATGGTTTCACGCATTATGCAGAAAACCTCATTATAGATAACTATGAGTCCATGTGTAATATTGTAAATTGCTTTTTACGCACTAGAAAAATATAATGTCTGACGTAAATTTGTCAAATTTATGTTGTTTCTGACTATATTAAATAATAATGTAGTAGCTCGGAAGGGTGGTCTGTTCGATAGCGGCTGAATATTATTAGAACAGACCTCCTAGACTTTTCATCACCATAATACTTTTAATTTGAATGAGCAACAGCCTCTGTATTATAAGACCAAATAGAGTTCTTTCCAGTAAAGTGAAGTAAATAAGATTCGTAAGGGTCCATCCGTCATAAAATCGCAACCCATTTATTTTCAGACATAAAATATACAGATACACTGTCAACTAAGAAAGTTAAACCGATTGCCGTTCGTACGTTTTTATATTTTCGGGATTAACCATAGGACGAAAAGAGAGAGTGTGCTGTTGTCAGTGTGTTTAACACATGTAACCCATTTATGATACTAGACCGCTACCAGGAATAGCACGTGAGACTTATAGAGGTGATAGATATATATTATATCTATATAAGATTGCTTAAAAGCCAATATGTTACTGTATATACAGAGTAGGAGTTGGTGGCAGTTAGAGTGAAATGATCTCCACCTAAAACACATTTGACAATTCCAAATTTATACTTTGTTTTCCAGACCTACAAATGCAACAGCTTTGGTTAAATATTCATTAGCTGTGTAAGAGCTAATAGCATGTTAAAGCAAATTAGATTGAAATGTCGATTTGCTATCCATTAAACATATTGAAAATATGTTTCAAAATTAATCTGATTATCATAATCTATCTTTTCCCGTTGTCCAGTCTTAGATGTTTAAGATTTTGATTTAAAAACTCCTTTATTAGCATAATTTAAAGTTGTACAAGTCCCCTTAGATATAAGATCCATTATGGTCAATAATGTTTGGAAATTGAAACGTGACTTATATATATATTATACTATTATGGATATCAAAGATGTAAATTTGCACAGGCCCCAAAGAACCATAGTGCAAAACGCTGCGACTTTGTTCCGTATCCATTCAAAACGCTTCCCTTTGATATATAGATAGATGTCGTTATAAAATATAAATTAATTATAATTTAAAGCTATTCAAGATTTAACAATTTGTGATGCCCCCTATTACTTTTAATTTCAAAGTTTCTACTCATCCACGTATAGGGCACAAATCTACACATACAGCTATCGTCATCCCTAGTTTGAAGTTTTTAGATGCCACAATGAAGAACATCGAAAGAATTGTGGCTGTAAAAAAGAAAGAAAGAATAGTAATTGGAAAAACACAAGGTCCGTGTTGACACACAAATGCAAAAAGCCTGGTCAAACTTAATGCTAGTCTTATTATAGCCGCAAATAGCCTATGGTTTGAATTGTACTGTGTACATGAAAAATATATTTGAAGATGCAGCGCTGTAAAACAATTGATCAAAACAAGTAATTATTTGCAAATACCCTGATGACATTATGGTAATATACGTACCTGGCCCTGTTATAGGCTAACAGATGATTTACTAAGCCATCATACATACCAAGGAACATTGCCTTTGGTCGGAATTGACTTGGATTTGTTTTGTTAGGACTACGGTTTGGATATGGTAATGACACTGTCTAATCTGGGGGTGGTCAAACCAGACCTAAAGATGGAATCGCTAATTACATTATCCTTTTAAAGTTTACCTCTCATATTTCACGGTTGAAATCTAAGATATTACACAAGCTGCAGAATAATGGCATTTCAGCGGCGTCTTGCATGAAACCGATCTATCCAAATAGGGCTTGTAATGTGGCTTTTTAAATTTCACGTTTACACGTTTGCTTCAATTCATCAATTTGCGTTGTCATAATATAATTTCACCCGATAAGGCAGTTTTTTTAATTTATCTCTCTCTCTCTCTCTCTCTCTCTCTCTCTCTCTCTCTCTCTCTCTCTCTCTCTCTCTCTCTCTCTCTCTCTCTCTCTCTTTGCTTAAGTATTTTGTTGCCGAGATGCATCGATGCATAGTCTTTTTCGTCAATACACGGGTTTGACGAAAACAGCTGGTGGTTTTGATCACACCTAACCGAATAGCTTCGAATTAGATAGGTACTGATAACACCATTTTTTATGTGTGCAAGTGCCTCTGGCTGTGTCCAGGTAACACATTAAACTGACGTCAAAGTAGCTAATGTGCAAAATGGGAAACAACATCCATTTTAAATACGATTCAACAAATGTCCAGTTACCTAAACTTAACAAAACTGTATATGTGGTTTCGGTAACCCGACCGATCCTGCTGAATAGGCCCGACCCTGGATAAATTTTATTAGACGTAAGAAAAATAGTGTCAGGCAGACCTTCCCTGATGAAAATTGATCGAATATGGCTGAAATTATTTATCAAGAAAGTAGTTGTCGTGTGTCAACTGAAACACAGCATTTTATTCTAGCCTGTCTGGCGGGGAAACAGCATAGCTGCATAGCCTCGGTTGTTCTGTGAAACAGCATAGCCCTGGCTGGTGTATGATCCTATCGTAATTTTTGCTAGGTTCCATGTGTCCATTCCCCTAGTTACTAGCGTCAATGCGCGTTAAAGTATTTTTAAAACATGACTAACTATCGTAACCTCAATCTGCCCACTCTGTTGTGCCTGAAGCAGCTATCTTCGTTAGTTACAAGTCCAAATGCAACACGATACCTTGTGCCTGTAAATCATGCACGTTGGTGAGCGCCATTTTGGACATGGCGTGCAATCCATTGCAGGACAGTCACACTAAAATACCTTTGATTTGGATATCAAAATGAATCGCGTCCTCAACATATATCATATCATTATTGATGATCTGAAATATTTGCAAAATAAATACTTTTAGTTTCATATATTATAGAATCCAAAACATATGTGATTAGTGTTAATGGTGGGATAGTTTGTCAGATGAATGTAATGTAAAATATATAATGGGACTTTTCCAGTGTGAGCAGTCCTTTAAACTGTAGGTATAATGCCTTGACATTACCAGTTGTTGGTGGCAGTGGCAGCCAGAATAGGTATATTGTAGGAGTCACTAAAGTCGCCCACAAGTTATGAATTAAGTAGGAGCACAGGGTGCAGTAGGCAAGAGCCACCACTAAGTCAAAGTTGGAGGTTAGTGGAATAGGTTGCTCCTAAACGCTGCAAATATTGCCATTTCGTGGTTCAACGATAATTATATGAAAGCAAATCCTGATAAATATCAAGCTATGATTCTCTCTTCCCAACTGTCTACTCAAATTATAGAGGATTTTTGTTTCGAAATTGATGGTGTCACTATTTTTCCTGAGAAATGTGTGAAATTACTAGGTGACTATAGCGACAATAAACTAAAGTTTGATGATGACATATATCATGTATGTAAGCAGGCTGCTAAACAAATAAGTGTTCTAAGAGGGTTTGCGCATATTCTCCATGAAAAGGGAAAGCTCCAATTTTGTAAGCCTTTATCCTATCAAACTTTTATTATTGTCCTCAAGCATGGCACTTGTGTGGTCCTACTGCCACAAAAAAAAAAAAAAAAAAAAAAATGGGAAAGATTCAGGAAAGGCTCTTCGGTCTGTCTACCATCATTCCTTGTCACCGTACCCAAACCTATTACTGCCGGCGAAGAAACCATCCCTTATTTAAAGGGCATGTCTTGGAAAATATAAACATGTTGCAAACTACGTTTTTGTTGACGGAGACGTACAAATATATATATAACAAGAGGGCTGTGTGAACAGCCCATGCTTAGCTGACCTAGACATTCATCACACTAGCAGCTCTGTGAACTTGGGATAGAATCAAGGTCACGCATGTACTGCGTAAGTATGATCTTTGTAGAACACTAACATGTGCAGCATCAAGGTCCCAATTCAAGCAGTTCTCAAGTTATAGTGAGGAGTAAAATTCATGTATGTTGCACTGTGACCCCAGTAATGAGGTCAAGGTCACTCATGTACTGTCTAAGCATGACCTTCATACAAAAACATAAAGATGCGCAACATCAAGGTCCTAACTCAAAACAGATCTCAAGTTATCAAGTGAGCAGTAAATTCTGTGACCTTGGGTATGAGGTCAAGGTTCAAGCATCACTCAAGCAGGACCATTTGCACAAAATAAGTAGATGCTTATAAAAGGTTCATTCCTACCAAGTTTGGCACAAATCTGGCCAAAATTATTGAAGTTAAAACCATCACAAGAAATTCCCATGTTAAACTTTCCCATTCAGACCTTTTTTAAAGATTTTTGAAAAAATCATAGAAAAATCCAAAAATCATTGGAGTATAACCATTAGAACAAACATGGTACAAACCCACCGATGGTACATTGCCACTAAGTTTGAAATAAATCTGACAAAGAGTTTCTTCAGAGAAGACCGAAATGTGATTTACCATTAGAATGCATTACAATGCCCATTGACTTGCACTGTAAGCAATAGACAAGGTACAATTACCGATAAGTACCCAAATTGAAAAAAATCATTACAAATCCACCAAGTTGCAGCTTAATCTGAGTGTGGGTTCTAAAGAAAAAGTTAAAAATAGCAAAACACACAAAAATTATAAAAAATAGAAAAAAAAATACAGCACCACTTGGTGAACAAATTTAGAACTAGAATTTGCCGGGAGTGTCCCTGTGCGATATCAAAGCAATTGAAAAAGGGGTCAATCAAATTTATATGACATGCTCCGATGTATGTATGTGTGTGTGCGCAAATGGATGATATTTGAGGTTTCAACACACAACAGTTCAAAAGTAAAGCTGCAAACTATAATGGCAAGGAATGGAAATCTTGCACGCCTATAGCCCTGCTGACTTCCGTGCCCTCTACAGGCCAGACACAGAAAGTTTCTATTTCTATTCTTGCTCTTGCCTACCATGTAGCTCTGCCTTTCTGGCTATCCTAAAATTGGCTGGGACTCGAGATTTTAACATTCCATTAATGTGCTGAGAAATGACAAGTAACCAGGTAAAACCTAGCTGTCAATTATCATGCTTTAACAAAATTTGTCAAGCCCTGTAGAGGATCATTTGATGGGTGGCAATATTTCATTTGAATTGAATACACAGGGTAGGGATGCACACAAATTTGAAGGGATAACAGGGGCTACTTTACACAATGGGTGAATGGCATCTGTTCAGTCCTGTCACACTGAAGTCCACCAGCTATTGGTGCCCCAGTCCTTTGCCTAGTCAGCAGTCAACCACATTATTTTCTCATATGCCCTCATTCGCATACATGCACAAAGCTGCATATGATGCTGAGCCCCATAGCAAATTTGTTACATTTGAACCTATTCGTCGATATTTTGAGACAATGCATAGCGATCTAAATTTTTTATTTATCATGAGTGATTACTTGAAATAACTTTCAATTTCAATGGGATCTATTTTCCCTTCATTCCATGCAGTGGTCAGTCTTATAAGGCCACCTTAAATGCAATTAAAATTTTCGTCATCTAATGGAAATAAAAATATAGAGAAAAAAATAAATTTACGGTGTTGCTCAGTGTAACCAAGTGCTTGACATGAAAAGATGTTTCAGCGGCTGCTTGTGTTTAAGAATCACTGACATTTAGTTTTTCTTTCTTTTGCTGATAACCATTTAGGCTACTAGTTGAGTGATAAGTCTTCATTCGATTTGCCATTTAGGCTATATATTAAGTATTTCTACCCGTTGTTCTGCTGTCATTCACTCTGGCAGGCCCGACAAAATTTCCTCTATCGTCAGATCATAAAATTCAGTTGGAACAAGTTACAAGCGCACAAAATACCTGCTATCTAAACTTCTCCATGTCATTCTTATTCCTGTTTCTCTATTTTCTTTTTCCCCTTTTTTTCGATATTTCATTAAGGTGATAGTAAATGTGAGGCATTCGTAATTTTGAGCAAATAAAACTGTCTGGGTTGTGGGTTGTGGATTTCCGCCGGAGTTGGGTATGCAGAGACAGCAAAATAGATAAACATCTGACTTCATTTGCACTGTAAACAGATCTTTGGATGCAGTATATTCCACCTAAAACACAAGAAGAAGTTTCATCATTTATTAACCATTTATTCATCATTAAGTGGCAACCACCTTTTACAATAACAATAATAATCCAACTTCGGCATGAGATTTTCGAATCACTTGCTCTTGGGGTAGGTAACCGGGAATTCTGCTTTTACAACAAGACTATGAATAGGGGGACAAGTGAAATACTGTATCATTCTTGCCTTGATGACAAAACCGAAAAACGTGGCTGAGCCTTGGCCATGCATGACACACTCAACTCAACTGGTAACTTCAGTCTCGATACTTATCAGCCATATGCATAATACCATGCTTGTGCAGTGTTATTATGGTCGAAATGATATTGCTCTTTCCAGGTAAACACTTAAAATTGTCCCTGCATTTTTTCACTTGGCTGGGTTACCTTATAGTAGTGTGACAGCCTGCCATAAGCAGTGCTGGTGGCCGATACATAAACAAGATACATCCAGGGATGGAACCACGCATCTGGAAAAAAGGGGTTTTCAAAATTTTTACTAATTGTTTTTAAAATGAGTGTCTGGGGGTCCTATCCCAGAAAATTTTCGTGTGAAATGGTGGATTCTAAGCCATTTTAGACGAAAGTGCAGCGAAGATTTGAATAAAAAGTTTAAACAAAAGTATTCACATGTATTTTGTAAAACAAAGAGGTGCGCAGAGGGGACTAATGCCCTCATACCCCCCACGAAATCCATCCCTCCTGCATATGTGCTACATTCTAGATCTAATAGTTTTCAATCTTTTATATCCAGTTTAACAGATGCAAACATGTACATAAATTAAAACTTGGATCTTAATGAAAATCATAGATAGGTTTTAAAAAACCAGCAGAAACTAAACATTTGTCTCTATATTTCCTAAATCATGAACTTCTAACCAACTGCCGTGTAGTTGATCTTGACCATCACAGTTCAAGTACATGTACATGTAAAAATAAAATAACTCTTTTCTGCCAATGCCAAATGTCACAATCCTATCACCTTTACAATCAGGAAAGGAGTAGTAGAAGATTCAAAATGCAGAAGTTAATGTACAGATAGCACTTTTAACTTGTACAAATACCTTAATTCACACATTTGTAAAGCACAGAGACTGCTCGTTTTCATTGCACTTGAACAATGGTGTAAAAATAGGAGTTGTACAAAATGAATTTCACTTTGTTTTAACATGAAATGTAAGGCAGTGTCAGTTGAATATCCATATAACATATATCTGACTTTCATCTTGCCTGCTGTGTTGATTTAATGGGCTCTTGGTTTAGATGGACCATTCGTCTGCAGACAGTTTATCACCGTACAACTGTTACTAAGGCAAAGCACTTCATACATGTTATTTTACCCAGGTGGGCCGACCCAGAGAGACCGATAATGACATGCAGGTGTCTGTTTGGTTCTGCTTCACATTTAACACCCAAGATTCAACACTACAATAATCTGCACAAAGTCACATGGAACTTGACCTATGTGACTTTGATGAGCTTTTGATCTTTGCAAAACAAATTTTGTACATGTACCGAAGATATGTTACAATTTGCATTAAATGGTGGACAGGTTCCAATTAATTAAGGAGTGGTTCAACATTTTCTCAAGAAATATAAATACACTTGAAAAATTTGAAGTATGGACTAAAAACATGCATCACAACTGACCCTCTTTTATCTATCTGCACATGTCTGTGAATACACTTTACAAAACAAAAATACATTTCATAATTTACATGTATCATGCATGTTATAGTTCTAGTTGCTACATGTATTAGATTTGCATATACGATCATAGATCTCTTGATAACTACATACACCCATAAGTCAAACATAAAGTATATGTATCATAATTTAAAATGAATTTATATGATTTTGTCATCATTTTACTGCATCATTATAAGCATAGCACACCTGCATCTTACACGCACTGCGTCCCTGTACAAAACTGTCTGTACTATGGTGAAAAATCAGGAAAATGTTGAAACACCTCCCGAGGTTGAGTACCACATAAAGCCCAACTGCATGTTCACAGTGACAATTGTGGACACTTGCGTTTATATGTACACAGTCTACGAGAGCCTAAATGATAAATTTTCGTTTTAAAAACACCTCTCTCCTGTGTACTATAAACACATAACTGAGGACACTTTTTTTGTCAGTCACAATTGACAGGTTTCACTGTAATGTATCATGGCAAGATTAATATGACATACGGAAACAATTCCTAGAATGCAATATAGTAACCAGAATCACGTTTTCTGTGCGAAAAACATTGTGCATCCCCCAAGCAGAAACCTCACACCAGAGACCACCCCTCTAAGACAGCCACCATTCTTCTGAAAAAAACATTAACCCTGACCTTTGGCCTCAAAGTCACCTCTTCAAAGGGAAGTCTCACCTCGGTAAATAATGGCAAAATTTGATGAACTTCAATCATACCTATTTTAAGATGTGACAGGGAAACCACTTTATTTTGCAAGACACTGTGACCTTGACCTATGACCTGAAAGTCATCCACAGTCACATTTAAAAAAATGTATGTGGAGTATCTGTACCAAAATTTTCAAGTGAATCTGGCTTTGACATGGTTTTGAAAAGTTAAGTTGTGAACTATCTTTGCAGACCCCAATTATTTACACTGCCCATGGTAATCAATAGGACTGCAAACCCCCCCCCCCCCCCAAAAAAAAATTCAAATCCAAAAAATCATTGGAGCATGACCATCGGAACAAAGTTGGTAGATACCTACCGGATTTACATCCTAACTAAGTTTGTAGTGAATCTGACATATTTATTAATTATTCTTACCTGTAGCCTACATAGAAACCCACCCAACCTCCCCATCAGATCATTCTTCGAGACAAATCTGTGAATAAAATAACTGTTGTATGCAGTCAAGGCCAATGGTCAGCTTCCTCGTATAGATTGTGCTGCAGTGGCCTCCATTACCTTGAGCAGAGGTCGATCAAAAATATAATCCGGTGGTATTATTTTTTGAGAAACATCACATGGGAGGTCAAAGTACCCATTTATAGTCTATAGGTAATGTATTATGCTATATATATAAGATAAGCGGATATGGTGGACAAGGAGACCAGAAATACTATATGCATCCCCTCTTACGGAAGGGGGGGGGGAGATGCATAATAACCAATGAGTTCATTACATGTTTCCTACCAATCGGAACTTTTTAATAAAAATGCAGAATGACACAGCACATTTGCTTTGACATACAATGTAAAATATTATTTGACAATACAGAAGATACATTCATTGTGTTTTAGGGGTATCTGTGCTACAAACACCACTTGGTTCCTATTTTAGGTTATGCATTGGACATAACAGGAAATGGCTCCTCGTCAGAGTTTTAGTTTAGGACCAATACAGTAAAACGTGAAGGTATTATAGTCGGATGCTTACATATACGGCTATCAATGAACATATTTAAAATCAAAAGTGTCCATCAGCTGACCCATATGTATCCATCACTGCCACCATTATGCATGCTGGTAGTGGGCACCTATTTTTTCTGCCTAGTCTACCTCAGCACCACCTCGCAACTTGGCAGTAAACGATCGATGTACCTGTACCTGTTGTAGACAAGACGCAATTTAGAAATGGTCCGTTACATGTATTTCTAGATAAATTATAAATGGGATTTGATTTCCACTATAAAAATGTTAAATATTATCTGACAACGTTACATACTGCAGAGACATGCATTATCATTTCATTTATATATATATATTGGGGAAATGCAATGACTATCAAGCTGGTAAATGGTTAACTGTTTTACCAAACATTAAGTTTTCATGATTCCCTGGAAAACCAATGCAA
Organism: Hermodice carunculata; assembly: GCA_964020975.1. NCBI lineage: Eukaryota > Metazoa > Annelida > Polychaeta > Eunicida > Amphinomidae > Hermodice > Hermodice carunculata. The sequence continues at coordinate 116,464,206 of OZ026612.1, forward strand.
CAGGAAAATCAGGTATCAACAAACTGCACTTTGTTTAGTCTTGTTGAGCAATCCACGCCACTTTAGGTATTAGACTCTGTTGATATGGTGTAGAACTGGCTGAACATGAAAATGATAATAAAGATTCATTTGGGATATACATACATATACATCTCATCTGAACACCCTTTTTCACTTTTGAAGACCGCGAGAATATGGCCAGGGACACAAGGAAAAAAACAAACAAAAGAGAACTATGATGGTCCCGTGCTCTGCTAACTGCCTTTTGGTGGGAAAAAGTGTACACCCCTGTAACAATATATTGCCCCTGCCCTCAAAGCTTGTTAACGTATAAAGATACATACAGTGCGATCAATTACTACACATTTTCTCAACACTTGACCCTTATAGCATTGTAGTTTAAAGTAAAGGTAAGTCAAAGTAATAGCTATGGTAAGGAAAGGTGAAGGTAGAATAATCCAATTTATGAATAAATAAACAAATGAATGAAAGAATAAATGAATGAATAAATAAACTAAGAAATTTCAGAAGTCCAGGTGAAATAGTTTTAAAGAGTAACCTACATACTTGGTACTTGCTATACACTACCGCCCCTATGGCTAGAGAAATGTGGCCACATAATGCAGGTTGTCTTTCATTACTGGAAAATTACAATGAAATGAGAGTCCAGTGTTTTCAAATGGCGGTCTTCAAAACCAATATGGTTTCTCACCAGAGGTGTCTTTAAAGCAAGTACCACTGTATTGCATAGTATTTGAAACAAACATTGCTTAATATCTAGTGAAGCAGGATCTAATAAACATACGTATCAAAAGGCTCCGCTGCCGGGTTAGATCCATCAGCATGTTTGTGAAGCCATGGACAACTGATGAAGCATAAATTTTGATACTTAGTTAATCACCGACTGAGGAGAGTGCAGGGTTGCCCAGTCGATGATAAATGTTACTGATAACATTACTGTTAACAGTTGCATTGAATATCTTTATCGCTAGTAACCCATTATATAACATCTCGAGCGACTGTGGTCGCGAGGCAGTTCCTCCGTCTTTGTTACAGGACCCATAGGCATAGGTCTAATATATATATAATATATATATGTTCGAACATTCACTGATTAAATGTGAATCATGTTTAGTTGGAACTGTATGTAGCATTCACCCTTTCTGGAGCCTTTGAGAGTTTGGTTGTTGAGAATTAGATATATGTACAATTTTGTCCATGATTATCAATGGAAAGATTGACCATCACCCGGGCCAAGGCAGAATTTTGTGACTACTGGCATTGCGTTGTATATTCATCAGAATACACAGATCTATACATGCAACTGTTACAATTGTCACTTTGACCTCTTTGATAGGCCTAAAAGTTCAAAGTGTCTTGGTGCTATATGCATCAACCACTCACTGGCTGAAATAAGAAATTATGCTTCAAAGTTTGACTATGGAAGCCCTTATTTGACTTCCAAGTTTAACACTGATTTAGCTGGCTTTGGCTGAAGGTTATTACATTTGCTGACTCACTGTACACAGTGTTTTATTCACACTACATAATGGTTTTAGACATATAACTGGTCTTTTCTTACAGTTTGAACAGGGGCTAGTCATATATTACTGAGGAGGATGGAATTAGATCTGGATACACAAACTGAATCTAGCATTATCCAGTATGATTAAACCAACACTTTAGTGTCATTGACATACATAATGATTACTGTAGGTAAGCCTTATCAGAATAACATCAGAACAATAGCTTTCTCGGAGAAAGTTTTATAGTACTAGTAAAGTAGTTTAGCGAATCTGTCTATGTATATGAAAAGGAAAACGAAAGATTAACAACTTTCCCATCATTATGAATTAAGCATACATTTGCATTATAATATTTATTCGTCCAATATGAAACCTGTCAGACAAACACAGAAACATCATTAAAAGAAATGAAAAGAAGATTTACTTCACAGCAAATCTGTCTGGGTGCCTTCAAACGTTTTCAGATGCTACAATTTACCATTGTTCAGCAAAATCTAAATTTTGTATATTTGTCTAATTTCCATCAATTAAAATGCTATAACATTGGTTCTTGGTTCATTCCATATGGGCATGTCACAAACTTAAAAATTGAAGTTTGAATGGCACCTCTACCAATAATAGTTTAGAACTTATTTGAGTTTTAAATTTTATATATCAACTTAATTTACATAAATTAAAATTTTACAGTTTTGGTTCATTGGGTGTCAAAAAACTTTACATTGAAGTTAGAATGGCACCTCTATCTATAACAGTTTTGAAGCTATTCAAGATTTCAATTATGTATATTGACACAGCTTTGCTTTAATGAAAATTCCACAACTTTGGTTCATGATTCATTGGATGCAGCTATGTCACAAACCTACAAATTTATGTTAGAATGGCACTTCCATGTGTAATAGTTTTGAAGTTATTCAAACAGATTTAAACTTTGTGTAGTTACCTTATTTGCATTAATAAAAATTGTACAACTTTGGTTTAAGATTGCTTGGATGCAGCTATGTCACAAACTCATAAATTGAGGTTGGAATACCACCTCTACATATAATTGTTTGAAGCTATTCAAGATTAAAATACTGTATATTTACATAATTTGCATAAATTAAAATCTTCAACTTTGGTTAATGGTTCACTTGATGCGGCTTTGCCACAACCCTAAAAATTGAGTATGAAAGGTTTGGGGGTATTCAGCTTTTAAATGTTTCTTTCCTACTAATAAGCATAATTTCAAATATTTCAACTTTCATTTACTGTCCATAATATTTGCAGGTGTCACAAACCTGTCCTTGCACATTGAAATTTTGTGTCTATCTGCAATAGTTTGGAAGATATGGAGCTTTCAAAATTTTAATTGATTTCAGTGCTGGGTCCGTCATCATGGCAAGTTTTCGGAATATTAGTGTCTGAGAAAAACTGAGGACAAATTTGGTCGTAAAGAAAGGAAGAAAATAAGAAAGAAAGAAAGAAAGAAAGAAGAAGGAAAGAATGAAGGGAGGGGGAGGAAGGAAGAAAGAAAGAAAGAATGAAGGGAGGGAGGGGGAGGAAGGAAGAAAGAAAGAAAGAAAGAAAGAAAGAAAGAAAGAAAGAAAGAAAGAAAGAAAGAAAGAAAGAAAGAAAGAAAGAAAGAAGAAAGAAAATAATTATAATGAAAACAAAACGCCTAGGTTCGCAACCAGACGTAATGATTACATACAGTATAATCGCCAACGACCACCAAATACCAACAGGACGTCTGACATCATAGCGAGCTCTTGAGGTTGCCACAGAACTGATACTTATATGACAACTAATTTTAAGAAATTCGATGTCATTATGATAGAACTTACAACCGCATTGATATTGTAAGAAATATCATGCTTATAAGGCTAGTATAAATATGTTTTCACGACCAGAGTTATATACGCTCATAAGCTGTCAGCATTATATATATATATATATATATATATATATATATATATATATATATATATATATATATATATATATATATTGTATTTGTGTCTTTTTGCCCACAACCACTTCCTAGTAGTCAATATCCTATTCCGCAGTTCGAACTCTTTACTCTCCATAAGCTAACCTGTCCCTGTCTAACCTGTATACATATGGAATTACTATTGTCTATATTGCACACGTTCCTCTGTAAAATTTTGACATAGGCTGTATCAGCCCAAATAAATTAAAGGGTCTTCAGCGGGTAACTACTCAACATGTTTCGGAGCCTTTTACCCGTACATGTCTCTCTGAGTAGCGGCTCCTTGTCTAAGCTAAATATTCAGCAAAGACAACCCACATAATAAAGAATAAATAAGAACGTGGCAAATGATGAATTAGCTAAATACGTGAAGTTTTGCTTATAAATGCAGAGCTTCGTTATGAAAGAAGAACCCCTGTCAAACAAACCATAATTACTAAATTTGTATAGTACAGGTTCAGATAAGAACAATTTGACTTACCCCTGAACCAATATGTACCCTTTCTGGCTGGACAGTTTATCCTAGTTAAACCACCCGCCAGTGTATAACTGAAGTGGAAACAAGCTGGGGCCTTATATTCAGTCCCAGTGATAGTAAAATAAACAGTTGCAACTAGACCACCTGTACAAAACCAAGGGAAATCCCAACAAGGACTGTAACAATGGACATCCTGCACCAGAAATGTAAAACAAACTCTGTGATGACACCTACCCCCCAAACAATTAAGCTCTATTTAACTGCCAACTCTGAGTCAATGTATCAACTTAATGTGTCAGGTTTGTGACATTTAAGAAAATACTGTCAATTTTGAGTAAATGTGCATTTAGGCATGTCAGAAAAGAATGAAAGTCATTAGCATTTATGTCAAAAAACATGTTATCAAAACAATTTTTCTTAACAGGATTTTGAGTACAATTAGGCAAGCTTGTAACTGTCGTCAGTAGCTGCTTGCTACCTATAGCCCCTGGGGGTTTGACCTAACAGAAAACAAGCTAGCCTAAAATGTCTGAAAGGTGAACATTAAAACAGAATGATGCCCAAAGATAAAATTAAGTAGCAAAACCGACAAGTCTAAAAACTGTAAATTATTGTAGCCAAACTTTCTAAAAATCTTTGGATATTAACTGCTAAATTATAGGGCAAGTCAGAAAAGAATGAAAGTCATTATTTGTACTTAAGTCAAGAGAATGCAATATATATATATATATATATATATATATATATATATATATATATATATATATATATATATATATAGTAATAGTATGATTTTTTTAAGTATACTTGACATCCAAGGGCATTATTGGTCTACAACCAAAGGAGCATTGTAACGTAATAGACAGACCGTAACACTTCAGCAATTAAGAACTACGAAGTTCTTTCCACTACTATTCAGTATACATGTCGCCTGCAAAAAAGCAATACAAATTCCTGGAAAGGCTTGCGTAGAATGTCAAAACATTGCCAGAACAATATATATTATACATCAGTACATTCAATATTCACTTTTATTTGAGTACTTTATATGTGAAGCGTGATTTTGGTCTACTTTGAACATACCGTGACTCGAAGACCTCTTGTAAGGCCCGGCAGCCTGAATGGAGTACCATGTCGGGATTTATATGAGACTTAATTACGATAGCGGCCCCAGTTGGGATAAATTTGGCACCGAAACCTTGACCCTTCAGACTAGCTAAGTCAGTATTCTCATTCAGTACAGCCCCTATAGTGAAGCTGCTAACAGGTCTACATTGTCTGCTAAAGTAAACAAAATACTGGAGAACACTGTTTGATAGTCGACCTTTACTAATGTATTTTGTCTCAATATGCCTGTGAACACAATATAGGATCAAATTTAGATTCAGTGGCGGGCTGATGATGTACATAAACACATCTATTCGATATTCACTTTTAATATCATGCCAATATAATTTCATGGACCCGTCAGGTTAAAAACACGACAGTTTCGTCAGAGTACTAGATTTTAAGGCTTGCCTAATTGTGTGTTAAAAAGCTCCGCATTTGGAGGTACGCCAGAAGGCATTATTGTTGAAGCCAGAAATGTAATGCATTTAAGCTTTAGTTGTCTAATATCAAGGTCCATATAACTTTCCCATGACATGCACAAAGCGGTAAAACCTTCCACTGGAAGAACTTTGGAATCAATTCTAGGTATCCTATTTCCAAACATTATAAGTCCGAATAAAAAGTTCTAGCATCCTCTGTATCAAATGGATTGACAATATCCAAGGCCTCGGGGGACATGATCATGCAACAGAAGTACAAACCAGCAATGATCTGAGGCTTTGTGGTGAATATGTTGACATAGTCAATAAATCCGACTCATGCAGTGAAAAGCGAACGCAGTGTTTCGTACAATACTGACCAAGCTTGTTCGATAAACCATTGTTCACATGCACGGTACTCCCAGCCTAATGCACAAGCATTTTAATTGTGCTTAACTAATCCCGGGTGACCATGATTTGTTACTTATTTCACCACATACCTTCCAAGCATATACTTGCCACTTTTGGTTCTTTGGTGGTTCTGGATGAGCGCACAATTAAAGCATCGCAGAGTGTTTGTCCAACAATTTTAATGGCAGTCACTTCCCCAGATCTTGACAAGTGCTGTGCAGGGTGTTTAAAGAAGCAACTGTTGTGATTTTGTCGCTCAGGATTAGCACAATATCACGAAATTCTTGGTCCCACTATCCTTGGACTTGTACTGCTCAACCAATCAAAGGTGTGAACATCTCACTGACCTGCAGCCACACACAGCTATGTGAAAGACACGCTAGCAACCTATATATCTGTGTGTAAATAATGCCCAAAAACGTCTCAAATGCAAAACTCTCGTCAACATACTTTCTCCAAATCTTGAAAGCTTAGTGCATGAGATATTCTCTGCTTCATATCCAAAGCTTGGAACTCGTCAAAGGTTCCATTGTGTGGAAATAAGCCATGCAAAAACCTGATATTCAACATGTAAATGAATGGGAAAGCAGGGGTTGTTTATACCAACTCAGCGTCAGCTGTGATATCACACTGAGGATGAGAATGGTACAATTCCTATTACCACCGCCAAAAGTTCGCGGTGATTTGAAGATCGTCGATGTATTGGTGTTGCCCTTATTTATGATGCATCAACATATCACCAATGCACGTGCCACAGCAAACCCACTGCTACCAGTCTCTAATTGAATCTTTATGGTCTGTTGCTTTCAATGAACATCAGTCTAATTACTAACAGCGTCCACGCATCAATTAAGGTCAGTACACACATCCTCAGTGAGAGACATAAAACATTCAATCAGTATTTCTGTATAATACATATGTATGAATTCCTCAACAGCAGCTTTGCTGGAAATAAAGCTCTTGTCATGAAAATTGTCTGGTCCGAAATCCTTTCTGCTTGTCTTAAGCTACCACTGTCTTGTTTAAGGTACCTTTTTATAGCAGACCTTAATTACGTCTTTGTTCCAACCCAGAAATACTGTTTTCTCATAAGAGACACAGTTCCCTATGTTACCAATTGGTCTGTGAGAATGAACTATCACATGGACCCATTGTCAGATTTGTAGCTGTCAAAATTATGCAAATTATGGAAAATTCAAAACTTAAATCCTCAGTATCTTCAAAACTATGATAGATCGAGACACGGTTCCAAATGTTATCCATACCTTTGTTAGGATGGACTATTACATGGACCTATAGTCAGATTTGTAGCAGTCCAAATTATGCAAATTATAGAATTAAAATATTAAAAATCCTCAATATCTTCAAAACTGTAATATAAATTAATAAGATTCCAAATGCTAACTTTTAGGTTGTGAGGATTGGCTTTCATATGTGCTTATTTGTCCAGAGCTTTTCTCAGAAACCGTGCAGGCTACAATGTTTAAACTTTGCATGGTGACTGAGCGAGTGGGGATGTTGTCTCTCTAATTTGGAATAATCGACATGGTTAAAAATGTGCAAATTGCCCAGGAACAAGTGGGGTAATTTTCAAGGATATATGGGACCTTCTTGGGCAGCTCCTGCTATTGCAGATAAACACAAAATTTCAATGTGAATTTACAGGTTTGTGAAACATGCCAATGTAATGGACAAAAAATGAAAGTCGTAGAATTTCAAATTATGCTAATTAGGGGCATTTTCAGCTTTGTCCAGGAACAAGTGATGCCATTTTCAACGATATATGGGGCCTCCTTGGATAGCTCCTTGTGCATATATTACCCCAACCGGCTTTGTGGACATTTCAAGTACCATTTTTAGCAGGTGCTCAAACTTGTCTTTTGGTGGCTTACATATCATGTAAAAGGTGAGCCTGTTCCACATACATGTTTTCTGTCTATTTCAAGCATAATTGTGTTGTGCAGGCTCTGTATGTGTCATTTTAACAACTAACAGCATGAAGGGATATTGACTTTTTTGTACCGAGTAATGGCTGGGAAAACACCCCAAAAGTATGAACTTCCGAAGTTGTTATCTCAGCAAATATTGACTTGATGAAGTAAATCTGTATTTAAAGCAAAAGGGTGACTTATTGTCTTACAACTGCCAAGATGGCAAGGGGCGGACTTATACAGTTATGAAGTTATTAAAGCAGTTTGTAGATAAAGTAGGTGCTGATGCGGTGGCAAAATGGCTGCAGAGGCTAGGTTTCTAAATAAAGCTGGCCCGCAGGTGGGCAATATGGCAGCCACTATAGGCACAGGCAAGCATTCCACTCTGATGTCCACTTTGCATGTAGTAACACCTCTCTCATTAACTTGGCCTTCACTAGTTGCTTGACCAGACCTGTTTGGGGTATCCCATAATTATGTCTGGCTGCCAACCTAGACATTTTGTTTTTCCAAAATTTTGTTTTTTCCCTTCTTTCTTTCTTCTTGGCGAACAAATTTGTCCGGCGTTTTTCTCAAACACTATTATTCCAAAAACCACCAAACTTGCCATGGTGACTCACCAACTGGTGATATTGTGCATCTCGTTTGGAATAGTCATGATGTTTGAAAGTATGCAAATTAGGGACAATTAAATTTTTAAAAGCTCCATATCTTCCAAACTATTGCGGATGTATACAAAATTTCACTGTGCATATATGGGTGTGGTACACCTGCCAATATAATGAACAGTAAATGAAACTTATAGAATTTCAAATTATGCTAATTAGGGGCATTGAAAAATTTAAAAGTTGAATAGCTTCAAAATCATCACATATAGGGGTGCCATTGCAACTTCAATTTGTGAGTCTGTGACATAACTTCATCCAATGAACTATGCTCCAAAATTGACAATTTCAATTCATGCAAATTAGACAAATACATAAAATTAAAATGTTGAAAAGCTTCAAAACCATTATAAATAGTGGTGTCATTCCAACTTCACTTTCTCCGTTTGTGACGTGGCCACATCCAATGAACCAGGAACCAAAGCTGCAGCATTTTAAATTATGCAAATTAGGCTAATAAATAAAACTTGGATAATGTTAAAGCATGGCAAAGTGTAACATTTCATACTGTTTTCATTTTGAAACCACCAAAACAGATCTGCTTGGAATGAAATCTTCTTTTCTAGTTTTCTTTTACCTGAAACCTTTATGTACGGTGACCATTTTTGTCACTATCAATTTGTACGTCTACTTCAGCTTGACTGCCTGTCTCATGTAATAAGTGAAATCCATTTGTTCATATTAGCATTGGAAGATGGATGTTGATTTTTTGTTAATTATTGAATCTCTGCCTTTTACTGCAATTAATTTTGCTTTCATTGTTTGGTTGAAAATTAAGAATAGGGGACGTGTTTTTTTCTGAACTGTTAGGTTCAAAATCAGATTTTTCCAAATTCCTGACCTATTCTTGCAAATCTTTGTGGTCCGTCATGGGCTGCTTATGACTCTTCAGTAGGAAATCACAGATACATGATGCAATACGCACATAATTCCTACGTTACTATTGTAATATTGGCTTCAAAATCCTATAAAAATAGCATGGCCAGCAGGACAACCAATGTGGTAATAGATACAAAAATTTTTGTGCTGCTATCTGAAACCCAAATATTTTTGTCTTTCACATACACATTGGAGAAACCCGTCTCAATATCCCAATATGCAACGCAAAATTATGTATAATTGTTGATGAGACCTTTTTATACCAGCATGACCTTATTAAGTTTCAAGTGTCCATGTAAGCGTATTTTATCATATAATCTGTAATAACACGGTACACGGATTGTAACAGCTCAGTGTCAAAGGCCGCATACGATCCAACATGACTGTAGTATCTATGACGCCTCTATACGAGGACTCGAATTTTGGCTTGCAACAAATGCTGCTACATGTACATTGTCATTATCACATGTGATCATCGCCAGTTCTACTTGTTGCCTGTGTATCCTACTTGGGGGGGGGGGGGGGTCCGTACTGGCGTACTGGGCATTTTTATAAGCTACACTTACGTACTGGAAACATTTTTTTAATTTCCGTGCTTCCTAACAACCATTATATGTACATTTTCTCATTTACCGTACCTTGTACTTGGGCAAAATTATTACTTGTACCATTGTACTAGGGCCCCCTCCCCTTACCCCACTCCATAACGCATAGGTCTTGCCAAGCCTCCACTTTGCGTTATGGAGGCTGCACTGCGCATAGTCGAGCCAAGCAATCAAATTTCAGTTTCTACGACGCGTTGCCTGGAATGTTTTCCGCCACGCATAGTCGAGTTTCGGCGACGCGTAATGGAGCAACCCATGGCCCCTTTTACCTGAAGACAAACAAACCAATCATTTAAGTTCTTAAAAACATAATGGATAGTATAACAGTCAATCAAATTAGAGTCTTTACAAAGCGTCGTCGAGGTAGCCAATAAAATTAGAATCTCTACAACGCGAAGTTGAGACTTGAAATTCTCCACAACGCGTCCCCGATGCAGAGGATCAAATGACAGACTCTACAATGCGTAGTTGAATGGTTGTAACCAGTATTTCAAAAAGGACATTGAACGGGGACTGCATTATTTTTTTTCCGCTTAACTGAGATAAACAACGAAGGAAAGAACGGCTCAACATGGTCAGGCGGCCACAAAACTGGGAGCATCGTAAATTTGACCAAATTTGATCCCGCCTCCAGGCATTTCATTGGAAGTAGAGGATCAAGAAAACCAGTTCCTGTTCCAATCCTGTTCCTGTACAATAATTGGAAAATACCGTCAGTGCATTGGAACAGGGCATGGATGGTACTGCATTATTTTATGACATTTTGGTTAGCTATTTCAAGACACGAAAATATAGGCGTCTGTAAATGTTACAAATTTGAGTCTATCACTAGGAAAAGCACCAGCACTGCACCCCACCCCCCACCCCACATACACACACAAAGATCCTTCTAATCACATATGATAAGATATGGTTTGTCGAGACGTTTTGAAGAAAATCACTTGAATACTACCAAGACCGGCCAAGACCGTTGGGTGGCTAGGCAGGGCGGGAAAGCGTAATCTGTCAGCCTGTAGGTCTCAACAGCGTGCCTCCGCACGCCGGCATGGCGCGATTTTGTAGAAGCGATAGTTTCTAATGTTTTCTGCCGATTTTTTCATTATTATAACAAATTAAAGTTTTTTTGTCGTTTAACAGATTGTTTATGATTTATATACTCTATACTTATTGTACTTTGCGTATGGAAGGGAAAAAGATGTGGTGTTATGACCTGGAACTATACACTCTGGTTGCTGTCATTTGCGTCCCTCCGGTACGCGTCGTCGAGACCATTAATTTCGCAACGCGCGGTCGAACGGGTCTAATACACTTTACAAGAGCATCAGTGATTGGATAGTATGGGTACACGCTATGGGAGGCATAAGTTTCTGCACTACACGTCGCCGAGCCTCGGCGACGCGTTCGGGAAGAACGTTTGCTCGGCAACACGTGGTGGAGACTGTAATCTTATTGGTTGGCTCGACTATGCTTAGTAGAGACTGCAATCTCATTGGTTTGCTCAACTATGCATTACCGAGCCTCGGCTACACGTAGTGGAGGCTTGGCTCAAGACCTATGCTTTATGGCCCTGTTGTCTTGCCATAATCATGTTTAAATGTAGCAAAAATGGCGGCTTTTCTGACTAGGCGCGGGTGTTCCTGTACTTAGGTCACAAGCTATTCAATACAAATTTCAACCACTTAACATAAAAAATTTGCATGCACTGAAGTAAATTGAAAAGTGTTGTTATAGATAACAGCTTCATTCATTAAAAATTAAGAATTTTTCCAGTATTTCTTATCATCTTTAGGCCGCACAATTTTATTATATCCATGGATCTGGCCCAAGGAAGTGTTAGAAAACAGAAGTTATATTCTGGTTACCAGGGTAACGTGACGCGTTGAAAGGGGAAAGGTCACCTCCTGTGTTGAATAACCTCTGACCTTAATCACCCCATGGCTAGGCTGTGCTGAGATATAGATTCGGTTTATTGCTTCAAAACTATTTCAGTCATCTGGCCGAAGTTTTGGATTTCTTGTCTGAATGCTGATGTAAAATTCAGGAACAGGTACTACAGTGATCCTTAGAGGTCGCTACGGAACTAATGTTAACATTAGTTACGAAGAGAACAGTTAATTGTATGACTTCAAATAGTTCCATTTATTTTAACATATTTTATTGAAAAACAATAGGAGACATTCATATTTAACTGCGATCCTGCTCACTTCCTGTGTTGCCGGGGCAACAGACATGCTTCCACCACTATCAGGGCAGATTTGTATTATATACTACATAAAAACATCTTGGTTCAGGGGTAAGTCAAATTGTTCTTATCTGAACCTGTACTATGAAAATTTGGTAATTATGGTTTGTTTGACAGGTATTCTTCTTTGATATGAAGCTCTGCATTTACAAGCAAAACTTCACATATTTAGCTAATTCATCAATTGCCACGTTCATATTTATTCATTATTATGTGGGTTGTCTTTGCTGAATATTTAGCTTAGGCAAGGAGCCGCTACTCAGAGAGACGTGTACGGGTAAAAGGCTCCGAAACACGTTGAGTAGTTACCCGCTGAAGACCCTTTAATTTAATTGGGCTGATACAGCCTATGTCAAAATTTTACAGAGGAACGTGTGCAATATAGACAATAGTAATTCCATATATATACAGGTTAGACAGGGACAGGTTAGCTTATGGAGAGTAAAGAGTTCGAACTGCGGAATAGGATATTGACTACTAGGAAGTGGTTCTGGGCAAAAAGACACAAATTCAAATCTATAAACAACACCTTTTCAACCAAAGGAGAGCTCAGTTTCTAATCAATTCAGGAATCCTTTATACTTCAAATATATGTTAAATTTTCTTAAGATTAATCTGTTTTCATGTTATTTATTTTATTGACAAAGTACTTTTGGCCATGCTAAATACATGGATCTGTCCTGATGCAGGTGGCTCCCTCTTTTGCTCCATAGGTGTTAGAGTAGGACCGCATTTAAATATGAATACACTCTATTGGTCGACAGGTTCAGCAGCCTATATTAGGGTCTCTTGTACATATATAAGACAATACAACATTGATGTTTCAAAACACTAATACACAGATAGGCGACATACGGTTTTCAATAGTTTAACTGACCAGGCAATACAGGACGGTTTTATTTCAAAAGTAGATGCAACTTTCCAATATAATCAATCATCACAGGAAATCATTCGCTGCGCAAAGTTCAACGAAAATTTCTTGATATCACATTTTCTTACCTAAAATATGCTTTTGGATCCGTATGACATGACTTCCCCTAACATTGTCTACAGCGCTATTCATTTTCCCCAATCATCCAAGGCTATACCAACGCCTATACCTCGGAGCAACAGTCTCAAAACACTTTCAAATTTAAAAGAGGCTGATTCCAGGGCGGCCCATACTACCCTTGATATTTCTAATTATATCAAATCCCTGCAAGAATGGTTATCCCAGAAAACAACAGAAAAAATGTCTATGATTTAGCCGGACAAAAGATACAGACAATACCTTTTGCTAATAAATTTAATCTGATGACCAAAAACCGTAGAAGGCATCAGTGAATCCCGAAACTTTAACATATCTGGACAGATTCTATGAACCTGAATTTAAAAGGCTCTAAGTACAGAAGTTTCTTCCTCTGCAGGGGTAAGCCGGTATCAGTTCAGATTTCTATCAGAAACAATACAATCGACACCACAGAACAAGACACCCATAAATTCTAAGGCTCTACCACAGCGTACAACGGCAAATCAACAGAAATATATCATTTATTGAATGATTATTTTTCAACCATACTGAAGCGTAGTAGCAAAATCACTCATCCGAAATGAGTATGAATTTAGAATTTAAATAAATAATCCCCTTCCTGCAAAGTCATTTTCTGTTAACCACCAACCGAGAGCTTACCAAAAACTAAACATGTAACATGGAGAATACCAGACAATACACCTTGACCATATCAAATCCTTACTAATGCAAGGCTAATACCTGCGATTAATGGCTGTAATAGACATTGATATACACTTGAAATCTGCCAAATGTAACATGCCTGAAGAAAAATATGAAGTATGGGTTAAATCCCATACTAAATACTCTATCTACCAAATACAATTTGAACCACTGGGATAAACGGCATTTCAATCAATGCACCCACTGCAAACAACCTCAACACCTGTCAGACATAGGAATTTTATGTGCAACCCTGCAAGAGCAAGACCACTATCCGTGGTGACATGACAGTGTTCCAAAGTTTGTATCATTTCTTCGTGTCAATAACACCTCCAGATATAACAGTCACTGCTGCTTTCATAATAAATGTCACATAAATCCAGCCGATATCTTGCCAACGTCAGACTGATCTGATCTTCCAATAGTCAATAATACGAGAAAGACTATCCAAATGTCCACGTTTTTAACTGACAGCGCCATGTGGATCAAATATTGAGCGCCAACACATATACAAATCTAGCAAATATCCGGCTCTTATATCTGATATGGGAGTGACTGGATTTGAAGTTACCTTCTGAGCCTTTGAAATACGCTGTCATGGAACTATTGCAAAGCAAAGGACAAGAGTCATCACTTGTCAGACTCGTTATATCAGTGAAATGAACGCAAAACGTACCCTGTGCAAGCTCTTTCTTTATTTTCAAGTAAGAACATAATTCGGAATGGGAAAACCTCAATATATTAAAGATGACTACTAGGCAGATACCTTTAGTCCTGCAACAATATCACCATACACATACACAGAGTTTCTCCTACTGTTGGTTATGAAGTTACTGTTTGACGTATGTCACGAATCTCACATTTTAATTAACCAATTAGCTTAATTTAAAATACTCTCACTACTCTTAAATATTCCTTAGATAGACCTTTCTTAATGCCTAACATAAGGAAATTATAATGGCACGCACATCTATCAGAGTTTTCAAAGTATTTAAAAAATTAAAATTTGAAGTTTTAGCAATTAGTGCAATTTTTAATGTTATCATTTTGACGTATTGCTCAATGCATAAGTGTGTCTCTTCAAAGACATATATAATATATATATATATATATATATATATGTGTGTGTGTGTGTGTGTGTGTGTGTATTATTAACCGGGTTGTCAGCTGAGGCACTTGAGAACATAACAAACTTGAACACAATGTAACCAGAATAATTGTTGTATCAAAAATACATAATCGCGAGGGATCTTTCTAGTTTTGCAGATGAAAGCGCGGTAATTTTAATTGAAATCTAGAATCAATACCCCAGATGCATACTGACAAGGACAGACGGAATACATTCCCTCGTATCTGATTGCCTCGGATATCTTCACTAATGCATTGATTCTGGATCCGGGACCCCCCCTCCCCCCTCATCAAAATGCCAAAAGAAGATTCTTCACGCACTAATAGCATACGGACGTGCAACTGAATTACATTTTGTAAGGAAACTGACTAGATACATCCCACGAAAGCCTGAAGTAAGGTAAGCTTTCCTGAATTTGGGGACATTCCGGCAATTTTGAAAACGGAAAAACACACGATAATAGGAGTATGAAAAACAATACATGTAGGCTAAATCATTGTGCACACATCATCACAATATGCCAATTGAGATGCGTTCGATTGTAAAAAAGCAAAGCATATTTATTCTACACTGAGATTGGGAGTGTTGTGGATGGAACAAGTTGCGAGGATGGAACAACTTTGTCGCCATATCTTGCAATTTATGAATCTATTTATATTGATTTCAATTATCAATGTTGATACATTGATTGGAAATGCACAACACATAAAAGAAATGCAACATTTTTGATACAAATTGATTGGAAATTTTCATGCAATATTTAATTTTGACTGTTCATACAACGATACAACAGAATGCCAAACATAGAGAGAATTGTTTAAACGTACTTCCAAACTTGCTTGGAAAAACTGCAATTTAATTTTATTGTATGCTGGTTGCCACCAAAAAGAAAGAAATTGTTCAAAATTGAACCTCTGCATTCTTAGGTTTCAAAGTCTCCAAATGTATAATGTCAGTGTTTAACACAATGAGTTTAATTTTTTTTTTTCGTTCTTAATGTTCCATTTTTTGTAAATTGATTCAAAGCGTCATATAGCTTGGAGTAAATTGGTAGGCTCCACGGGATTAACTGCTTCCTGCAAAAATCCTTTTAATTCTGTTACAGTGTGTACTACATTTTATCATTATTATAAAACACGGTGATGAGGGTCACATGAATTGTTGAATTTTAATTGTGACCCCTATAAGTTCCGAAGAATCATTGAGGTTACAATTAGGATTCATAAGCTGCAATCAGAAGGCACATTAGGTTTATAATTCTATTTTCATAAGTTACAATGGGAAGAATTTATTACGCGTATACAATATTATAACAGGTCTATTCATTAAATTTACTGGTGTATTAATTTCATATATCATTTTCTGATAACAATAATAAAACACAATAGACCTGCCATTGCTCTAAATGTGAATGTAGGCTTTCCTAGGGTACTAAAATTTGGTATTTAGGATCCAACATTAAAACACTATATTAGTTCAGGGTGGTGTACCATGTTCCTTTGAAGATGTAGCAAAAACCATGGTTTTTCCGTAGCCTTCTGGCATATGTCAGTCCAGCGCAATTTCATTCGCTCATTTTCACACAGACCCAATATCAGTTAATTCCACAATTCATAAATATACCATCGATTCGTGACAATGGACAAAGAAAGAAGGTAGCAAAATGTTGTTGCGATACATATGTTTGTTTTGTGCATGGTAAATGGATGAAGCACAACAGGACCTAATCTGCTTGTGTTGTACTTATACATCTGTATTCCGCATGCATATGGTTTCCAGTGGTATAGTAGAGACTTATTAAATTTACAACAGTTATTTAAAATCAGACCAAGGTAAATTCGGTGCAATCCGATTAATGAGCTGAACAATGCCATAATATCTTACTGTTTACCTACATTTAACAAAATCATGAAAAACGTCTTTCAGCACATGAATGATGCACTTGTTGAAGCCAATTTACTTAAAAGGCCTATAATATTAAACGAAACTTTTTGCATCTTATCATGTTAAAACTAGACATGGCTTTTTTGACCTTATGGACCTTTGCACATATGTTTTGGATTCACTTGGGTAAAAACGAACTATAAATTTATGTGATTCAGCTATACATACCAAGGAACATTGCCTTTGGTCGGAATTGACTTGGATTTGTTCCATTAGGACTACGGCTTGAATATGGTAATGACGCTGTCTAATTTAGATTGACTCAAAACTTATGTCTGCAGCAAAAAACAAACTGAACCAAAATTAAAAACAAACAAACAAAAACAAAGAAATCACGCACAGTCCCATTTTGCGTAGTTCAAAATGAATTGTACATAAGGGCTGTAAGACTTTAATCAAAAATTGATCAAGACAAGCAAACTGCAACTTAGCCACTTCTGATGTTATATATATATATATATATATATATATATATATATATATATATATATATATATATATATATATATATATATATATATATATATATCATCAGAAGTGGCTAAGTTGCAGTAAATATATATATATATATATATATATATATATATATATATATATATATATATATATATATGTGTGTGTGTGTGTGTGTGTGTGTGTGTGTTAAGGGATGGCATAAAGTAAAATGACGGAAGCGGTTTCAAAGATGTATCCGCTGAACCCTAAATATTTGAATAAACTCGGAAACGTTCTCCGACTCGAATATTCAATTTTCTTTCAGCGCTTTAGTACATTTTCTCCGCATCAAATTGGCTGTGTTTTTGATATTAACTACAACTGCAACCAGGAGAGTAAAAGAGAGAGATTAATGCTGCGGTAAACACATAGACTTGCTCCGAATTAGCCTTGTGTTTCATCTTATCCACAAATTGTTTGGCATTGTGCCTAAACACCTTCGGTCTCTTCAAGTCAGTGTACATTGGTTTCCAGGATGAAAAATTGGAGTACATTCATTCCATGGCTTAACTTCCACAAAGCCTGTTATTGATTGTGTGTACGGCTGAAAACGTTCGTAATCAGCACAGACGTTGCATGTCACAGAACAAGTTTCATCGCCACCTGTATAATTCGCAGGTCACATGGGATTTCGCCTATCTGATGCCATGGTTCACGGAGAATTCTTGAATGTATGTCATCTGAATCAACCTAAGGTTCATTGCAGGGATTGACCGTTTTGATGTTATGAGGTTTACAGGCATTTGCTTCTAGTGCGTAAAAAGATTTTCAGCAAATAATATATATATGCTGAAAGCACAAAGTCCAAATATTGTAATAGATTTTTTAAAGAAACTCAAATGAGGATAAAAATGATTATGTGCAATTTTAGAGCGCTGTTATTTTAAACGTTAATTCCAAACACATTTTTGACGCTTGCAGAATTATTTTTGTCATTTCGAATTTGAAAGGAAGACACCAAGTAGGGTGGGAAACGTTCAATGAAATTTTGTACTTATTTTTTTTTTCAAGTTACAGAGTGTCGAAGTTGCCTTTCAAATCCTAGCGACAAAGCTATATTCTTGCTGTGCATGAAACTGCGTACAATAGTAACCGTGATTCAATGTTGAAAATGATATTCTTTTTAGTAGCATTGACTATTAATAACAAGCATGAGAGAAGATCCAAATTTTAAAGAAAAGTGTCACATTATGTCAGCATGCAGTACAAATGACAGGAGAGCTAGGGAATGGTATGAGTAGCATTCACAATTAATGCCAAGCATGGGAGGAGATCCAAATTTAAAAAGAAAGTGTCACATAATGTCAGCATGTGGTAAAAATGTCACATGACCTCCTAAATGACCAGCCACAATCAACTTTGTAGCGCTACCACTACTGAACATACAAGCTGTACTACATCTCTGCAATCGGACACCAAGAGTTGCTCTTGCGGGATATCTTTTAACTTCTCTATGTAGGGAAAAAATCTATTTTGTTTGCACACATGTTATAATTGTTCAGCACTAAAATACATCGACCTGTTCACATGCATGTAATATTCGTCCTGGATACGATAAAGAGCATTTGGGGCATGGACGGTCTTGCCCATTTGGAATGGAAATGGACTGATTAACATGTATTTTACTCCAGACAATAAAAGAGTATTAAATACAATATTGCGAAGTATCAGTAAGAAATACGGCTAAGCCTTATCTGAGTATCTTTTGCGACAGAATGACACGTGGATAGCACTAGAAGATACATATGTGCGTGTAGTCAGCCGGGCACGTTGACTGACGGTCTGCTTATAGAAGCCCACTTACCAGGCTTTGTCTAGGAAGATATGAAAAATACATGTTGATAAAAAAAATGACACGTTTAAACGATAAAATCCTTAAAATGTTGGAAAAAAACTTGGACATATTCATGCATATCAGTTGAATTGCACGAAACATCTGTAACAAAAAAGGAAAAATAATTGTTGGAAGTCGGATCGTCCAGCAGATAAAAAAATTTAATGACACACATCGTAATTTGATGTTCTATACCGACACCTGCTGTAAATTTTAAGCCAAAGTTACGGCGATGAGAGTTAATTTGGATGCTACCCCAACAAGCATACAGTATAAAAGCAAATCTATGGCCGATATTTGGAAGTTATGAACAATTAATATGCTAAAGAGAAAGCATCCGTAATCTGAATATTAAAGTAATTAAAGATTAGGAGCTTCTGATATCGAGCAGCAGTTTGGTCATAAAACTGACTGCTGAAGGCTGAAAATATATTAAAGAATGAAACGGAATTATATAAAGGACAAAAATATATTTCAAACAAATATAAAAACCGAAACGGTGAATATATCTGTTCGGGA
The DNA here is from genome assembly GCA_964020975.1 of Hermodice carunculata. Taxonomy (NCBI): domain Eukaryota; kingdom Metazoa; phylum Annelida; class Polychaeta; order Eunicida; family Amphinomidae; genus Hermodice; species Hermodice carunculata. The sequence continues at coordinate 116,484,073 of OZ026612.1, forward strand.
TCTAAAAAAAGGCAAGTTTAAGTTGAACATCTGGCATGCATTGACAGGTATTGGCGCTTGTTGGTTATTAATAATAATAATAATAATAATAATAATAATAATAATAATAATAATAATAATAATAATAATAATAATAATAATAATAATAATAATAATAATAATAATAATAATAATAATAATAATAATAATAATAATAATAACAGCAGCTACAATACTACTACTAATAATAATAATTGCAGGGCACTACCAAGAAGGTTATTGACTATTCTGTTCAGAAATATAAATTTCCAAATAATAAAGGGCGTTAATGTTTAGCCCGTTATCACTTTAAAAGTCGTGCTAATGAGGATTATTACATTGACTCCATAATAAAATGCCACGTAAAAAGACATTTTATTCATGTACAAGCATGTCAGTGGTCCCCCCCCCCCAAAAAAAAATGAATAAATAAATAAATAAATAAATAAATAAATAAATAAATAAATAAATATATAAATAAATAAATAAATATATAAATAAATATATAAATAAATAAATAAATAAATAAATAAATAAACAAGGAAGTTTTTGATTTGCTCTTTAACTCACATTTTGCGTGTTAATTGAGTATCACATATGCCTACATTTGCTATGCTTATTGCGCTCAAAGCTACGCTGAAGGAGAAAGGACCCATAAAAAAAGGACTTGTCCTTGAATTTACACAACAATAGGTTACAAGATGCGCAAGCTATGCATGGGCACTCAAACCACACATATGTTAATAATTAAAAAGTAAAGGTGAAACGTATTTTGTATACCAGAGAAATAAAAGAAAGAAGCTCAACTTGACACTCGGAAGTAGTGAAATCATGAGCATAGAAAAATAAGAATAAATATACTGTACACACTCAAGAAAACGCAGTGCCAAACTCACATATCGTCTCTTGAGTATTCCATTCAGTTATTGAATTGCACTTGCTTCTAAAGTAGAAAAAAAACAGAGAGAAAGATAACACATTCCGTACGCACAAGATGGTTTCTCGGAACACATATCGTTAAATAATGGTCTAAGACAAGGATGCACTCTTAGTCCCACTCTTTATAATGTGTTTATTAACAACCTTCCAAATATATTTGACTCAGAATGTCACTCAGTAAAATTATATAATAAAAACAGTAATTGCTGATGATTTAATTATACTATCAGAAAATCAATTTGGACTACAAAGATGTCTTGACAAGGTGAACAAATATTGCATAGGCTGGAATGTGACAATTACCAAAAATAAAAAAAATATTTATCTTTAATAAAGCTAGCAGAAAATTGAAAAGGACATTTACTATTGGAAACAAGGCAATAGAAGTGACTAAAAAATATTGTTAGGTATAGAAATAAAAGGAGATGGCTCTTTTGCAAATTCCATGAAAATACTCAGTAATAAAGCAACCAGAGTTCTAGGCAGGCTCAAAAGACCATTCTTTAACACTCAAATAAGTGTACCAATATTTTTATTTATATTTGTTTATTTGATACCCTGATATCGCCTATTCTGTTATAAGCAAGTGAAGTCTGGGGACCATGCATGCTGTCAAATAACAAATGTTTGTTTAGAAACAGAAAAGAAGAGTATTTAAAGTTGCCGTTTGAAAAAAACGCAATTAAATTTCTTGCCATTTTGTCTAGGAGTCCACAAAAAAATCGATAAATATTGCAGTGTTAAGTGAGGTCGGGAGATACCCAATCACGTTAAAAATTCTTAATTCAATTCAGTCAGACGACTTTCCAACTTCAAAATTAGTCGAAAATATTAGAAATCATTTCATAAGCCAGTGGCAGACAGAGATGAATATCAACTCAGGCGCCGATAAAAAATTACGAACCTATACGAAATTTAAGAGAAAATTTGAAATTGAAAATTACCTTCTTACTGTCAAAAATCGATCCATAAAGAAAAATATAACAAGATTTAGAATCAGATATGTACGCTTTCTTAATGTATGGTCCGGTTTTGTAGTTTTTGTACGTAATATGTATTGTGTGTTAACAAATTACTACGGTTGTATTTGTATGGTGCAATTAATAAAGTTTCTTTCATTCATTCCTTCATTCATTCATTCATTCATTCATTCAGGGTACAAAGCCACATGCTCCTGCTGGAAACTTACAACTACATTCTCTCCCTTCTTTGGCACGAACTTTTGGCATTTGGGAAGAAAAAGGTCAAAGGTCAAACGTAAGGCTACAGGTATAGCTGCATGCAGTCATGAATAACCATAGATGATCACAGTTTTGATCAGATGGCGCGTCCGCAACTTTAGTGTCCATTTGCCTTCTGTGCGCTAAACAACTGAGGCATACGAGAAGTAATGGGACTGCGACAGAAAATTGTAGCCTGACCTGTAATCGTTTCCATGGATGTTACACATGGTCCCGATACCAGGTCGGTGCCTTTGAAATTGAGTTCTCGACCTAACACTGGATCATCGATTCAACACACGTCTACCCCTGATAACGATGTCAACTGAACTGCAAGCACATTATGCTAGGCAGCTCCTTACTGGTCAGGCACTTTTGGTGTGCTCTTGCACTTGCATTTGCGTCAAAGTTTACTTCTCCAAACTGTTAGAACTCTGAAACTGAAGCATGGCGGTCACCACCTATTGACCCCATGACCTTTTACCGCCAACCAATAAAAAGCAGAGAGTTTTATTCTCACGCGTGTGAGATAGTTTTCAGTTTCAGTAATATGTGCAGCTGTGTGCACTCTGGTATTGTAATTGTCTTTTTGTCCATGAACCACTTCCTAGTAGCCATTACCTTATTCCGCAGTCTAAATCCTTTACTGTCCTTGAGCTAACCTGTCACTTTCTAACCTACATGCATATGGAAGTACTATTGTCCATATTGTACATGTTCTTCTGTAGAACCTTGACATAGGCTGTATTATTCCATAGAAACTGAAGAGTCTTCAGCGGGTAACTACTCAGAACATGTTTCGAAGTCTATACCCGCACATGTCTCTCTGAGCAGCGGCTCTTTGTCTAAGCTAAATATTCTGGAAAGACAAACGAAAATGAATAAATATGAACGTAGCAAGGGATGAATTAGCGAGACACTTGAAGTTATGCTTATAAACGGGGAGCGTGATCATGAATGAAGAATACCTATCAAACCAAACATAATTACTAAATTTGTATAGTACAAGTGCAGATACGCAAAATTTGACTTACCCCTGAACCAGTATAAAAAATGATTAACATTGGGCATTTCTTCTTTTACGAGACAGTTATTAGTTCTGGACGAAAATGGAACTAACCGAATGAAGGATACTTATCCTCAGAGCAGCTTGGATATGGTTGGATCACTGTTTGTGAGCTTTGTGACTTTGCAGTGATGCAGCTTATCTGCAAACTCATACATGTAGCCTGTTTATATATATATATATATATATATATATATATATATATATATATATATATATATATATATATATATATATATATATATATATATACAAATATATATACAAATATACTGCCGTGTCTGCACTTGAACATTGAAGCAGATAAGGGTATAATACCGAGGCTAGAGTATGTTTGACCACACCAGTGCTTTTACACATAGACATGAGAAAAATCATAGATTATGCATTTGGAAACCATACAAAACTAGGATCCTTCACATCATTTTTTTCGGTAATTTAAAGAGAATTTTCCATTGTGGTACGATGCCACAAAATTTTCTTACATCGTATACAGTTGAATCCTAAATTTACAATAAAACATATTAAAATATGTAAGCTTGCATTAAATCCGAAGGAATCACATGGATTTTTATTTATTTATTTATTTTTTATTTATTCATTTATTTATTTATTTATTTATTTATTTATTTATTTATTTATTTATTTTATTTATTCATTTATTCATTCATTTATTCATTCATTTATTTATTTTTTCATTTAGTTATTTATTTATTTATTTATTTGGCGTTCCTTTACGTGTGTTGAATTTTGATTCTGGCAAGCTGTATGGAACGATTATTTTTAATTTAAAGAATATGAAGATAAATCGAAATGGTACTTGTTGCTTGGCGTAAAGCTGTTCGACGTGTGTGGAAACTCCCAAATCAATCATATTGTGTCTTATTGCTTTTGATATCAAATGACCTACCGATTGAGATGCAAATGCACAAACGGTTTATGAAATTAATACATGGTGTCACTATTAGTAGAAATGAGGTGTTAAAAACATGCGGTAAATTAATTTTGTCAGGTAGTCAATCTCTTGTTGGAAAATCATATAATTTCAATATGTCAAAACATGAGATAAATAGGGAGTTGGTACATGATGGTCGCTTTAGCTACATATTGAATCTAATCACTTCGAGCATCACCCCTGTGTCAGAGGAGGCGGTTGCATCGGCTGCCGTTATACGTGAGCTCTGTGAAGTGCGGGACGGACACTCTGACTCCATACTAAATGAGACTGAAGCAATGCAATTAATTGAACTTTTGTGTACAAATTGATCTGCTTAATGTATTTTTAGGACGGTGACCGATGTGAGTGGTCGAATTAATATTTTTTTCCTTCTCTTTTCCTTTTTAATCCAAGTCATATTGCGTACTGTGAGTACACATAAAGTTATATATAACAAAGCATACATGCGCATGCTTATAGTTGTGCTCTCATATCTTTAAAGGTATAACATGTTTTTAACTGCCTAATGTTTGGCGTCAATTTTTCCATAATCAAACACAATCATATTAACCATATTTTGAAACATTTGGAGGCAGCAGCCAATAAATGATCAACAGACAAGTCACCTCAGTGTTTTGTTTTTTTTTTTTTTTTTGTTTTTTTTTTTAATTTGGGCTTTGAGTGGTCAGGCCTATACATTTTGGAAACACTATAGTCTGTAGTTAATGAAAAATATTTCAAAGGTTGAGAGGACCGGTTTAACCACCAGTTGCCTTTTAGGGAGGACTGCCTGTCCTAAATCAGAAGTGAAATTTTTTTGTTCACCATGGTATTGGAAGATGAATTTTGATGCTTAGGTAACTCTGGAATCTACTTCCTGTCATTGTTGGCTTTGGAATTTATGAATATGTATCATGTTTTTCTGTACTAGTTTACATCTCATAAAATCATCAAATCTACCTTTAAAATAACTTCCACATAGGCCTTTTGGCCTGTATACTATTTACGAAAATTAAAGTTGTCTTTATTTTGCCACATTGTGTTGCATAATGTTTCCTCTCGCTAACCTCGGCTTTCATGGCTGATTGTTTGTTTTGAAAATACAGTAATAGTGCCATGCAGCAATTTATAGCTCTTAAAGACACAATCGCATGTGGATGTACAACATCATGACTATCCTCCAAGCAATTATAGTTAAAGACACAGTGTAAATTGTGTTGGGAATCTTGTACAGCATGGAAGAATTCTGAATGTAAATGTATTTGAAAAGCTATAAGTGTTTCCTAAAGTGGTGATCTCTGTTCCGCCACTTCGGTTGAATGAAATGGTCGGTGTGTATCTACCACACTCCTCAAATTCCCATTTCGCATTTTCAAATGACTTATTATAAGATGCAACTTGTGTAACACTCAGATTGTATTAAAAAATATTTGTAGCGTTGGTGTCTAAGAAGCCGATACACAAATTTTTTTTTTTTGTTAAGAATATAAACATTATGTCCACTATGCCTGTGTCCTCCTAGTGGAAAACATTGACTTTCCTTCCGTAAGATTCCACTCTTTTCATGTACCCAGTCGCTTGCCTGATGAAAATAACTTAGCAAATATGGTAAGTATCTTTTCTTTCTGATTCCAATAATATGATGTTAAGATTTGCTCTGCCACGGTATGATCGCAAAAGTAATCCGTCCCAAAGTCTTCATTGACACTCTAGTTTATGTCTTCCCTGCAATTTCGGAAATAGATTTTGCACTTCCTGATCTTACAAGGCTAAACATGCAAGGAATCTGTACAATAAATGTTGTTGCCAATGCTCCATTCACTACTGATACACATATCAAGTCATGGAATGCTTTAATGCTGCCGATATTAGAATATAGAAATTGGCACAACATAACTAACGTCAGTGTGACCGAGAAGGTTTGAACTATTGGTGACCCCATTTCCTTAACAACATGGAAAAATAATATGGGAAGCCTTTCATTCTTGCGTCTGAGTGAACTGATCGAATGTCAAACATTGAGACGCCAGCGTCTTTTTGGCAAATCCACCTTCAATGGCATACAGCGATTACATAAGCATTACAGCAAAAGCTGCATGGACGGAAGGAAGGTGAATTGTACAACACACACACACACATACACACACACACACACACACACACATATATATATATATATATATATATATATATATATATATATATATATATATATATATATATAAATATATATATATATATATATATATATATATATATATATATATATATATATATATATGCGCGTGTGTGTGTGCGATTACATAAACATTACAGCAAAAGCTGCATGGTCGGAAGGAAAGTGAATTATACAACAGACACACACACACACACACACACATACACACACATATATGTGTGCGTGTGTGTGTGTTGTACAATTCACCTTCCTTCCGACTATGCAGCTTTTGCTGTAATGCTTATGTAATCGCTGTATGCCACTGGAGGTGAATTTGCCTGGGATATATATATATATATATATATATATATATATATATATATATATATATATATATATATATATTATATATATATATATATATATATATATATATATATATATATATATATTATATATATATATATATATATATATATATATATATATATATATATATATATATATATATATATATGTCCCAAAGTATAAATTCATCAACCATTACTAAAATAAAAAAGAACCCAGCCACTATGTCCTTAAATTTGTTGTCATGTTTTTATTTTACGTGGCTTTGTATTTTTCCTGTTGGGGGGGGGGGTGCATTACTGCAGCATAAATGGGCATAGTTGCCATGGTAGCAAAATAACACAACGTTAAACCGTACATCCAGAAGCCGAGCCTGATGCCAGGTAGCAACAACATAAAAAAATCAAGATTTCGCCATTATACACATAAAACCGTTGTGTATGTGTGTGTGTGTCTTTACTGGACAGCACTTTTAATTGATAGGTTATCATGAACAATATATGTTGTGTGATATACTTCAGAGTCCAGCTATAATTCATTTGTTATTTGGCAAAGCTGCGATGCTTCCTTTAAAAGTTTAAGACCTATGATGTGCAGAGTCAAGCTTAAAACAGGACTACCGTAGACGTACGTGGTGTCTTCTAACAACTGTCGAATCTGTGTGGCATACACAATGCATGCAAGGACATATGTGATTACAAAAATTTCATTCCTGGTCATATTTGTACCAAAAATCGACAAGCAGGCGACTGCCGAGATGACTTAGGGCGCAAGTCACATAAACTGTACTTATATTTTTTTTCTCACTTGACTTTGACTGCCATATCGATTCCTCTTTCAGTATGTCACACTTCAGACACTACATCTCTTCCTCTGATGGTTCTAGCCGTTTATTGGTGATGTCGACTCAAGAGCAATACATGCATTGTTTCAGAAAGACCAAGAAAGAAGAATTACCTCAAAGAGAGATTAACCGCCTTGCCTGTGCAAATTGCAGCCATATTTCCGGTTAAAAATCCCCCAATGTTCATCAGCTGGGAGTCTACAACATCCAGAGTATTTGGTGTACTAAATCCCAAAGGATGTGAGCTAATTAGCTTACAAATTCATCCCAAATTGGATATTCTGACCAAAAAAAATGAGGTTTTGACATGTCCGCTGTGGCCCATAAAATGTGATGGACATGCGACAAGTGAGAGTTGACATTTCTGCAAGCAAAATAGGACAGTTGCTTGGTGGAACAATGGCCTTTGTAGCCCAAGTCGCCAGCCAGTAGACCTACAAAATAAATGTCAAAATCGTTGTGACAAATGGCATGAGTCAGGAATTCCAAATTATCTGTGTCTATCTGTGATGATGGCCCACGCATTAGACATGTGGGTGTCCGCAGATTTGCTCGATTTTCTTTTTTCCCCTTTCCGATAACCAACGCGACACTGATATAGCCGACGGTTTTGGGGATAAATATTGTTGCAAACTTGTTTTCTGCTTGGTTTTGGACTGTAATGCGCCTTCGGACTGGAAAAGATTAGACCTACTGTAGGTGGTTTCCTCCAGTTTGCCGTACCATTCTTTTGCCAAAAAAATGGCCATATGGTGTGCAATGATTCGCTTTAATCAAGCAATCCAATTCTATGAAGAACATTTTGTCCCTACATTGGAACGGCTAACTTTTTGCAATAAATCTTACTGTGATTCCTAACACAAATACACCCACATCTATCTCATAGGAGGTAAAAGTTAGACTTGAACTCATTATTGCTATATCTTTTCTGGTATGTTTTATGCACACATATGTAATAGGTATATCAAGGTGAATTTCCCCCCTTTAGCACTTCTAATACGACCATAATGAAAACAGATAATGAGGCGAATTGCGGATATCAGATGCTTAACGTAAAAGACAATTGCAGAAATTTAACATGGTGTCAAACACCATGGTGCTCTCCTGCAATGCTCGTAATAAGGCGTGCTTTCAAAAATGTTTAATAAATCCACTTTTGTGTGCCTGCCACTTGTCATCTTAATGGAGTTTTTGGAAAGGCCACACATTTGCCATTGCATATTTGATATTCTTCAGAAACTCACACATTGATTCCCTCTCCATTTACTTGAAGAGGTCGTCGCGACAAACGAGGCAAGTCTAGCGCAGACAAATGCTGCACAAAAATGTCCATGCAAAGCACGTCCCCCAAGGCAGCCGACACTGAAATTGTTAATTTTTAAAACAATGCACTGACCCTATGACAGTAGCGAATCACGGCAGTCCTACCACATATCTAATAACATCCCCACACACCTTCGTGTATCTCGCTGTGCATATCACGCCGCCACACAATTACCATATAAATTTCAACTAAAAATCTATCTAAAGAACTTTATCAATTACCTTTTTACAGTCATGATTTCTTCAACCATGGATTCTGATTGTCTCATTTGTCAGACGAAACCAGATGGTATTTGATCAGTTTATTTTTTGTGCTGATTATTTCCATCGATACCATGTGTACTTTTTTACGTACAAAGATATATATATATATATATATATATATATATATATATATATATATATATATATATATATATATATATATATATATATATATATATATATATATATATTACGTCTTTTGTGGTGTTTTGCATCCACAGCCTGAAGGTAAATTTGCAAGTCACATTACATGCGTAAAAATATTTTATCAGAACTCACTTACATGATTAAATGTACCTCACAATGTTTTTGTTTCCTCTCAATTTGTTCAGGTAATACCCTAATGATAATAAACCAAATGCAAAAGGTAATACACTGGTCACGGATTACTATCTTCGTCTGTGTTAGTATAGCAAATATGACTTGATTTAAAAACCCTTAAAGCAGTATCTATTTTCCTTCATATGGGAGTGTAGTGGCTAGTGGCTTTTAAACATAGCAAACTTGTGCATATAGTCGTCTGTCAGCAGATGAATTCTGGGAAAAGGAAATTAAATTAAAGGTCATACGTCATTAGAAAACAAGCACAAAGCATAATCCAGATGACACTTGGGAGGAAAGGGACATTAATGATAACTCTTACGTCAGTAAAAAAGAGTACAGAGCATACTCCTGGTGTGACCTACGGGCAAAGACATTTAAAGATATCTCAAAGTTCATTAGAAAAAGAGTGCAGAGCATGATCAAGGGAAGCAATTATGTAAATGTGAATACAGAATCCAGGTCTGGGATGCAGGCCCAAAATACATAAGAATGCATGTCCGAGCATGCTAAATTTAAAAGTTCTCTTGGACAGGCCCCTAGACCCCACTCCAACTTCTTCTTTCGTTGCTGCATGACGTTCCGGGTTTGATACAGAGATTGTAAGTCTGCTTCATTTCACACGACACAGAAATCGAAGCCATGCTACCTAAGTTTGTGACTTTTGTATACTTCGCACAAAACGAAATGCAAACATTAGCAATGCCCGAATGCTTGAAACAAGAAATGTCAACAAATAAATAACATATGTGTGTGAAAATAATACAAGGAAAAACAAATTTATCTCAGTTGTGTGAATCTCAAAACAATGTTAACATAATCCACAAAGAGTGTTTCCTCAGTTGTAATTTACTTTGCTCTCATTGTTGAAATGAAATTTATAAGTGTGGATTTTTTCTGATCTATATTTCATAAATACTTCATTGCTATGTTGTGCTGGTGGCTGGTGGCTCTGTTTTTCGACTCATAGTTATAATGGAGGTAGAGCGTTTTGATAAGGTTCTATATTCATAAATACTGGCAGTTCCATTCTTAACATCACCGTCCAATCCATGTGACGTTATTAACCATTCCCCACATTCCTGTGTCATAAGTTTCCGACAAAATATTTCGCTCTGACCACAGCTTTTACAAGGCTGCTTAACACACGTTCGTTCTCTCTTGTCATGGTTGCTACATTTATTATATATTTTGAAATATTCATGACATTTGGTCACTGTGTTTATGGGAAGATTTTTACATAGATTAGACAGTGACAAGTTAGCATCTGCAGAGTAAAGAATTCGGAATGTGGAATAAGGTAACGATTACTACAAAGTGGTCCTGGAAAAAAAGACACAAATACAATGGCAACATGACATCTGGGTGGTAATTGCGTTTGCCACAAGTGATATCTTTATAAATTTGACACCTTTTACAGTGACCACAGGTTCTCTTTTTCTAACACAAAGTCTGCAACTGATTTATTGCCGAGGTTTATTTTCTCTCTCACATTGAAACACTTGGCTATAACGTCATTTAGTACCAACCACTTTGTATGTTTCTCTAGTGTCCCGCCATCCAATCTACGAAAGCAAACGTTATCAATTGCTCTCTCTCTCTCTCTCTCTCTCTCTCTCTCTCTCTCTCTCTCTCTCTCTCTCTCTCTCTCTCTCTCTCGCTCGCTCGCTCGCTCGCTCTCTCTCTCTCTCTCTCTCTCTCTCTCTCTCTCTCTCTCTCTCTCTCCCTTCCTGTCTACCACTCTGTGACCAGCAGTACATTGCCACCAGATGTTACACTGGGACCCACATTTACCCCCTTCGAGTGAGATACACACACTGTTGAGTGCGACATGGCAGACTGCAGTCAGAACAAAGGATTTGATACCCGAGATGAGCAGATAATCATTACAAAAACCCCCAAATCGCTTGAGATCGACCATTTTAAGACACTTGATAGACATCTGCGTAAGGTAGATCCCAGCCGTGTTTGAAGAGGATCCATCCAAAGCGGTAGAAGTCAATATGTTTATTGTGGACGATGGACAATCGACGAAGATCCAGAGTTAAGCAAGAAGGAAGGAAAAAGAAAGAAGATGGAAACAATGGGTAACAATTGTCCTGAATATCAACTTAGATGTCTAAATCGTCATTCAGAATCCCAGCACTACAAGGCAGGCACGCCTTTCAATAATCCTGCCCAATCCACGACCAATTGGCTTTACTTCCTTGCTCGAAAAAGAGATATAAGGAACAAAGCATTCTAGACCCGGGCACTTGTCCATAAAGAACATGATACAAACGATACAACCAGAGGTTTGGTTTAGATCAACTCCGTGTGCATTCAAGATTGCGACAATTTAAAATTTTTGGTTTGGCTCCTATCAACCTGAAATATGACAATGTTGCTGTGACTTTTCAGCATCATTAAATGACAACATAAGCCTCAATAAACATACCCATAATGAATTCCACAGAGTGCATTCATGAAGGATCTTTCCTGCAATATATGAACATGGCTGGAAGATTTTTTCATAAAAATTATCCAGGTCCGTTTACTCTGACACATGTAAATTGGAGAAGAAAAAAAAGGTGAAGGGGTGGAAGAGTTGGAGAGATCAGCGACGCACCATGGATGAAGTAATCAAAATATTTTTACTTCCCCGTTGCTATCCACTAAATTCTAACAGGTACCACAAAAATCAAAATACTAAATTCTATAAAGTTTGAATTCTCGCACAGTTTCCTATTTAAAATCTCGCAAAAAAATTGATTCAAACCTTTCGACTGTAAAATTTAAAAAGGTTCGTGTCTGTTCCCGATATTTAGAGATTTTAAAAACTATTGGTCATCCTATAAGAAGACGTAGTTATCACACAAAATCATATTTATTTTGACAAGAGTGTCATATGAGTTTTATGACTAGTACCATCGACAGCTGAATTGGCTTAGCTTCACTGGTTCAGTGTACATTCTCAAGCAGGCATCTAATTGTAGGTTTACCCAGCCTCGTTCTGGGTTTGGGGTATCGCAATATATTCCTTGTTGGATGCTGCACATGGCACCGGCCTAGCGTGTGATACACCAGTCTCTTTTAAACTTCTAAAACTGCATTGATGTTGTAAAAACAGTTATATTGACATGTTTATGCTACAGTCAGGGGGCAGGACTGCATATATAGCCACTTTATTGCTAGATCATCTATGTATAAACAGGTCTGCTGATGCCTAGAACCCATGTCATACCCCCATTCTGGCAGTCAGTTTGAACTTTGATTTCCCTTATGGGTGGATCCATTACGCATACAAAGCTTGTTGATTTACCATTTGACAGGTCTGAACGTTCTCTTCCTGAATATATATATATATGTATATATATATATATATATATATATATATATATATATATATATATATATATATTATATATATATATATATATTTATGGGTGTGTGGGTGTGTGTTTGTCCAGGTACTCTAAGGTAGATAATTTGTTCGTAGAGCGTGTACTAAAGTGGAGAATTTTCCTAAAGGAGAGCTCCGCCTTAACAAAGAGGGTCTAAAAACACTGATTGTGTCCTGAGCAGGCGTTTCCTGCATTTATTTTTACCTCCACCTTATTTTAACTTGGAAAAGTGTGTGTATTTTGGCTGTGTGCACGCAAGAGTGCAAACCAAAAGGTAGCCAATGCGATACTGCACACTATTAGTACAAATCTGTAATAACATATGTTAGCAATACGCATGCGCAGAACACATCAATCATCGCTGCCTTGGCCCTCCCTTACAATGCCCCCGTCAAGGCACTTCATGGAAAATCAGCGTGTACACACACATTTGCTCCTCAAGAGTACTATCATCATCTTTACTTCAAGGGTAGGTATCGTGGTACAATGATTGTGCCTCAGGTAAAGGTATTTGACTATTGGTAAGTTATTTTATTGACCAGCAGAACACAGAATGACGTATTTTGGGTACACATGGATATTTTCAAACTCGGACTTTCCAGGGCACTGGCTGTGCCTGCAACATGTGCAATGCAATACCCTAATGTAGAGAATGATATGTTAATAACTTTCCAAATACTGAGGATACTATATTTATCAGTTTTCAAATAAGGAGAAATAATAAACCTTTGATTAAGGAGGAAAAGTCTTAAGTGGTGAATAATGCATCCACATGGGGAAAGGAAATTACAAAATAGGCTCCTCGTAGGGAATTATCCAGGTTAGTATATCGTTGTGTGTGTGTGTGTGTGTGTGTGTGTGTGTGTGTGTGTGTGTGTGTGTGTGTGTGTGTGTGTGTGTGTGTGTGTGTGTGTGTGTGTGTGTGATACTCTTACTTCAACCATAAAGGCCTGGGATTGGATGAAAAGCTGGCTTGTCAAAGACCCCGATAAAGACACTCTGTTGATGTTACAAGGACCAGACTGGAACCCTGGAGATTCTTACACCACAGGAATGTTTATTGAGGCTATCTGATGTCATGGACGTTTAAATTAGTCATTTAATAGCAAAAACATGTGTTTCCTGGGTACAGTACCCTTTGATCAAAGCAGAGTCCTTCAGTTGGACAAGGGTCATTTTGAATTTCTTTACTGCTTTGTCCAAGAGGTCTTTCTACATAATTATCATTCTAAATGATGCTGCAGGTCATAAACTTTTGATAAAATAAGGTTTGAAAATCAAATTCGCTTATATATCAAAGCTGAAGGCCATTTTTCTTTTGTTATTGTTTGCATGGAACGTTACAGTGGAGGAGCAGTCTGAGAGTCAGCCTGGTCATGTGATCACCACCCTGCCTGCTGATTGGCCTTAACTTACCCTGGTACTTTGGCTGTCTGCTAGTGCAGCACATGCATGTGGGGTTACCTGTTTCAATTAGGTACAATGTTACAGCAATGGAAACTACCTTTCATGTCTATAAGATGTATACCCTTTTGACAGGATGTTTGCCAATCCCATCGTCTGACAGTAAATACCCCTTTCCAGTTATTTTGGAATGCTGATGGGGCAGGTAACTCTATTCAACAGGGGGTACTACTAAATATTGACAATTACAAAAAATGTTGATAGTATGTAATGTAAACTACCACAGTCTATGTCATTATTCTCTTCCATTTTATTCTCATGAACCAAGCAGTCTTCTAAGCATGATGCAACTTGTGGACGTCAGTCTATTCATATTTGCGCATGCTTTGTTTATATTGAACACTGACCTGGCTGCCTGTGGCAGTTCAGTGTGGTGGTCTGCTTGTACAGTTCGTAACCTGGCAACCTCACTGCAAAGAAAACTACAGTTTCTTGTGGCTCTCATTTGAATCTGTTATGTCTTACCCTATTCATTAATTATGTGTTGTTCTATTTTTTTCCAATTTAAGTTACACCTTGTCTGTCTTGTGTAAACATGGCAAACATAATCACACATGGCATTCTGTATGCTGCTCGAGGGCCACACATACAGACAAGCATGCTGCCCGTAGCCTGATTTCAAACTGGGGCTCTCTTATCTTGGCTTAAAGTATCAATCACCAAAGCGGGTCCCAGAATATTGACTGGTTTACAAAGCTTTGCCGAAACACGTTAAACCGGAAGTAGTTTTTCAAACTTCAAATCAAAGAATCAATTTTTTCATAGACTTGAAGGCTTGGATATTTTGTCGTATACCTATGTACTGAGGCAAGAACACACTCGCTACCCAAGGAGGGGATTTGGATCCTAGTGCACTGATACAGGAAATAGGAAAAATAGTAGAGAGTACAGGAAATGAATTACTATACTCGTACAAGGTGCATGGTATAAGGTTCATGCGTATCATGTTAGAATAATAAGGTTTCTGCATTGCATTAGAGATTAAAGAATACTTTTTGTCAATATATACAATGCATCGATGTAAAGTCATGTTACGGCTACGGCTATGGTATGGATATTAACTGTCTCTGGTGCTCATTACGGAAAATTAATTTTGCCAAGTACTTCATATGGGATTTGCTGTCAATATGACTGAAGATTTGCTGTTTAGGGAACCCTATTTCATTATACTAGTATGCAGAACAAAAAAAGGTTAATACGGAGTACGGGCAATTCGTCACCACACCCCATCCTAGAGCCACAGGCCATTTGTGAATGTATATGAAGTGGATGGGAGCTGTGACATGTGTCTTTGAACTTTCCCTGGTCTGTCATATCACCTCTGTTTGTAAGCTACATGTCACCCATCACAAAGCTTCGGTTTTGAATTCCAAAATGTAGATATGGTGAAGACGTTTCTCATCTATGAGCCAATTAGGCCTATACTTCAGGGACCAATTATTTTGATAGATTACAATTAAAATAGATGATTTCACATAATGGTAAGGATCGGAGAATTACATGGCCAATGTGTATGAAACACTTCATACCAGATCTCACCACGTTTCATGTTTCGTAATGTAGCCTATAGCGTTCAGCTTCCATTTTGGCGCATTAAAATGTGTTGGTGCCGTCACAGTATTCTTTCCATTCATCATTATTTTCAAAGAATGAATCGTTACAGTAGTAATAGTGCTTTTGCGTGAAATTCAATAGTTGTATTTTACTAATAATCGTATGTAATTTTCAGTGATCATTTTCAATAAAGTTTAAGTTTTGTAGGCTAAATCACCTCGGAACCTTGCCGTCCTGTAAAATAATGATATTTTCCTAGTTAATTAACTTGTACTAAAAGGTCAAGACCATCATCCAGTAGTGTGACTTGCAAGTTGGTGTCCAGTGATAAAATATTAATGGAAATAGAAAACAATTGATTCGTCTTAATTATCTATAGAGGACCTTGCTTCAAAAATACAGGTAGACATTTTGGTCAGTCAAAACCAATCACATCGTGCCAACTTATAGATGGACACGCGTTAATGTTTATAAAATGCGAAAGTACACCTTCCTTTGTAGAATTGACTTTGGAATTGGTACACACGCTTGGTGTTACGCTTCAGAAGAAACAGTGACATAAGCTCTCTTTCTTTCTCTCTCTCTCTCTCTCTCTCTCTCTCTCCACACTGTATACAAGCTCCACTTTAATGCTTGTATTGGGAATAAAAATGTGGTCTCACCACTCCACCAGAAAAAGCATATTTGAAATAAAAATAAGTCTTTAGAATATCTGCTATAAAATGAATATTGGGGATAGCGAGGTCTAATCACTTAGCTGTGTTGCACAGCTCCACAATTTTGGCTTTTTTATGCAATGCACAGTCCGAAACTTTTGGCACAGATGATATTTTAAGTGAAGTCGCCATCTTCAACTATCAGACGTGCAGTAGGGAATAACAAGGTCTCATCACTCAGCTGTGCTGAAAGACGTCAGCGTTTACTAAGTTATTAATAGTGTACGCTCCAAAACAGTTCCTGTGCCATAGACTTTTTTTTCAAGTGGAGTTGCCTCATAAAACTAATATTTGCTGTATTATGTTATTCTATACTCTTTTATATTACCTTACCTTACCTTAAATTGCGTGAAGTTACGTGACAATAAAATTGCGCCGGTATGCATTGCAATTCGATTGCATACAGAGAATATGCAAGCAGCTCTGAGCCTGCAGACGGTAGGTCTGACTCCTCAGGGTAGCTCGTTTTAATGATACTTACAAGGACTGGAATTCTCTCAACTTTTAATTAATTTCCCTTTTTCTGAAAGTTTTCGGGTGCCTGAACTGTAGCGTCAGGGAGCGTTCACGGCAGAGAATCTTAGGCCTACTTATGTACTTTAACATTTTATATTGTTCCTCCATTTTTCAGAAGTATAATAAACTAAGATTATTGTTATTGTTATTATACATTGCATCTTCAATAATAAATGTACACACGAACTTGATATATATATATATATATATATATATATATATATATATATATATATATATATATATATATATATATATATATATATATATATATATATATATATGACAAAGGCTGGCTACCAATATATTTAGTTACCTTTTTCACCACTGAATGGCAGTAACTACTTCCGGGCAGTTCAGGCATATGATCAAAGGTGGGAGCCCATGCTAGCTGAATGGGAAGATTGGTACTAGTTCATATTTTCCCCGGCCATATCTGTTTCTTATTTTTTCGCTTTTTGGTTTTTTCCCTTTGTCATTAGTTTTGTGGAAAAAAATAGCTGGATTGTTAGCCGCCCCACTCTTGCCAATCTTGGGCTTGGCAAAAAAAAGCATGGTGTCACATTGACAGATAAGTATTCATACATTTATATCGTTTCAACCTTTCACTGTTAATTAATATCAGAATACTGTGAAGCAAATGTAGCACAGCTAGCTTCATTTATTGATTGAAAAGCTTCTAGCCTAATATCGTGAAAAAAGTAAGCGTTGGATTGTGTACAGCTAATTTTGCCCATGTAGCAGCCCAGCAAAGCCAAGGGGTCCCGCAGAACTTAAGATTATGTAGTTGTTAACTTACAGATTTTGGCCAATAGATTTCTTAGTGTGGTAGCT
This sequence comes from Hermodice carunculata, assembly GCA_964020975.1. Classification (NCBI taxonomy): domain Eukaryota; kingdom Metazoa; phylum Annelida; class Polychaeta; order Eunicida; family Amphinomidae; genus Hermodice; species Hermodice carunculata. Next base: position 116,501,978 of record OZ026612.1, read on the forward strand.
TTAATTTAGAATTATAATTATGGGAAAGATTGTGAAAATAACATTAAATTTAAAAATCCATAAAGCTTGAATTTTATAAATTGAAATTGTATTTAACCTTGCACCTACAGCTTTGAGTTGCAATGTATGAAGCACTTCTTTACACAAAAATGCCCATTTTAAATTGAAAAATCTACTCCTTGTTTTGTCATTGCTGGAAATTTTTTGTGAGATTAATGATATGAATCTCACGCAGACAATGACACAAAAGGCTCCATAACTTTTTTAAACAATTTTTGTAAACTTGACGTCTGTTTTTTTAACATTCAGCACTGTGCAGGACAACATTTTTGTATGAAAGAAAGCAATCAGATGGGGTTCAACAGATGAGTTTGAATAAATTTTCAACAATGTACCAGATGATGCAACAAGTGTTTTCTCAGCTCAATATATTCACATCTTTGGAGAGACAGGGAGTGTACGCTTATTTTGGTATAACCAATGAGAATTAACTTACATTGTTGACTCCTCCTCATAAACATTACATTGGGTTTAGTGATGATGTGAATATTATCTTTTGTCATTTCGTATGGGGAACCACAGCAACAAGCTTGTACGTGTGGCTACCATTGAGGACTTTGGGGATAATTAACCAGTTTTTAAGCCAAAGAACACTGTACTGTCGTATGTTAAAAAATAATGTATCAAAGATTTTGGTTGGCAGGTCTGCAAAGCATGATGTCCACATTTGACTGGCCTTTGAGTGCAGGATTGTCATTATTTCCAAGGATGGGGGAACAAACGCTCGCTAGTCTTCCACAGCAATTTTTTTAGAATGCAATCTTCTGTTGATCGATTCATTTTGTAAAAAGAACCAATTATAAACAAATTGACTGATTTTATTCAAAAAATTTTTTTTTGGAAAATTAATTTATTATCTGGGAATTTGAATTCCTGTTTCTCCAGACGCCTCATGCGGACACTCTCGTGCTCTGCTCTCTCGATGCCACAAACTCTATCACTAAGACAGCAGAAGGTCAGCAAGCCTTGCAATCTGCCAAACGATACTGGATTGACCTTAGACCCTGAAATGAAGACACTAATAACAATTGGTCCATTGTGATTTGTATCAGATGTACTGAACCTGCTAGCAAGTTTGAATACAAAAGTATAGCGAAATGAGCATAGGAGAATTGAGATCCAACTATAAGGTTTCCCCTATGAAAAGATCCCCCGGGGTGATACAGCAAATTCTTCATACAGGTCAAATTGTGTATACCTTTCTGTGCTCTCGGTGGGTTGTAAGTCCATATAGTGATAGTTATATTATGAAAAATGAACCCAGTAGTAAGAATTTCCACATGGTCATGTTTTGTATTTGGCTATTTTCGTCCAGAACCACTTCCTGGTAGTCATTACCCTATTCCGCAGTCCGAACTCTCTACACTCCATAAGCTGACTTGCCACTGTCTTACCTGTATATACATGGGAGTACTATTGTCACGTATACCTGTAGAATATTGAAATAGGCTGTAGTAGCCCAAATAAATTTAAGGGTCTTCAGCGAGTTACCACTCAGAACATGTTTCGGAGCCTGTACCCGTACATATCTGTCTCATTAGTGGTTCCTTGTCTAAGGTAACTATTCAACAATGACAACCCACATAATAATGAATAAATACGAACGTAGCAAAAAAATCAATTAGTTAAGTACGTGAAGCTTGCTTATAAATGCTGAGCTTGAATATGGATACAGAATACTTATCAAACCAAACATATTTACTAAATAGTACAGAACAAGTTTAGATAAGAATAATTTGACTAAGCCCTGAGCCAGTATGTACCCTTGGTAGCTGGATCGGACACATAAGTCCAACCACCTACTAGTATACAACTGAGGTCGAAATAAACTGGGGCTATATATTCAACATTAGTAATAACAAAATAAACAGCCAGACACTTATATTAACTTCGTCAATTCCTAACGCCGACTGCAACAATGAACATCCGGTGCCAGAAATATAAAACAAACTCGATGATGACAACTACTCCTCACAATGAACGTCTTCAAGAAATCAAGTTCTATTTAGTTGTCAACTCTCAGTTTCTTTTTCAAAAGAATGAATCAAATTTGTGACAATTGAGTAACTACTGCCAATGTCTGGCCAAGTGTTCAGGACAGTCCAGACTCCTGGCCTTGGAACAGCCAAACAATAGAAAAAAAATTACATTGAGTAAATGCGCACTGTAATGGTAGCGTAAAATGTCAGAAAGGTGAATATTAAAACAGAATGATGCCAAAAGGTACAATTCACTAGCAAAAGAGGCAGGCCTGAACTCTCTAATATTATTGAAACCAAATGTTCTAACCATATATGGTAATTTACAGCAAAAATTTGTAGAAGTATTTGATCAAAAATACATGCTTGAATCCTCTTGACTCAGGTTTGCTGTAAATAAATTTGGTTTTTATGGATTCAAAGTCCATAAATTTATAATAAACTTTGTGACAAATATGTATTATATCCAAAGATTCTGAAATATAATCTGTCAGGGAAAGTAAAATTGACTAGTTCAAAGTTAAACTCATCAATTATGTGTTAGAGTCTGATACCAAACCTGTCATTCCTGACCCGAATATTCAAGTCCAGGAACCGTCTCTGAAATCCTCTAAAATGTTCCCTCCCCAATGATTATTTAGGTCAATTACTTAAGCAATGTCAATGAAATTTGCTCATCTACACAAGCAATGTCATCATTATAGCATGCGTTGTAGATAATTCTGTAGCCAAATGAAAATATTTTATCAATTTATCCATGTACTTACATTCAAGCCAGGTTATATATATATATATCAGCGAGCAACGAGGAGCAGTTGCTACCCATTAGAATGCCTTTTATTTGTAAAAAAAAAAAAAAGTGATGCAAATGGAACAGGTGTTTGATCTAAAATAAATTTTATAGCAACTATCAAAGTTTCAGCAGTATAATATTTAATGGTTTTTTTGGATTATTTATCATGCGACCAATATACGCTCTTTGAATATGAATTAATATTTATATATGTTTGCCATTATATTTAAACATTTTGCTGATTAATTAATTGATTCTGAAAAAGAGCTTTTGACTTCATTTATGGGTGGATTTGTGTACATTGTAAAAATTAAACTATTTGGAATTTTTTATTTTTAAATCTTTGATTATAGATACGAACTCTGAAGAATTGTTAATGCTTCAAAAACAATATATGTCCCTGTGTCTAGAAATTGCATTTCAGTTTTCACGGAAATGATTCCTAACTGCAGTCAAGCACAATGTTACTTCCTTTGATAGTTGTTTTCTTGTACATTTTGAAGCATCAGCTATGTATTTTGATTTGAAGTGCAATCCGTAGGAGCAGTTGTATGTCCATGCTGTTTTTACTCTGGGACATGTGACAGATGCCATCAGTTGATATTATCATTACGCCCTATTTGTTCAATTCAACCTGCCCAAATTCACATTTGTAGCTTGCCCATACTATCCACATGGTAGTAACAGGGGTAGCAGAACGTACGTACAAATATAACTTTAATTGCATCTCGCCAAGCAACCCCTTCTATTTCACAAAAAAAATATAACCAGGACTGCACAACAACTTCTGTGCGGCAGATAGTAATCCTGCCTCAACTTGAGCTGTAGGAGTACCTCTGACGCCACGTGCTAAGGGTCTGCAAACTGTCATACCATAAACTTGAAATTTTGAAATTCGCAATGCAAATAAGAACCACGTATAGTCTTTACTCCAATAAGTATAAAACATTACATTCCAGAATTTGTACTGGTATCTTTAATTGGTATCGTCTGGTGTTTTGTGGAAAAGCGGAATTCAAAGGCGAGAGAATTTCCAACAAAAACGGGCATAAAAGCGTCACATGTCAAACTTGAATTTTAAGAGTATTTGACATAGGGTTAAGATATTTGCGACTATGAATCTGTTTCCATATTGACCCCAAACTAACTGAAGAAGCAATTTAATACATTCCATGATAAGTTACAGGCGGGTCGCACATATACGCTTAAATTACTCGTTCCCGGTACTGGAGTCAATTAAGAAAAAAGAAATAAGGTAGAAAAAGACATTAAAACACGGTAAGTGTCAAATGGAAAATATTTTCTTTCACAAGCTACCTCTTAAATAGAGCTCCATACTTAATTTCTGCAGAAGTACTATTTTTTTCTGACGCTAATGAATAGCGCCAGGATTGCTGCCAAAAATGAATTTAAAAAACAATGCAAGTTACTTTAGTTGGTCTACGTGTGTCTCAAATATTAGGTTCTCTTGGTGCTTTTGCCATGGAAAAGCTTAGAAAGGCACACTAAAACTGTCTTTAAAGACATTTATGTAGGCCCCTGCGTTCAAAGAGGATCACTACACTCTCCCTGTGACATAAATTACAATAGTTTCGTGACATATTGGGGTAGCTGTAAACATTGCAATTTTCAGCACAAAGTTGAGCTGAACGGTGCTGTAAGACACACAAAATGCATGAAAAATTAAACTCACATTCCCGCTGCCATAAATCGCCAGGCAATCCTTTTCAGTTTTTCTCAGTTTGTGTATCTTCGTATAAACGCAGGGTACAATGAATGAGAAGCAAAGATGAAAAACAATGTCCCGTTTGTGGAAGGGTTTTGAAATAAAACGTTGCTCGTAACACTTGCCGTTTACAGGGATAAGGAGGTCATATATGGGATCATTCATATATATATATATATATATATATATATATATATATATAAGCGTACAGGAACTTGAACTATATCATTGTAAATATAGTGTTCTTTCAAAAGTTAGTCATTCAACAGCAATTTCTGAAGCGACGGATGATAGTTCTTATGTCACCGACTGCTCAAATGTTACGAGTAAATTTTTCGATGGTATAGATACCCATGTTGACCATCATGATTTTAAACAGTTTCGCGGTAAGCACGCAAAGAACTTAATTCAGGGACATTCAAATACTAATAGTTACAGGCACAAATATATGGAAGTGGCAGAACTACTGCAAAAGGGGTACATTGATATATGTGGTATAAGTGAATCAAAGTTGGATGACAATTTTACGTCGGCTTATTTCAATGTCGCAAATTTCAAACTATATAGAAAAGATAGAAATTGTCATGGCGGTGGTTTACTACTATATGTAAGGTCAGATATACCTCACAGACTTAGGATGACTTAGAATGTAAAGAAAACGGTGTGGAGACAATGGTTCTCGAATTTCATGTAAAAAAGGAAAATGGATGGTTGTCTTGATTTACCGGCCACCCTCTGTAAAAGTAACTAACTTACTAGATACTTTAACGTCCCTTAGAAATAATTATGAGCAGGAAAGCAAAACTATTTTCATCATGTTAATTTATGCAGCCAAAGCAAGGACATGCTAGATCTTCAAAGTCTTCTCGATATATACGACTTAAGTAATGTTATCCATACCCCCACCTGCTATAAAGGGAGTGAACCAACACTTCTAGATGTCATTCTTACAAACAGTCCAAACAGAATAGGTGCAGCAACAAATATTGACACTGGCATTAGTGATTTTCATCACATGGTATTAGCAAGCACAAAGATGCAATGTCCGAAAATTCATAGATCTAACTTTACATATCGGAGCTATAAATTTTTTGATGAAGAGAAATTTATTGTTGATCTTAATACAGCCCCCTCCACGTTGCTGCTATTTTTGATAATGTTGATGATGCTATATGGTTCTATGATTTCATTGTCACGGAAGTTATTGACCGGCACGTTCCTATGAAAAGAAAGCGCGCTAGGGAGAACGATGCCCCATTCATGAATGGCGAACTGAGACGGGCCATAAACCTCAAACGCACCTTGCGGAAACGATGTAGGGAATACAAGGGGAATTGACAGGCTTACCTCAAAGAAATAAAGTAACCTCCCTGCGTAAAAAGTCAATTAAACGTTACTTCACGGACAAATGTGGACCCTCAAACACACAGCAGTCTTTCTGGAAAACTACTCGGTTTTTCATTACAGAAAAAAAACTAAAGGAAATGACATCATTGCAATTATTCTAATGGAAAAGGGAGATTTGCTCCATGATCAAAAAAAAAAATATATATATATATGATATATTTAACAACTTCTTTGTTTCCGCGGCTGAGCCTGAATCAAATTTGAAGTCTATATCCGAGAAAAAAATGCGATCGACACTTCTCTTAGCCCACCTTCTAGCGACGGTAAGACTTCTCATTCAAGTGTAAATGTCATGCATGAGAATATGAAAGACAGTCAACTTAAATTTGAATTTGAATCGGTTAATGAAGAGCAAGTGTCCAAATGTCTCTCAAAACTAAATCAGAAAAAGGCTACGGGTCCTGATAACATCCCACCAAAACTTCTTCAACTTGGTGCTGGGGTACTGTCTCCTTCCTTGACAGAGATCGTAAACATGTCTATCAAAACCAATAAATTTCCATCGGATCTGAAAAAAGCAAATGTGCTTCCATTCTATAAAAAGCCAGACTCTCTTAACAAATCTAACTATCGCCCTATAAGTATCTTGTTTAGCCTCTCTAAAATTTTCGAAGGTATCTTAAATGAACAAATAACAGATTTTGCGAACGATATATTGAAATCTTTGAAATGTGCTTTTCGCAAAGGATACAACTGCCAAAGTCTGTTAATAAAAATGATAGAAGATTGGAAACTAGCTCTTGAACACCATGAAATTATAGGGGTAATCTTAATGGACCTGTCCAAGGCATTTGACCGCCTTCCCCATGACCTCTTGGTAAGAAAATTGGAATCCTGTGGAATGTCGAAAAATGCTTGTGAGCTCATTGGTAGCTACTTATCTGGAACACAACAAAGAGTTCAGTATGGGGGAACTTTTAGCGAGTGGACAAATATCTTAAGAGGCGTGTCCTAAGGTAGCACTCTTGGACCTCTGCTCTTCAATATTTTTATGAATGATTTTTTTCTACTGTATTGAAGGTAGTGCCAGTTTATATAATTAAGCAGATAACAATACACTGTCCACCCATGACAAACACGTGCACAATGTAAAAAATACTTTAGAGACTGCAGCACAAATTGGTGTTAAATGGTTTCAAGAAAATGAAATGAAAGCAAATCCTGACAAATTCTAGTCTATGTTACTTCTACCAAATGCTACATACTGCCCTGATGACTTTTACTTTGAATTAGATGGTATCAAAATAATGCCAGAAAAATCTGGTAAATTGCTTTGCGTTTGTATAGATGATAAGCTCAAATTTCATGACCATGTATCATACTTATGTAAGCAGGCTTGCAAACAAATAAGTGTTTGAAGAAGATTCTAAAAAAATTTGAGCGAAAAAGAAAAAATGCAGATATTCACGGGTTTATAATATCTAACTTTAACTACTGTCCTTCAGTGTGGCACCTATTTAATCAAGCTGATACGACAAAAATTGAAAAAAAATCAGGAAAGAGCTTTGCGGTTTGTCTTAAATGATTACACCTCTTCATATACTCAAACATTTTATATCGGGCAAGAAAATCCTCCCTTTATCTGAATAGATTACGAAAGCTCTCTATTGAAATTTGTAAAATTAATATGAAAGACTGTCCTAATTTTCTGTCTGACTTATTTACAAGAAAAGAAACTCAGTTTGATTTACGTGACAAAATGAAGTTCGAGCAGGCCGCTTACAACACTGTTACCTTTGGCAAGAATTTTGTACGATACCAAGGGGCCAAGCTTTGGAAATCCCTCCCTCCTGATAGCAAAGAACAGACAACTCAATCCCAATTCAAAAGACTTATAAACACATGGCTTGGCCCTTCATGCTTATGTTTTGTATGTGCCTTCTGCTACAGCCGAACCTAGTTGTACCATTTCCATGGCAAACGTGCACCAAGTGTAAACATCTTTTCCTTGCGTATCCATTGTATATATCATTTTGCTTTCCTCAGACTTCATGGTCGAGTAATAGTGCCTCGGCGCTAATATTTTTAATATTGTACTATGTTCGACTTGAAATAAAGATTATTATTATTATTATTATTATTATTATTATTATTATTATTATTATTATTATTATTATTATTATTATTATTATATAAATATATATATATACATATATATATATATATATATATATATATATATATATATATATATATATATATATATATATATATATATATATATATATATATATATATTCATATAACTACATCCATAAGAAACTTGATAGCTGGAGCTGTCAGGGTTTTGTAAAGCCCTTCAAATTATAAGCAGATGGATCATAGGGCCCTCTACGGCAATTATGTGTAATTCTGGGCCAACAATGGACTTTCTTCCCGCTAGATTTGAATATGATTGTTTGTGAGATATTTTCCTGTTTTCTTCCTTCTTTCATACGTTCTATCTCTTTCTTCACACGCTACTTTCTGTCTTTCTAGCACTTTTTTCACTTTAATATAATGAACATTCACGTTTCTGATTGAAGTGAACTCGCAGATTCACCCCCATGGGCTAATTTGGGGACTCAGCAATATATAATCCTGGTACTGAATCAAGGCAGTAAGATCAGTGAGGCACTCCCAAAATGCTGAATGTTTTACCTATTTGCCTACACAATTACCTACAATAAACAATAAATATTTTGTTATATATTTAAATGTTGACGTGCAACAGCTATGTAAATTTTTCAGACGGTTCACAACCCACCTTATTCATTCATTATCCGGGTGAAACTGATTTAAGGCCTCCCCATTTGGTATCTTATTTCATTTCTAGTCTGTTGGTTTTGTAGGATTAGTAAGCTGGCTGGTACAGCAGCACGAGTGAAACATGGAAAATGTTTCTACCGAGAAACTTGTTGGACCATTATAAGTGACTTGTGTTGATCCGTGACAATAGAGCTGAGCATAAAAAATAATGAATAAGTGTCTCAACATTGTTTCTAGGCATATGAAATATCTGATGATGAAGATTGCCTTTCAAAGTTTAGAAAAGCGATTTAAACCTTTGTTGAACATTATAGTTGGCATCTGTCGCAGGCCAGAGATGTAGTGGATTCCATTATACAAGGCGAGGTGAAAACTCAAAATTGACATGCTGCGTCATTACAAAAATAGAATTATGATGTTTGGGGGATACTTTTGTGATTTCTGCTGATAGAAAAGTGCCAGTATGCTGGTCTTTTTGAACAGTCTGTCTTACACTGGCTGTACCCCATGAAGATGAGTCATACAGCTGCTTAAACTGATTTATAGCAACATCTTTTATGCACCTATATAGATTAAGTAAATATCAAAGACCAGCAGAAAAATTTATAAACCCGGACTTATATTCATCACTTGCTGCGTGTAGCCAGGGTGGGTCAATGTGCAGTCAAATCCCAAAGAGACTGTGACACTTTTAACAGGCGAAGCATATTTCGTAAAATGGCTATTCTGATGGCCCTAACGTACAAGTAAGCCTACAAAATAAGGCCTGCATCATTCTGCAATTCACGTTTGTTAAACAAATGGACCGATGTAGTGAATTGTGAGAACGTTTAAGATGGATATACCACACACAAAATGCTTAGCTTCCCGTATTCAACTTACTCGATGTAAGATGAAGTTGGAATGACGCCAACGTAAGTCCACAAATGTAAGTTTTCAAGCACATTTTTGTGTTTATCAAATTTAGATGTAGTGTCACTACAGCGTTTACTATATCCATATAGCCCCAAACCATGACTCGGCGAAACTAATGAAACGAAACTCTAAGTTTAATATGCAGCTTATATAAAGCTAAAAAAACATATTAGGGCCTGACAATGGTTTGCTCAAAACAACTTATACCAAGCGATGAATTAAAACAAAAAACAAAAACAAAACAAAAAAACAGTTACGAAAATAGGGCCCCTAGGGGGTTCCATCCGTTATCATTTGTTTGTGAACACGACTTCTCAGGATTTCCTGGACACGTGACTCTCAAATTTACCTCATTTGTACCGACACAATTTCTCGACTTTATTACATTTTGGTGAATTTGACCTCATTTTCAAAGTCACAGGAGGTATGTATGAGCAGAGGTGGATCTCTCAGTGAATGTATTGTATTAAGTTTGCCTTCAGTTCTATTTTGCTGGCACGTGTGGCTGCACAGATGTGAGTACCTTTGAAATGCATCTATATGCATCTATGCACTTTCCGTTTGCTCGCGGACTTGTCCTGAAAACAAATGTACCCGACGACGCCGAAATGTATAGCACACTCGTTGACTTCTGTGGGCACCAATATATCAAAGAAGATCCCCGCCTGTGACAGAAAACGTATCTTGTTTCTATTTAAACATCTCATTACCCTACGGGTTTTGTTGAAAGGTTCTGCATTATTCTAAAGCAACAAAAACAAAAACAAAAAACAAAACAAAGAAAAAAAACCACACACGGGTATGTATTTTGTTCTTTAAGCTTTTGTGACAATCGCTAAAGTGGGTTGGATTCCAACAGGGGTCAATATGTCGACGGACGTTTGCGTTACTGTCTTTCCTGCTCAATATATATGCTAAATAAGGACAAAAGACACAGCAAAAACATTCTCAAGTGCATGGTACCAAACAGAGTCCATAAATGGAAGAATTACATATCATGGCATATGAAAGGCAAATTAATTGTATATTTATACACTTTAGGTATGCTGTCAACTTTGGAAGGCCCCATTTTTGCAAGGTATAAAATACTGGAATTTTATCTTTTCTGCCACAGAACTGACATTACAAGCAGTGTTTGTATATTTGTTTATTCATCTGACATTTCACATGCTTATCACATCTTGCGTGTTTATTTGACAATCAGTTCACTGAAGTGAATTAATGACGGAATTGAAATGTTTGAAACATGAGCTGGTAAATTTTTGCAATGTTTTCAATGTTCGGGTAAAAGAGGTTTTAAACGAATGCCTTTGCTAGATACTATTTACCACAAAGTGCTTTTCATGCATTTGCGTTCGTTATTATAAACATCTTCTTATCTTTGTAAAGTATCGAAACTTTTCATTTTAATTTGCATATGTTTTTCAGAACACACCGGGCAATTAGCACACTGCTGTCTGGCATCCAGTGCTTTTATTAACATTGGCTACTTGACAATCTGTACATATTTAAGCCTATACACGTGTTAGGAAATAGTGGTGGTCTTGAAACATATTTAGCTTACAGCATGGTGACATACATTCATGCTATCTTGTAACTGTAATGGAAAAATAACATCGACTATATTCTTATGCCTGCATACATGCCTTAACATCAAGGCTATCTCTATGCCTACTGGGATTCCAAGAGTGATAATAATAATATTCAAGCAATAGTTTATTGGTTGGCTACGAGCAGCGGCGAACTTGTGTCGCGTCAAGTACACTAAAAATGGGAGGAATTACAGATCTACACCCACATCCTTCCTACAGCCATCTCACCCCACACATTAACCTAAAACGATTTCAATCATATAAGACAATCATATTTTGTACTAGGACAGTGAAGGTGATTATGTCTGGTCCAGCAGACTTCATGTACAGTAAACTTCACTTTTTCCTAATACCGGCAAGCAACTTCCCAATCCCATCATTATAATCATCTTGTTTCTATATTAGCTTCATTGTTAATTAGGGTATACCAAAACTGCACAACAGGTGCGATATCCACACTGATGATACATCACAGAATAAAACGTTTGTAGTAGAGGATGCTGGAGAACAGGAATCTGAATTGTAAGCCTGTATGTACGCATTTCGAAAGTAAAACTATAATTATGTATAATATATATTATATACATAATTGTGTCTCGTACAATTTCAAATCAAGGCGATACTTTTTGGTGTTACATCCTACTGTAGATTCCAAAGTAATATAATTGTTTCACTTCGCTTGGCGCGCTCTTTAGACTATCGCCACAGACACCTCTTCGCGTGACATACGCAGAGGCACCTTTGGACAGGCCATTCCTTCTTGGGAGCTTTTATCATTGTAACACATTGAAGCTTACGAATGCAATGATGTGTTGTTTTTCTGCCTGTGCCACATATCTAACATACGGACACTGGAATTATTGAATGGTTAAAACTTACGGAGATTGATGGTGTAACATTATATCTAAATGTACCTGTTTCAAATGTACCCTGATATAATTTGGCGGATAGCGACATGAAATTAAGGGATCAGTGTCCAGAAATCTATAGAATACCATGAAATATAACCAACGTAGTACTGTATTACAACAGCTATGTATATGTGAAGTGGTTCTGAGCAAAAAGACACAAATACAAATACATATATATTATTTCTATTCATACAAAAATTTAAGTACAGGAGTAACACAACAATGGCAAATGTCTGTTGCAGGTAGCGGTTCAGCTGGCAACAGAGCAACAAATATATAAATTTTCATTCTGCGCACAGAGTCACTATTGCATTGTGTTTCCATGAGGGATTTAAAGAGTAGTCTCCTCGGCCTCGTGCGTAGAATTTGGCTGTAAATAATGTCCGAGTCTTCCTCACACATGGAACAAACGATAACACATTAGACTGAGCTAACAATATAAAAAACATCTAGGAATTAACATTCTCTTTTGAAATTCTATATACATGACAGACATAAATGAAAGAATTACAGTAATTGTATTCAAACATCGCCGTCACTTCTGATACATTTGGACAAGACAATGCCATAATTTCCTCCCGTTGCTCGTATATGGCTTCCTGCCGCGTTTACGTACAGTGCAGCTCTCGCCAAATGGAGCAAATTACGAGCCTGTCGAGCACGCTGGCGCGCAAATGAAAAATAAAGCTAACTTTGTGTAGGTCAAATAAGATGCTCGTACCATGCAAATGCGTGCTCGTCCCTCTTCGCATTTGGCTAGGAAAGCGCCTGGCCTCGTGCCAACGGACGAGCATCGTACGAATTGCAATCGAGCATCGTGCCCGCTGCGTTACACTTGCAGTCGGAAAGATGGTGATTCAATAGCACCATGTTACTATTGTATTAACTACATTAACAAGAAACAGGCTGTTTTACAAAAACAGCAAACTCGCACGCAAACCTAGCATACAGATTCTCAAACATTTTCTTACTTTTTTCGTTAATAAATATTTCATAGAAGCTCTTATCTCTGTTTCATAGGACCTGTAAGTATTACAAATATTGGGACCTACAAGTAATAGAAATAATGACAGAATTTCTGCATGTCAAGTTCTAAACTATTCAATGTTATGCAGGTAAAGTACTATTTTGCTCATATTTTCTACTTCTATTATTTGGGGTTAAAGTAATGAGCACTTTATATGGTACGTGAATGTGGCTAATGGTACATCTCAATTATGAGGTCACTCCCCAGGTCCCTTGGGTGCCCTCAAAAGCCAAGTTTGACTGTATATCTATATCTATATCTATATATATATATATATATATATATATATATATATATATATATATATATATATATATATATATATATATATATATATATATATAATTATATATATATATATATTTATATATATACATATATATAGATATATGGCGTGATCATTGTCGCAACTTTTAAAAAAGTTATATATATATATATATATATACATATATATATAAATATATATATATATATATATATATATATATATGGTATGATCATTGTCGCAACTTTAGAAAAAATGTTGCTAAAGGCAGGTTTTCTCACTACTCTCATTCTTGGCTTATTGTTCTCGATTTTGGTTGGAAAAAAATACACCCAGGCATCTTTGCTAAAACATCATTGTTGTACATGCCATCAAAATTACAAGTTTGTTCTTTTTGTTGACACCTTGGTTATTAACCAGAGTCAGTTAAAATTGCTTTTCTTACTGTGTCATTTCATTTCACAAATGTGTATCTAAAAAACAATAACAAATATGAAAATTTGAGAACCACTTTTATTTTACATTGTTTTATACAGTTTGCCATAAATTTAACGCAGAAATCTATTAATTGTAGAAGTGGAAACTCAACATTCTGTAGAAAAGAATGACAATTATCAGTTTTGTACACTTTCATAATTTCTATGCAAACATTGCTTCCAACAAACATTCCTACTTTTCTTCTTTAAGCAGGTACATTGGATTCATATTTACACTAAGAAGGTTGTTGTACCGTAATAAAAAAGCTTGTATATTATTTAACGAAAAAATACCCATAGCATTTTAGCAGCATTACGTGATTTGCTTTAAGTGATCAGGTAGGTATGCTAATAAAGTTACAGAGCACGTCCATTTGTTAAACCACAAATTACTTGAAATGGCCTGAAAGAGGTAGCTTTGTCATTATGCCTTGATATATTGCTCTGTTGTTTCGAAAAAATATGAAAAAAAATGGGAACTCTAGATAATGCAATCATTTTTGTACAAAAACGCCAGCACATACCCACCCAGGTCACCCCACCCCTCCCGGAATATAATTTGGTGCATAGGATCATGATAAGATAGACCTCGAATTCGGAAAACGTGACGATACTCTGTAGATGGCCTCTAGACATGTACATATATCCTGTCATTCCTGACCTTCAACTTTTTTTTTTTTTTTTTTTTTTTTTGTTAATGTTCGCAACACTGAGATTAATTGTTCACAGCCTGCCTCCTCTGCATGCCTTGCCCCCACCCTGATATGGGCCAATGGCCTCAGATGACCTCAGCTCGGTTAGGCTTCCGCATTAACTGTCTTAGGCTCAATGTGTGAACGTAGAGTGTCGTCGTACTCCTGGCCAATAAAATGATGGGGAGGGGGGGCAGGGTGGAGGTTAGATAAGTGACACAGGTACTCCAAAACATGCGCGGGCGCAGTTGACACTGTTATATCCTACCATGCTATACACGCATGGCCCGCCGCTGGGAAAAGGGAGGCTCTGGATTATGGATAGTCATACGGCTTCCTACTCAGTCTCAAAGCCTGTGTATTAGGCCCATCAGTAGTATTAAGATGAACAACAACACCAATGAAACTGGCTGGTACATCTACATATGAATGACTAGCCTACAACTCAAAGCTGTGCTTTTAATAGAAAACGTAAAGTACGGTAGGCCTGCCATGAGTATATATATACTCTCATCTTTACCAGCAGAATGGCACGGCCACGGCCCACAAAGGACGAATCCACGAGAGCTCTTACCACCATTTGTACATGTTACAAGTACAGGCAAGACGTGCATAAGTACTTGCGTGGATTTGGCCCCTGCCTACTATTACTAGCATAGTATAGTGGTGACGCGAGCGGCATGCTTCGATGCTGTAGCACGTTTCACATAAGCTAAACATGGTTCATAAACTGCGCATGCGCAAAGATTGTTTTCCCCGAAGTGCTTCATGTTAACGGACACAAGGAAACTTTGAATGGAACATTTATTAAAACACAATGAGGGTAAATATTACAGCGGCAATACAAGTTAAGACTCTTATATGATGAATTAAAAATCTTGTGGTACATTTTATACTGTCATCACTATCAGCTACATGCACGCACACAGTTGTAACCAAACATACCGCATTCAATTTGAACAACATCGATGGGGGGGGGGGGGAGGGAGACGAATGATCAAAGGGAACAGAAAACTGCCATGCTACTATAGCTTAAAGTTTATGAAATACAAATCGTGTGGCATATATGATGTTTTCATGACACTTTATTGATGCAAGTACACAAATTATGCAAAAACCCCAAGCCACTGTCCACATTCATGACTGGTAACCACTTCCGGTTTTCTGATTAGCCGGCTGCGTGTTTACCATGGTGTTTGAACAAAACAATACACAATTATTTTTTATCGGCAGCTTTATCAAAATTCCTATTAACAAAATTTAGATTATCAAACAAAACAAACATAAGTGGATTATGTACACTGGTGGCAAAAGAATACATGAGAACGAGTCACAGAAAATAGGTATGTCAAGTATGTAACGGCCATTACAAACGCGTCACTTTAACTTGCATCCGCCAGATGGCGTGCGAGTTAAAAAGGGTGGTGAAATATCAACGAGAAACAGAAAGAATTCCTACCAGTGTAACAACTTGCTGTTGGGTGCGACAGAAAGTAACAGATCAGCATCTGAAATTGATCGATGTTCTGGTGACATATTATCAGGCAAGAACAGCTGGTGCCATACAAATACTTTTACAAGATTTGTTTGGTTTGTTGTTGTCTATATCGCACATAAAGTGGTTAAGAGGAGGCCTTGGCTGGAGCAGGGGAAACCATTGAGTGTTGTGGCTCTGGCACTGCCGATTCCGTCGTGTTCCTCCGTGATGCTTTTCGTAGGGCGAGGTCTATCTCTCTATCTCTCTTCTTTTCGACCAAATTTGTCCGCAATTTTTCTCGGACCTCTTATTTCCGAAAACCACCAAACTTGCTATGGTGATTGAACCATCGGTGAAATTGACCACCTGATTTGAAATAGTACTGATGCTTAACGTTCTACAAATTAGGGGCAATTAAAGTTTTAAGAGCTTTATATCTTCAAAAATATTATAGATAGACACAAAGTTCTAACTTACACATATAGGTGTGAGATATTTGCGAAACCCAATTGCATGCAAACAAAAGTTGGGGAATATAAATGTATGCTAAATTCACTGAATTTCCACACAATCCTCATTCAGGGCCTCTGTTGTACTGCTTGTTACAAAATCTCCATGGTGCAAGGTAACCATTTGGCATTCATAATAAATTGGCTTGAACCTGTCTCATAGGCAGCCTTCTAGCCATGCATGTTAGGTGTATTGTTTGGAAGGTTTGGGTCTTGTAGCAAATGGGAGGGGGGACCCCCAACAACTGGTAATGAGGTTCTCAGTAAAATACAGAGAATCTCTTTCTGCAGTCACTGGACTTATACACAGAACAAGCCCGAGTGTACCCTCTATTAAAAATAGACTACATACGATGCTGAGTTGTCTGACAAAGTATGGTCTTCCAGTTCTCAAAGACTGTTTTCACAACTTTGTGAATTGTGAACAGTGTGTGTATTTGTGTCATCTCAGTGGACACTTAAATGTCTTTGTTTTCTTGTAAGATGTGGAGTATGTTCTTCATAGCCAATACTAAGTCATTATAGTGCATGCCTCAGTTCACAGGTATATGATTGTACATGTAGTTTTGTGACAGCATCTGTCATCCGCATGACACATTCAATCCGTGTCTGCTTTCTTGTCAGGTGATTCTAGTTCTCGGACTCCATGATTCCTTACTTTTGCCATTCTCATAGCATTTTGAATGACAGGCTATGGAAAGCTATTTGTTCTGGAGAAGAGCTGTTGACCTGGACATCAAATTATGCTTAGATGGTTTTGGTACCAAAGTTTGCCTGATGGTTCTTCTATTGGTAAACAATTTAGCTAGAGGTGATTGATTAGACGTGCACACTGTAACTGTTACGTTTGGTGATGCTTTCTGTTGTTTTGATGCCCCTCGTATAGTACAAATCAAATACAACGTCCGTTCTGTTATTCTGATGTAACTTGCCAGAATACTTTATTGGTTTACTGCAAGTATTTGACAGGTGTAGCCAATGTGCTCGATTGAGGAAGACGAAATGGCTGACACAGTGCATCTTTTATAGAGGGCCCTTTAGACTGAGCAATTAATAACATTTGTCAACTAATTTCCTGACAGCATTTAGAATGATATCTTCCCCATTCTCTTTCGAGCTTTTGTGTATTTATTCATATTAAGGAGAGTGCTTTCAGAATCATTTGCTTCATGGGAGCATGAAAACAAACTCTGCAACTCTACCCTGCTCTGTCTTTAAGAGATCTTCGTTAAATTACCTGAAGGAATCCATTCCACATTCTTGCACTCTGAGCAGATGTCTGCAAATACATGGCTTTGCAGTAGTCACAACAGGCAAGCTGACTATTTATTGGTTGTTGCCTCCCCCCCCCCCCCCCCAAGCAAAAGCAGGGCTTATAATTCTCCTCAGATCGGTCAGCAGACCAAGTGGTGTCTGGTCCATGTATTAAGATTGCAATACCCATCAGCTCTAAATTTGGTATGGCTCATAATCATGGTTAAAAGATTTGGCACCATTTGGAATTTATGGACGGAAGATCAATGCATATGTCAGTAAAAGTTGTGTCCCATCAATAACCGGAGAATTGATTTAGGCATGGTCCTAAAACGTCATATGGTGGATAATCATAGTGATACAAGTAGATGATCTCTACTCAATTTTGACATCGGTAGGTCACAGATTATAATCAACAATGTCTGATCAGTAACTCAAACAAAAAGGTATCTTCAACCCCATACTTGGGGAGATGACTAACTACATGTATGAATGACAGTTCATCATGGCCAGTAGATAACACGTATTCCCTTTGGGGCCATATACTGGCAATCAATGGACTAAAAAGGACGGGGGTCATACATTGTATATGCTGGTAAACTTACAGAAGTGTCTTGATTCAATGAAATGGGAGGGTCGAGTTGTCCACTGTTTCAACTACAGCAGCTCTTTCTGCTTCATCTTCCATAAATGCATATATGGTAATTCTGGGTTCATCATAGTGCAGTTGAAATCTTGTCCAACCACCCATATCCAGGTGCAGATAAGCTGAGCTGTGCTCGGCAGTCATCGTAGAATCCGTCAAACATATGATTAGCTTTAACCCTTTCCCCCTTGAATTAATACTGAGTCAACAGCTTTCCTTGGCATGGGTTGGGCACTAAGTGCCCAACCCATGCCAAGGAAAGCTGTTGATCTGGGGCATGTGATTTTGATAAGTCTCATGTACATTTCTCAGTCAAATTGTTTTTCATAACTGTTGAAATTAGTAGAATACACTGAAGCAGACGACATTTGACCACCAGCCGGTTTTGGCCGGTTTGAGGGGGAAAGGGTTATATCATCGTAAACATGTACCACAAGAGCATTCAAAACTGGCATTTTAAACAACAAAATCATTGACTTGTATACATGATTTATTTATGGCTGGCTGTAACCTGTCCACGCTTTGATTTTTATTGGACCTTGCACACCTGAAACAAGACAGACAATTAAGCTATTTTGTGAAACTAGGTCATTAGGTAAAATATTTGGGGCTCAATGATATCCAGTTGCTATTTGCAGTTGTCTTGTTACATGCTTGTCTCGGACTCTGTTTATGAAAAACTTTGCATAATTGCATCAGGTATAAAATACATGTCTTAGTAAAACTAAGTGCCTGGGTTAAGTATTTGTGCCATTTATATCTATACATTCAAAACGTACAGCTCAGCTCAGCCAAATTTTACGTCACTTTTATCTACCGAAGCTACAGCTGAAGCCGATGCAGAGCTCGGCACGGGTTGGGACTTATTCTTTAGTTGAATATGTCTAGGTCAGCTGAGCACGAGCTCTCCACACAGACTTTATGGTAATAGCAATATTTTATAATCATCGCAAGCTAACAGCCATATTCATAAAATATGTGTGCCCGTCAGAAGCGAATATAACAAAGAAAAATATAATCGTGGCTGAAGTGTAGCTTAAACGCAAATATATTAACTGTGGACATCAGAAACCGTGTTAGGTTCGAGATTGTTTCAAACTACACACAGGGTTGCCTAGCTAGAATTTCGAAAACCTTTATTCCATAAACAGTGCCTGTTGAGGTCCGGCCACAAGGAGTCACAAATGTTAAATCATTGAATCTAATTAGAAGGAAAAAGCTATGCAAATTAGGAAAAGCAATGGAATAATTTGCTTCCATGATAACGCACTTAATCTCATCAGGGAGTCGTAGTCAAGGTAATGCAGTATTGATGATATAAAATTATAGGCCTAAGCCTGTTATCACTGCCACATTATGTTTGCAATACTCCTCCTATACGAAATTAACCTGGTGCTGTAGCACTACTCTTCGCCTTTCGATCATTTCCATTGCCATAATAACTATGGATTTTCCTCATTTATGCTGCTGCCCAGCCTGTCAGCCATTAAAAGCTGTCTAAAAGTATGGTTGCAAAAAGCTTTAAATACATGAATGAAAATCAATGAGACATTCACATTAAAACACAAAATTTCAGCTCTAGCGGGTCAAGAATTCGTTGCAAATCTTAGAATTACTTCCCCTCGTAGTCAAGGTTCCATACTTCGTATGTTTTAATTCCCATGGACATTTACTATATAATGCTGATAAGACACATTATCTATGCTATACATTTATGGCTTTCAACTGAAAAAAAAAACTAATGGGAATACCAAAATACTTTACTGCCTTCTTCATATGGCAAGAAGCATTCATAAAGTACCATAATTACTCTACGATAGAGCTCTTAAAATGCAATGAAAAAAGCGAATGTCCAATTTGAAAAGTGTAAAGTATACATATTAGGTTTCAAAAGTCCTTTTGATTTTCCCGAATTCAGTTGCCTTAGGCATAAAAAGTAAGCATTATCTGCTCAAATGGGATGGCGTATGCTCACAGTAAGCATATCACATAAAATCGTACATCGCTATCATGACAAGCAATGCGGTTAACATAGAAGGGGCATCCAGTGATCATGAATCCTTTTTATTACCAGTCGCAAAACGTAGATTCGGGTATTAAACGTGCTCTTTTACAATCCCTCGACCTCTACAAATGAGACAAATGTGGTCCCAAGTGTCTGTCTTGCATATGGAACAACACAAAAACTCAGCTTATCAGATAAAAATTGGAACATTCTTCTCCATGTAATGTAGTTTATTTTTATAGTTTTGAAAAATAAAGCCGTCGTACAGACTGGCATGTATGGGGCACATCTGATAGATGGTTATGGGAAATGGATTGACTAACATTCGTGTCGGAGTTGTTCACAATACAGTCACCGCATACAGCAACTTATTTAATTAATGTAGCCTTGAAAACTAATGTCTACAGGGAAATCATGCAGCCCCTTCAACTTATTCATGAATACATCTAACAGAAATACTATACATATATCAAGCCCCCAAGGTGACTGGAATCCATTTTACGATCAACTGCCATTATTCTTGTTGCCGATGGTATCCAAACATATTTACGCATATGTGAATCTTGAACTATAGTGCACGGTTGCAATTATCCAGATGTAGCGCATTCGAGACAGAATTTTTTATCAGCTCATCTAATCTAATGAAAGTGAATCTAATGAAAGTGAGGTACCGGCAAACATGTCTCTATGATGCATGCACGTTTTTGTATTCCACATGCTGCATGCAGCATTGCCTGTGTCCTGTCGACGCAGTTAGCAGTACTATTCCAGGTCCAAAAGCACAACAGCTTCAACCACTGTACTCTCAAACTGTGAGACCTCTTGTCCTTTATTTAATAATTAAGTGCATGTCTGTTAATAGGAATAGCTTGGTTTTCTGTTAAGCAAAATGCATCCCGCTTATAAGAATCACACCAAACGTTGTAAAGCTACAATGCTGCTCTAAATTAGGTAAATGTGTGTATATGTTTATATTTAATAAGTGAGTGGGTGTCTGTTGTAAGATTACTTTCATTCGTAGATATTTCTTTGGTAGAGAACGATGATACGAGTTCAGATTAGTTCTGTTACTGCAGTTGTTCCCAGCAGATTGGCTTTCCCATGCCTTATTTGGTATTTAAATATATATACCAAAGTTGAGATGTCTACTATTATTTAACCAAAGCATACAACTTTCACGAAGTCTTATAACTTGGCAAGATCTTCACCTTTTTACTTTTACTGACCTTGACCTACGCTCACATAGGTTATAGCTTACCTCACGAGGTCTCATTTTGACTGTTAACTTTGATTGTTTCACACTTATATATATATATATATATATATATATATATATATATATATATATATATAAACATAATCACCTATTACACCTCACCTTTTTATGCTGTGGCAGGCTTCTATCAGATCAAGCTAAAGGTCATTTGGTCCAAGAGCAAACATCGTGATTGCAGTTTGGATATATGATTGCCTTGAATGTGCAGTTCTACCTGATGTGAATAATTCCTTTTATGGTCCGTGGACAAAAAAGGGTTAATTTTGTTATTTTCTCGGAACCACAATTTAAAAAAAAAAACAGATAAAGACAAGATTTGTTTGCTTCTTTTAGTGAAAATTAAAAACACGTGTGTCTCTATTAATTAGCCTTCATTCGTGTTTCAACAATTTGCTCAAAGTGGCGCACAGTGGTTCTGTCCAGTCATTTTTCTTTTATCTGCTGGCAGAATTAAGGAACTTTGGCGTCTTATATAGTAAGACTGGTCCGTTTTTTTTTTTCAATGCGGTGTCCCCTTAATGTACCTTATGGTGGCTAAAGTTGCTTGGGATTCTGCAAGGGTGGTGTCAATGTAACGATCTTTCTTTCTTCTCATTTCTTTAACTCTTTGCGGAGTTAACCTTAGGAAACAAGTGGACCGAAATGTCGACCCATACAACGTAATTTGCACATAATTTACATAATAAAAGCTGAACAGCACGAAAATATTGTTATGATAAGTCTTGGTCTATTAATAAACTTAGTTGATAAGTATGTCATGTTTTATGCCCTTAGGATTGGGTAGA
Source organism: Hermodice carunculata (assembly GCA_964020975.1). Taxonomy (NCBI): domain Eukaryota; kingdom Metazoa; phylum Annelida; class Polychaeta; order Eunicida; family Amphinomidae; genus Hermodice; species Hermodice carunculata. The sequence continues at coordinate 116,524,521 of OZ026612.1, forward strand.
TACCAGCAGGTGGCAGATGAACTTGAAACGGGGTCAAAGGTCATGTGCTTTACATCTTTATCTTACATGGTGCATATAGCTCTGCATTCCTAAAGTTGTTTATTAGAGTCATAATTATGATTTACGTGTGTATGACACACAAGTGGTAACAATATACATTAAAATGTAAGGACCTCTGCCGTTATTATCTAGTCTTATCTCATTATTTTTTTTATTTATTTGGAAAACTAGAAGCCCTAAATGAAATATTTCTTCAAAAATATGATTTTTCTACAAAAATAATATTGCAGCCATTTTGAGTACTAAATATATATGCTAATTAGCTTACATAATCTTGAAAAATAATGAATTATATTATGTACATATAATGTTTGATAGTAGTATGAGGATTGCAAACACATATAGTATAGTACATATAGAGACAGAAAGAAAGAAAGCAAGAAAAGGGTAGGTGTGTGTGTGTGTGTGTGTGTGTGTGTGTGTGTGTGTGTGTGTGTGTTTTAAATTGTCACAAGTTTCATGCACTGGCATGCGGTCGATATTTGGCGAGGTCGGGTGGAAGGGTATTGAAGTTACTGTCTAAAGCAACATGAAAGAATGGACATTGACACACTGGACACGATCGCGGGTGTTGATGGTATTAATGAATTAAATGTAACTCAAGCTTTGTTTCTCGATTGATGGAAAGAAGCCAATTAAAAAAAATGTGGCAATCATCGGTCTGTTATCACACTTGACACATTTAGATTGCATTTAAACAACGGCAGGTGAGCATGATCGTTTCTCTACTCCAGTATAACCACGGTAATTTATCACCATCAGCTTTAAGTCCTCTGGGGACGGTCATTTCCCATATATTCAATTTGTAATATTGCCAATTTGTCTCTCCTCTCTTCTTGTCTCCCTTTCACATTTTCATCAATAATCAGCCTGTTATTCGTTTTCACAGATTGACCTCTTTAGCTGCATGTGCCTTCAACTTGTTCGTGTCTGCCGAAGACAGAAGTATACACAGTTTCATCAGTTGCTGTGGCAAAGGATTTACTCCATGTCTGTCCATGGTCTTTCTTACATGGCTTCTGACATTTTAGCCTCTCTGTGTCAGGCATAATTAAGCTTTGAGCGTGAGCAATGTGTATATGCAGGGCATGTGGAGGAAAAGTAGACATGATGGGACATATCTTAGTGTCAGTTTATCGAGTCTGGCATGTGACAATTGCAGGATATTGAATGTTGAAGTTTGATATCCCTGCGCTGTTTAAGTGACTCAATACATGTATGGTTATTTGTGCATATGGGTAGATTGGCCACGCGGGAAGTTGCAGTCAGCACACACGCCTCATCACAGCACGGAAACAGCATTTCTCAGAGTGATCTGGTTTGTGATGTGAAAGCAAATAGAAACGCAATACTTGTCCTGTTAGACCATTTAACTGCTTTCGACACTATATATATCATAACCTTCTAAAAGTTATTCTGGATGAGGACACGGGTATCACTAATTCTGCATTGCAGTAGTTTTCTTTCGATCTGCCTGACCAATATCAAGCGGCCAACAAAAAAGGGCCCATTTGAAAGAATGAAAAAATTCACTATGGTGTCCACAAGGCTCCTTTCTGCGCCCGTTTCTTTTCAGCATTTATACCAGATCTCCGGGACTCCTTGGAACTCTCAGTCATCAATATCACAGTCTTCAGAACACACGCAGTTATTAATGACTTTTCAACCTACATCCCATGCCTCCATCCAGAATGCAATTCGTACACTTGAACATGCATCAATTGTAAAAAAAAGAAAAAAAAAGAAAAGAAAAAAATACCTGGATGCTTCAACATTTTTTATGGCTCAAGACCCAAATCATTATTATATCCACCCAGTAACAGCTTCCCATGCTTGAAAAATTGTACTCCAGAGTGGAGTTTCACCAGTCCAACGAAAGGATAATGCAAGACATTTTGATGTTATATTAGATTCTTCATTATTGCCAGAGAAACATGTCAAAACTAGTTGTAAAAAAGTACATCATCAGGCGAAACATTAGACATATTAGAGATAACCTTGATTACAAAGCAGCTGGGACGTAAATCCCTGCATGTGTAACCGTGCGACTGGGCTACTGCAAAACTCTGCTGTATGGTGTTTCATAACAGTTTCTCCTAAATATTCAAAAGGTCCAAACCGCTGCCTCAGCATACTGACTGGTACAAAATTGCATGATTATGTGACACTTGTGCATGCCAGGCTACATTGGTTACAATGGAGAATTGAGGTTAAAACATTGTGACATATTAGTATCTACATGACATTGCACCAGACTACTGGCAAACTTTCCTGCAACTCCTGCGCTGCCCCCGCTAGGTAGACAACCTCGTATGCTTCAGCCCAAAAGCAAATACATGTATAAGACATACCAAGATACATCTTTTAGTAAATTTCTCCCTAACCTGTGAAATAAACTGCTCCTTAATCTCCGAAACTCTGTCAGTCTGAACTGTTCCAAAGGATCTTCTATTTTTCAGGACAGTCATTATTTTATGGATGTTGTCTGTTTAGAGTTGATTGCAGATGCGTGGCTTGATGATTGTTCAGAATATGTATTGTATTTGTGTCTTTTTGTCCAAAACCACTTCCTAGTAGTCATATGTATGTATGTAATTGGTCATGTTCATGTTTACTTGTCATATTTAGACGGATACGATATGGGACTGAGTTTGCATATCGATCTTGATAAGTCACTGATTGTTCGAAGACCAATATTTTCAAGCATGCATGCTACTTATAATTGAATATTCGCTACTGATATTATTGGTTTTCGAGAAGTAGCACGGGGAACTTCTAATGGGTCGGGTATATATATAAGGGCCATTTCGAAATTGGACTGAATTTGGATTATATATATATATGTATATATATATATATATATATATATATATATATATATATATATATATATATATATATATATATATATATATATATTTATATACATCTGCCGGTGCGCGCGGGCGCGCGGGTGTGTGTGTGTGTGTGTGTGTGTGTGTGTGTGTGTGTGTGTGTGTGTGTGTGTGTGTGTGTACATTCTCTCTAAGAATTTTATGTTAAAGGATGACGGTTCAAAGACCGTGCAGACATTTGAAATTTATGTATAGGTTTGATTTGAAAAGTGTTAATATATGACATAAGGTTTGATAAGTGCCTGTCATGAATTTTCCCATTATTATGAGTTACACATTAGAGGCTCACATCTGTCCAGCATATTTCTGTCAAAAATCAGAATAACTGTACGTTTGAGAGTGAAATATATTCAAACAAACACAAAATTTCAGAAATAAATTGTAGTTACACTCTGTGAACGGATTATGGAAAGTTCTGTGAAGAAAATACACAAAGAAGGTATGGAAAATAATAGCTAGGGGACAGTTTTATTGTGCTTTGTGATGAACAGGTGATGCAAATAGCAACTCGTCAGTAGACATTGTCTTTGCCATTTAAACAGTTTTACGCGTATTGTATCTGATAGTTTACGAAACTCACCTGCATAAGTTTGCCAAAGGTGTGTGTGTGTGTGTGTGTCTGACTGTCTGTCTGTCTGTGTGTGAGAGAGAGAGTGTGTGCGTGTGTGTGTGTCTGTCTGTCTGTGTGAGAGAGAGATAGTGTGTGTGTGTGTGTGTGTGTGTGTGTGTGTGTGTGTGTGTGTGTGTGTGTGTGTGTGTAACAAAAAGGACGTCAGGTTCAAAGACCAGTGTGTGCTGGACTTAATGTATGTACACTTTTAAAATTTGCTTTCGCCACCTATTCCAAGTGTTAGACACTTATACATTGTATATTTCGATTATGATATTTTGTTGGTTCAAGCAACAAATGCGCAGTGGAAATCGACCAAATGTTTTGGAAAGGTGGGAAAACGTATACATAAGTTCTATTACAGGCAGGTGTAGACAGAAGTATATAGTTTACTTGCGATACCGGATCCCATAGCTTTTTTCGGTAAATGAATATGTTTGAACAAATAATGTTAAGAAGCGAAAAATCACTGTTTCACTGTGCCAAGCCAAACACAATATAAAACAAATATACACCATGCATGTACGTGTGTTGATTGCATAGCCTACTTGCAGTGACATAAATAGCATGTTTCTGGGATTTATGAAATAAATGAAATACTGACTAAACTCAAGGATGCAAAAAGAGCTGGAACTGCTGCCAAATTCTCTGTCGAAGGGAGCTGATATGAAAGTAAATTTTCATAGTTATAGTTACCATGGAAAAGCGGGTTTGGATGACATATGTATGTCTGAACATTTGCCTGCTCACAGACACGAATTTGTAAGTGTAAATAGTACTAGTGTAGAAAGCGGAAATTAAAATTTAGTGAAACTACCTCTATTTCGTGCTAATATATATTTGTATAGGTTTTAAATATTACTTTTGAATGATCACGAAGTCCAAAAATCATGTATTATTATTTTTTATTGTTAATATATTTTGACATGATATTTGATCATATCAACGCAAATTGGTTAGAACGATATTACTATTGGAGCTATCTGAAAAAAAAACTCATCTTTCCCCTCTATGAATTGAAACTAGCAAAACGATATGCTCAATATACTTCACCAAAGCAGGAGACATATTTTCCTGCTTTTTATCCTTCTTTATCAGTATCATTACAAGCCACTGTTTGGTTGGTCGTTGAATAGAAACGGTCATACAGTTACTTACCGAGGTTCTTATCTTTTGTACCGCTCATTAAATCAAACATTTTTGGCTCAAATAAAAGCTTCTTATATTATTTTTATCAAAGTCCAAGCAGTACATGTTTGTGCGCAGGAAAATCCTTTTAGTCTTTTTTACTGTGCCATAGAGCATACCACCAAATGCGCATTTCCCAACACTTTCAGGTAAACTTCAGGTGCTGTGTGATGCTAGACACATTGAATTGCACCAACGTGAATGGCTCCATTTGGTCCGCCTGACAAAGCCAAGTGAACCAACTTTTGAAGTCCCCCTGGTGGAAGAGCACAGGGCACCAACAAAAAAATCAAAGGAGTTTGAACCTGCTGTATCCAGCAATAATCTAGTATATTGTGATGGGAATGCTAAGGGCACTTTAGTTGGTCTTATGTCATGAATGAACATTAATTAAAGTTGTCTATACATAGGTCTTTCAGGGTAAATACCTCTGTCCTGTTATCTTGTGGGCTTACATACAAATTAAACGATTAAGTGGTCTTTTGTTCATTTTACGGTAATTCATGCTCGGACGACGGCCGCTTTTTCAGATTTCGATTGCTCCCTTTCGCTATGGTGCGTTTATCAATATATTTGAAGGAAGCCATGAGAGGAAGTCTATAAAAATAATACGCCCCGAGACCACTGATTTTAGATGAGAACTATGAGCTTACATTGATGGCGCCCAATAGGCTTCGGGTAGAGCTGCTCACTAGGCCTTTTACATGACCTGCGAACAGTTAAACACATCACCATTGATGGACGTATTCAGCATAGTGGCGAACAGAAATAAATGTTGCAAATTATACATCCACGGCTGGCTTTATGTCACACTGTTGTTACGATTGATATGGTGACATTGAGCACTAAAAATGATCACCATATGCTATCTGTCTGCATATCCCCCTCCCCTAAGCGGTTGCCAGGCCCACATATGGTATACCTTGTTAAAGGTTACTCCACATGAATGTACTCTGACGTCGATGTTTAATGTCAAACTATTAAGGCATCCATACATGCCAATGCCCTTTGCATCCGGAACATAAACTAGAAATATTACCTTATGTCTAAACGTCCACAATATCATTATTTGAGACTGATCCAAAGCTTTCTATTGAAAGAGCAGAATGAGAAGTTGTACCGTCATTTTTCTAATGAGCAATATCTTTCGGCAAAAAGTGGCAGTCAGTCTCCGTTATTGTTCTGTAAGGCGTATGACATCGAATGTACATTTGTTCTGCTGGTCCACTTTGCATGTTTACAGACTAAGATAAAGTTCAAAGAGGACCTTTAAAATCAGTATTTAGTCAAGGTTTCGTTAGCCTTTAAGGTCGGTATGTGAACGTACACTTTGGACAGAAAGCAAACAGAATTTTTTCAGCAACATTGCACACTACCCACCCATTACTGGCTCACATGCTCCGTTCGGTTCAGCAACACTGGGAACACTGCCATTCCATTACTGGCTGACCTCACATGTTAGGTTTAGCAGCACGGTCCATACGTCTTACCTTTATTGGTTCACCTGTTAACATTAGAAACTTCGTATTTTTATTGAAGGAAACAGCACACTTCCTATACGATATTTTACACGGATGATGACAGCATAGGATGCGAAAATTCCGATATCAGTGACTTAATCGCCTTCACAGAAACAACGAGGAATATAGAAGTATTTTCTGTTAGGGCACACTCCCAGGGGCAATAGGTAGCAAGCAGCTACTGACGACAGTTACAAGTTTGCCTAGTTGTACTTGATATCTGGTTGAGAAATATTATATTTTCATTGCATTCTCTTGACTTAAATACAAATGACTTTCATTCTTTTCTGACTTGCCCTATAATTTGGCTGTTAATATCCAAAGATTAATGCAAGTTTGGCTACAATAATTTGCAGTTTTTAGGCTTGTCTGTTTTGTTACTTAACTTTATCTGTTGGCATCTTTCTGTTTTAAATTCACTTTCAGATATTTTAGGCTTGCGTGTATTCTGTCAACTTAACACCCCCCCCCCCGTGCTGTCAGTAGCAAGCAACGGCCTACGACAGTGACATGTTTGCCTAATTGTACTCAAATTCCTGTGAAGAAAAATAGCGATCATAGCATGTTTTTGGCATAAATGTTAATGACTTTCTTTCCTTTCTAACATGCCTGAATGCACATTTACTCAATTTTGTAGAAAAAAAAATACTCAAAATTGACAGTATTTTCTCAAATGTCACAAACCTGACACATTACGGCGATACATTGACTCAGGGTTGGCAGTGAAATAGAGCTTAATTGTTTGAGAGGTAGGTTTCATCATGGAGTTTGTTTTACATTTCTGGTGCAGGATGTCCATTGTTGCAGTTCATGATAGGAGCTCCCTTGGTTTTTTGTACAGGTGGTCTAGCTGCAACTGTTTATTTTACAATTACTGGGGCTGAATATAATGCCCCAGCTTGTTTCCACTTCAGTTATACACTGGCGGGTGGTTTAACTATGATAAGCTGTCCAGCTAGAAAGGGTTCACGTATTGGTTCAGGAGTAAGTCAAATTGTTCTTTTCTGAACCTGTTCTATACAAATTTAGTAATTTTGGTTTCTTTGACAGGTATTCTTTTTCATAATGAAGCTCTCCATTTATAAGCAAAACTTCACGTATTTAGCTAATTCATCATTTGCCACGTTCATATTCATTATTGTGTGGGTTGTCTTTGCTGAACATTTAGCTTAGACAAGGAGCCGCTACTCAGAGAGACATGTACGGATAAAAGGCTCCGAAACATGTCCAGTATTTACCCGCTAAAGACCCTTTAACATTTGGGCTGATACAGCCTATGTCAAAATTTAACAGAGGAACGTGTGAAATATGAACAATAGTAATTCCATATGTATATGGGTTAGGCAGATACACTGGTTAGCTTAAGGAGAGAAAAGAATTCGGACTGCGGTATTGGGTAATGGCAACTAGGAAGTGGTTCTGGGCAAAAAGACACAAATACAATATTGAAATACAGCAGTTTATTATAACTGGTGTCTGCATGAAATAATCTTCGATCTAACAGGAGTAACTGTGTTCTTGGAATCTCTTTTAAATGTATAGAAATATCCATAGCTGTTTAAATCCAGATAGACAATCATAAATGATTTTTAATGTTAATTGTGCTGTTGGTGGCAACCACTGTGGGAGCTTTAGACATTGGGGGAGTCCCCTAATTGACTTGTCTGTCCCTTTATCACTCTCATACATACATATATGGCTTTTCATACGATAGATAGACATTTTTTCTTCTTTTGAAAGGGTGGCCTGCACAGAAAAACTCTAGGCGTGCTGATATTTGTATAAAACACCACACAGTGAAGAACTTGAAACAAGTAAAATATATCGCATAATTAAAGTATTATGTATACGGGTAAATCAACATATCCAGTTGAGGCTGGCTCAAATATCCATTTGTAAATAAGTACTCCATACAAGACGTTTTTTCCTGCTACGGCAAATTAAATTGGTAAGTTTTCTGAGGCCTGTTGTCCATGGTCCACACTGTTACGGCGAAAATGTTTGAAAGAGACTGTAGGTAACTCAGATCAATTGAATAATTTGAATAAAAGCCCATACGTGCCCTCAGCTGATACTGGCATGAATGCCGTGATATTAAATGACATCTATTTACAGCTGTGTACATATTTCAAGTTCATAATGACCGTTTGCCTTACCTTATCAAATTAGCAATAATGGTATAGCCTGTATAGCTTCTTGCGAACATGGCCATGGAGCCTTGGACATAGCTTCCTTGTAACCTTTGCATCAAGATCCGTGTAAACTGTGATTTGGACCTTTGAGCTGTAATTCCATGTTGATATTTGCTTGCTCATTACTCGTGCTGACATACAATTGTTTTGCTTACGTCCCAGTTTGGAGCATTTCAAGTGTCATACCAGTCATATATTATCAGCTGTTAGCTGAAAGGTAATCAAATAGCCTTTGATGACCCTTTAAGTGAAAGTGCCTGTCATCTATATAATTAACATTGGTAATCATATAAGTACCTTTCTTTATTATTTTTTCATAGTTTGAGCTAATTACCACTGAAAGATATGTTTAAAATTAAAGCACGCAGGTTTACCAGAAGGTATGTGACCTACATTTTAACTATAAGAACCAGATTTGGTCATTTATGTAACAGCTCATTTCGGTCGTCACCATACTCATCATCAAATGCGAAACAAAGTGGTTATAATAAGGTTTAATTAATCATAACGAAGAACAATACAATTCAATTTCCCAAGCTGTGGATACATTAGCAACAGCGGGATTTCCCTACGACCCCACCCAATGACAACAACCAGATGTGTTGAATTGATTTAAGCATATTTCACCTCTCAAAGTGGAAAGGGGATTGCAAAATAAACTGAAAGCTAATACAGGTTCCTCTCCCAATACACATATTCCAACTGTATTGTCTATATGCAAAATTGTAGTATATGATGCCCTTCAACTAGAGGATCAGGACTAATCCTGTGCTCAGGTGAATCATAAGTTGACCGTTTGAACAAACTAAACCCACTAGAGTAACATTGCCACCAAGTATGAAGTAAATCTGGCCGACGGTTTCGTCGGAGAAGTTGAAAATGTGAATCTGTATCAGAGGCCAATTGATTTACATAGTAAACAATCAGAATATATGCATTTACCAACAAGAACCCAAAATGCACCCAAGGTACATTGCCACTACGTTTTAAGTTAATCTGGAGGACGGTTTTGGAGAAGAAGTCGAAAATGTGAATTAGCATTAGAATGCTCATTGACTTCCATAGTAATCAATACGAAAGCTGCATTGACTGGTAAGTACCCGAATTGAAAAAATCGTTAAAAATCAGGAATCTGCAGGATTCCCACATAGTGTACAACTTTATTTGACCCTTCTACAAGAAACATATCCACCATGTTTCTGCTTAATCTGAGTCACGGTTCTGGAGAAGTCGAAAATAGCTATAACTAACAAAAATTCATAAAAAATAGAAAAAATTACAGCGCCACCCGGTGAACAAATTAAGAACTAGGAGTCCCAGGGAGTGTTCCTGTATGATATCAAAGCAATTGGGTAAGCTGTTTCGAAGAAGAAGATTTTTTAAGATTTGTAGTTTTCAGTTCTTGAACAGTGGCTTTTCAAAGCCCGTTCTGCTTTCTAATAGCTTCATTTGCCTTGTATCCTTCTTTGATGCAAAACCATATTCCATTAATTTTTCACTCTCCCAATTCCGTTGTCGTAATGGGTATTTCCATCTAAAAGATGTCTTTACATGTGATCTTCGCCATGGTGGGTTTCTACTCGGCAGGTACAAATTTACTTACATCTGTATCACACACTTCTTTGAAATCGCCTCAAGCGTCCCCCACATTTATATTATCTTTGATCTTTTCATTCCAATCTTGTACTTCTGATAGCTTAGGACTATCACTGCATCTTTTTCAAGTCGGTTTACTTCCTGCATGTTTCCAACAAATTAACCACATCATCATAACATGTTCAACTTCTGGTCATTCCCATGTGATCCCCATTATACATTTTCAAATTCTGACACATATTTACAAAACAAATCTGAAACATACCTAAAAATTTTGATGCATCTGATCTACTGGTACATTCCTCTTTAAGGCGATAAACAGTGCTTACGTGTCAAAAATCATCCGCTGCAAAGCTTCAACTTAATTATACTTTAAATCATAAATTAGGAAGTCAATTCTTGTTTTCTCTTTAAACATAAAAGTGTTATTTGATACGTATTCGAATGGTTTTCAGCAGACTCGGAAAACTACTTCATTTTCAGAGCTTCCAAAGTGACATAAAGAAACGGAATATACAAAAACTGAGGTAGTGCTTCCTAAGTTACATTCTTATCTTCTAACTTTTACTGAGCTTGTAAGAATTGATCAAATATATTTTTTTCAGCTAGGCTGTCACAAAATGTAAGATATCATGTAAAAATATCTTTCTGAGAAATCTGCAGTGAAAGGTGAAAGAAAAGAAAGAGTCCCAGGCCATGATACTTAATTTACTGGCTCCCCCACATTGGATGTGTAGCTACAGTGAAGACAGCAACGAAATACACTGGAAATGAAGATTCTTATTTCTTATTTTAAATACGCTTCAGCCATTATGTGCTTTTAGCTTGTTTGTTTTACATGTGAAGAATTTAATCCTGTTTCGATCATGAGTATGACTGTGGCTTATATTGCTAAATGAAATGGTACCTAATTACATCAGTCATTGTGTGCATTATGGGATAGCATGCCTCATTGCACATACCCTGGCTGGTGGTCAGGTAGATAAGCATGTCTAAATAAACACTGACACCTGACTTGACTTTTGACAGATGCAGTGAGGAACAGTTTGAGGCTTAATTTTCTTACAAGAATAAAAAAGTTACGACAAAGCTACTTGTTATGATCGAAGATCACGAATATCTTTCAACAAAGATGACACAAGGTCAACTTTTATGGATGTGATTTTCAGAGCATATTGACCTATGGCTCTGATAAAAGGTCGAAAATGTTGTCATTCATGTATATCTGAAAAACTAATCTAGTTCACTTGTTGTGATCTCAAGGATTATCTATTCATATAAAACAAATTGTTTGTACAAAACGGTGGGTTTTTAATATAAAACCCATCTCTTTGGTATATTTCATAACGTACGTAGAGCAACAAGTTATTGCTTTTTAGTCGCCTCCCTATCAAAATTAACTTATTTCCTCTACGTCATTTATATCCACACACTTAGGGAATGGGTTATTGAAAGCTTTACAATTTGCTAAAGATTCAAGCTGACAACTATTTCCTTTTCTAAGATTTTCATGACAAACATATGCATTTACTATCCTACACATTAAAAGTGAAATTTGCTTTCGAAATATATCCAATGACTAACAACGTTGTCATAAACAGTTTTATCTCTAGACATGTTTGAAATGTGTCATCTCTTTCAATACCTGGAAATATTTGATTGAAAAGAAAAGATACTTGCAAAATATATAAATTTAGCGTATACTGGATTCCCGGACAATTATCCATGTGTGTAGCTTTTCCAGCATATCTACTTAGTATGACCATGAGTTATGAGATTGTTGCATACTATATCGCAGAAAAATCCTTTCTCTCCCCTGTTTGGCGGCGTTAGGCACACTTTGCCGGCGGTCGACGGTGCTTAGCGGCTATATCGGAGGCCACCCACGATGCCGATAACTATTGCTTATAGATGCTGATTGCTGCCAACACTTGCTAGCAGTTGGGCCTGGACAGTGGCGGTTGTAGTCGGCGGCGGTGTATTCTTTCGCCTCCCACCATTAGCCAGTGCCACTGAGCACTGAGAAGCATTTTTGTACGTAGGAAAGAGACACAACCTGGAAAATGACTCATCTGTTGTAGCCAGCCTAAATATAAGGCCGTGTTTTATCTTCCATGGTCATCTCATGTGCGCGAAGAGTGCCGGTGATCAAAAACGAACCCCCGTCAGTTCTGGAACGGCATGCATGCATGTAGAAGACGTATGGGTTTACATGAATGACATCGTAACGGTCGATTACGTACGCGGCGTTGGAATTGAAGCAAATCTGGATCACAGAACCATTTACACAATACGTACACTTGAAAAGTTTAATTCATGTTCGCTATACTACCTAACATCGTTCACATGAGAAATCTACTATTTCATCCATATTCAATACAAGACAAACGCCCTGTGTACCAGTCTTAAGCCATCATTTTTATGCAGAATGATAGTATTTAACCTAATATCTAGGTTCGATGAGTAGATAAACACTACGCCACTACTTCCTGGCGGAGACAGAAAATTAAAATGTACTGTGCATCTCAATAGACCAGGTGGAGACTGATAAGGAACGTCATATGAACGCTAATCAATGCTTGTACTGGATTGATGAAGCACACTAAGCCCAGCTGCATGATGTACCTGTTGATAAAGCCAATATACACCTTATTTAAAAGTCCATGCCATATTTGGAACACTACTACCCTCTGGTTCCAGAAACCAAAATGAGGCTGGGTTGGAAACCAAATGAAGTCCCCATTCACTTACACTTATAGTGTGCTTACTTTTCTAGCTCATATCTATCATTGAAAAACACTTTTGAAAAAAAATACTGTGTATTCGCGTTAGGATAACTCTAGGAGTACAACAGTTAGGGAAAAAGTCTTCAGTGTTTGATCGATTGTTGCAAAAGTTACAGTTATGTGGTCTGTTGATATGGAATACATTTTATTGGCCACGTGATTCATATCATCTTATTACAAAACATAATCTGTTACATTCATATTTTAGAACCAGTCATTCATTTGGGTGTGTAATTTGTACTACTGGGAACATCAAAACATAAACACGAAGAAACAAGAAGAAAAAACAAACAAACAAAAAATACTCATTACTCAATATATGCAATGATCCAATACTCGTGTTTCATCGGATTTTTTTATTCCTGATTAGAAAATTAGGTCTGCACTGATTAGTTGCTCCATTAGCAAGTCAACTGAGCTCCAGAATAAATATACCTTTGACACCTAATTACATATCCTTAAAAACCCATATTCACTAAACTCTTGTGAAGAAAATTGCTAGAATGTATCAAAAGGCAACTTTCTGGCTTATGACTGTCAATAATTACGATGAGTTCAATTTATATTTATTAATGGATTGCGTATGAACCCCATTTATTAAACTCATTAGTACATTTATGTGATGTATGTGTAAAGTGAGGAGAAAAAAGAAAACAAACCCAGTGGAACTCTCAATATGGCCTAAATATGTGTACATTTGCTTGCTACTCATAGACAGTTTGCTGCTTTGGTTATTTCAGCTGCGATATACGAGATACAAATCCTTAGCACACAATTAGTGGGGATAATTTGGAAGGACAAGACCACACTGGAATATACAGCCAGGTTTAGTACTGAAATATTGACTAGGTCCATACATGAGAGAAGTAATAACTCTCCTATTCTAGTGTGGATTGTTTTGAATTACAAAGATTTGTTCACCTATTAAGAAATAAGCAAATTGCTCTCTTATATTGGGACGATGAGGCACAACTTTTTGAGTTGTCCTATGTTCAAAATGATCGAATCTTTCCTTTAAGCAATGCGGTATTAAATAAGAAGTATGGACTTGACGACGTTCTATGATTAGAACCCACCATAAACCGAATATGAACAAGCGTCTTCAAATTTTACATCAACCATCATTTATATCACCTGGTCTAAGAGTTGATTCTTAACCCAGTATGATGGGTATTGTGGACCTACGTCAAGCTTAATTCAAATTCACACTCTGGTAGTCCTGCAGGCAAAGAACCAGTTCCAATCTATACTCCAAGATCGAACAAGACTCAACATTAACCATCCTTATTAACTGCATCTCAATCAACTGTTGATCCAGGTTTGCGGTATTTGGAATCGATAATCTGGTCCAGGAATGTTTACAATGGGCAATATTTCAAGGCAAATTTCGAAATACGTGTACACATACATACAAGCATACATACATACATACATACACACATACATACATACATACATACATACATACACATATATGCATGCATAGATACATACATACATACATACATACATACATAAAATCACACACGACAGAAAAATAATTACACATTGTTTATTACATGTATTTGAACTCCTTTAAGAATTTAAAGACACGAAAATTAAACGGTGGGCGTAAGTACTTTATATTTGGCCTATATTCATCCTGGCTAATACAAAACATTTAAATATTAGTTCTTCTTTTGAATATTATATCCTTTATTATTCACTTATACTATCCTAATTATATAGGTATGCACCATTCTGTTGCCAAAAGACGCATAATGCGAGTGATCGTGCCAAATAATGCAAAGTGCACACATGTTACTACCAAAACAGCAGGAAAACAATTATTTTGCCCAAAAGTTGGCCTAATCAACATGCAAGTAGAACAAGAAGCTAACGTTGGTCTGGTACAGTTATTCACCATCATAAATGTGGCATTCAAGTGATGCCTGAATCTAATTTATAACTGATCTATCCCTTGTACGGAAAGGTATTCAAGTGGCTACAATATCAAGAATTATAACAGACTTAACTCACCTAGACGATTTTTGTCACTTTCTGCAAGATTTTAAATTCTCTCTTTGTGGTTGGCATTTCTGATGACATATACGATATGTTTCATAGATTACCACCAATTGTTGACTGTCTGCTATAGGTGTATGGATAGGGAGATATAGCGCAACGGTACTTTGAAGTTGAATGCAAGTACATCATGACAAACACTAATTTGCTCTTTTGCCACGGATAGAAAAATTAGACACAGTCTGTCCTTTGGGGATACCGCCCGATAAGTGACTTTGTTTAGTATTCTAACAGCATATGTGGTCTGCTAGCAGATCTTCAATTTACAGTGTTTCTGTCATTTTTATTAAGAAGTATATTGATTAATACAACCATATCACAGACCATCATAACATTCAACTAAATAAAATTACATTTTTGCTACTTTAATTTGTACAAAGTCCCCCAAAATGTTTGATAATTTGACGTAATTTGTGGGAAAATAAGATCAGCTAAGCAGGGCATTATTGAGATAACAAAGACACCCGTTCAGATAAGCTCCATCACTACTTCTGTCTAGTTGATTGGGACTGATTAAGTCTGATGATAGAGGTGAAATATCTCTCTTGTCTGAATGCTTTCAGAATGTTACAGACAAATATATTACTAATAATTTAATAGCTATAGGCCGTAAAGGTCCTCTGTTTGTATAATATATCTCTCACTCTTGGTTGTACACATAAACGAGCTTACAGTGCATGTATCAAAGCTCAAACCATGACAACACCATCTGCTTGCTTAAGACTTAGCAAAACATTGTAATTTTAGTTTTCCCTTTTCCTTAAGTATGTTTGTAATGCCCCCTGTTTGCAACATGGCGGTAAATATAGCTGGGATAGTTAATAAAGTTTTAGTTGCTTCCTCTTGACCCAGTCTAAGCTAATATTGCTTCTGTTAAGCACCAGTCTTCTTCCTATGATTATCTAAACTCGCTGAGATATTTTACAAAGATGAGGAAGTCCCCGAAGGTCTTTAAAGTCTTAATGCGACAAAAGACAGTCGATGGCATCAGCACTATCCACATATAAATCCTTATATAAAGTATATATTCCCGACGCAAGCTATTTCTTTCTGAATGAAATATTCATATATGCGTTCTTCTGAAGCTGTGAAGGAAACCTCGTGGTTGTTTGTGTCCATAAAATTGTGGTCAATAATGTCAAAGAGTAATTACTTAAAACCAGCATTGTGTTTTCTAGTCACTACCAGTGCATTAACGGTAGCAATTCAAGCATTTATGGACAAACAAGTGGGAAATATAGAATTCCACACGGCCGTGTCATGGGGAAAAGATTTAGATAACAGGAGATTTTAAAGCGTTCGCTGAGAGCCTTTGGCGAGCAGTGAACGGTTTGGAATAAGTGCTGTGTAAATCCATTAAAGCGTTAAAAAACATACTTGTTTTGGCTTGCTTGCAGCAGCCGTTTCGACTCGGCTTTGTTCACTTTCAACATTGCGTTGCTAAGGTACGTCACTCAAGAAAGAACTTTTAGTTACTTATTTTATATTACTTAATCTGAAGGGCTTACAAATAAAACTATAACCAATAGGATTCTCTCATTTAATTCATTTTGGTCTCAAAATCGTTCCACAGATAGGCCGGCAACGATTGTGTTTCCACATGGGTAACTGAGGGAGAAACTCAAATCGAAGGCTGTTGAAAAACAAAGGTGATTCGGACATATGAAATTGTTCATACGTTCATTGTTCATTTATTGTTACTAATTGAACAATCACATCTTCTCATATATAAACAAATCAACCTTCCAAAGCGATACTCATAGATGTAAATACACCTTTATGTATTTAATCATAACCGACAAAAGATTATGAGAAATATGTCAGGATGACCTCAGCTAAGGATTACGATACGCTATCGCTGGGTCACCTACCAGAAGATATTTGTTTACAGCATCTTGCTAGGAGTCATTTTATCTAAAGTAATCAATAATATAAAAAATACTACGGATACCGAAGTAAAATTAATGTTATAGATTCTATTAGCTGTGACATTCATAGAAATGCGGCAAAGTACATAATTTTTGACACTCATTTAAAAATATTGTTTTGTCTAACTTGAAAAAACGATGGTATGAATGGTTTTAAATTTTGTTAAGATAGCGTATTCAGAAGTAAACATGGGATGTCATATCTAATACAATCTTTTTATTTTGTTTTATTTGGTATTATGCAAGGAGGGTTGATTCTGGTACTGAACCAATAGGCATTAGTTGGTTGTGGGACTTGATGCACATATTTAATATAATGAGGAAGTTCACCATGTGAATATACACGCTCGCACACACACGCACACACACACACACACACACGAACACACACACATATGTATATATATATTATATATATATATACATATATACATACATATATACATACATACATATGTGTGTATGGTACAAGGCGTTTTGCCTTTTCGTGATTGAAGTCACGTCTATTGTCCTAGACCTGTTGTTTAATCAATTGCTTTGACCACAAAAAATAATATAATAAAGCATGTCTACAGAAGATTTGATAAGTATATCATTCATGGGTGTTGGAGTCCTTCTCTCCTTTCTACTGTGCTTTAGCAGTAGACCAGTTTTTTTCAGCGTTTTATAATTTCAAAATCTACTAACCAATATCAAACTGGTATAAATGTTGAAAAAATCAGGTGGTTGTTGGAGCATGTGTGAACGCTTCGATTTTAAAAATGATTTAGATGCGAAACAACACCTGGATGATAACGTTTTAAAGATGTTTGAAATATACTAAATGTAGGGTCACATTATTGCTCTTTCTTATCAGATAGTTCCCAGCTGGCCTGGTAAAATGATGCACTTGCACGACAACTAAGACAGCAACTGTCTTTCAAGAAAGTAAAAGTGACTGTTTGGTTCCAAATGGAAGCTGCAGCATGCTAAAAATACGCAGGTTTTCTTTGCACTTACGGATTAAATTTCGTCTGAATGCGGCACCAACATTGCAGTGCCAACTCTGGTCAACTACCTTTGAACTTTTCATAGAGAATATTTATATCTGGTTTGCCCTTGCCTCTATTTGCCGTTCTAATGTGTCTCAAACATAGAGTGTGAAGTATGATCCTCAGTGGGTAAACAGTAAGATATATTTTGAGTCCTTATCTGCACAAGTAATGCAGTGTGTTCTTGTTTATATGTTGTTACATGTTTATTTTTTACAAGGTTAAACTCATAATGTCATGGACTGTTTGCACATGTCTATCAAATACGTCTGGTTTATGTTTATTTCGAAAGCGTGCCGCATCGGGAACAAAATTTTATCAAATAACGTATTGTCAGATACATTTGGCTCTCCAGACACTTGGTTTGGATTCAATGGCTCTATACCATATGTTTAAAGGTTTACAATTACAGCAACTGTTTACGTGCTGACAATTTATGATACATTGCTAAAGCTCAACGTTATGTTTATATGTATGTGTCATAATTGCTCACCGTAATTGTATTTGTTTACATATTATACATATATATATATATATATATATATATATATATATATATATATATATATATATATATATATATATATCACGTTCGGAACTTGTAACCTTCGCCGGTACTAGTCGCCTAGCAGAAAATTGGCATATCAAACGTGGTGGGGATATACATATATATATATATATATATATATATATATATATATATATATATATATATATATATGTTCCTGTATGAAAGTGCGTCATCTTAGAAATCTGCAATATGCCTTTATCAACTGACTTTTTCCACGCGTCTGTAGGTTTGTGATATTCATTTGTTGATAAACACAATAATATATATAAAAAAAAAGCAAACATTATTTAAATTCATGGGTTGCTATCTACTGGTTTGCAAGAAACTGTCAACACAACCACATGAACATGATATTGCTTTGAAAATATAGTAAAAATTAATATACAGAGCCTGCCAACTGCCATATATCTTAACCACTATGACATTCAAGTTTTGATATATAAGTTTTGTATTCCTCACTCCCCTGCTTGCTTTCACGGGAATAATTGCCATGCGACAGGCAATGTAAAGTCCATGTGAACCCAACTTTGTTTTTTCTGAGAGAGGATGCTAAATAATGCTGCTTGTCAGCGCAATCAGCACACCGTGAGCTAAAGGGCACAGTACCAATTGAAGGCTAGTGTGTAGGATTCAATGTACCTTGAAATAGTGCATTGGGATAGCAACAAAGGCTCATGTAATCTTAGTGGCCTGTAGCAAACGCCTACTCGGTCATTTGTTTATCATTGTCTGACTTCCGCCGGGTAGATGGATTTTTTTACTGAATAAGCATAAAAACTCAAAAGATGGTTAATGGAATAGCCCGTACTCAGCTGATTTTGACATTCAGCGCAGGCGTCCCACCCTTGTCTAAGAGTTCGTAGAAGTGTCACTTTGCAATTTTGAAGCCAGCGGAAAAGTGTTTTCACGGACAATTATTGAAGATATTGCCAAAAAAATCAACAAAAAAGTTTATAAAAACCCCAAGTCACTGGAGCATGACCAGTAGAACAAACTAATAGAGACGCACCAAAAGTATATCCCCGCCACGTTTTAAGTGAATGAAGCTGATAGTTATGAGGTAGTCAAAACTGTGAAGTACCATTGCAATCCACATTGACTAATTACAATGTAATAAATAGGAAACGAAAAGTACCCAAATTGAAATACACTATCACATGGTGAACAACCAGAAAGTGCATTTCTTCTGACTTGAGAGTGTTTTTGAGGTTTTTGCCTAAAAAAAGGACAAATCAATGGGGCGTTACCATTTGAAAAAAGTGGTAGATATCTGCCTAAGGTAACTTCTCACTACTTTTAAGTGGATCCGATCTTCGGCTTTCAAGAAGTCGAAAATATCAGCCATAGACAACATATGGACAATGAAAGGCCATGCGCATGTAGCCAAATGACTTGACCTGGGTTCTGTATAGTTTGATGTCAGTCTACTACTTTTCACTTCCCATGCCAAATGTTAAGAGAGATAATCCGCGAGGGAACAAAAGATGAAATTATAGTAATTGACCGTTCATCGGGAGGGATTACATTGGTCAGATCTATGAGGAATCTGCCTCGTAAACGTTTAATGGTGATGTCGATGCGTTCACAAATTGACGATCGGTATAGAAGTAATAATGCATTATTTTATCTTTGTCTGGAAGAACTTGACTTACCTGATCTTTAGGCACTCTCTCTGTCAACCAGTATAAAATTGAAATCCATAAATGTAATAACCGAAAGCTTAAAACTTAATGTATGCTTCAAAAGCACGAACGACAGCTGGTACTACAAGAGTGCAGCCTATGTGGACAGCAAATGCAGATCGATGGATCGGCCACAATTGCGTGTCATATGGCAAGGTGCTATTTCAGCTACAAATCAACAATGAAATGTAGAGCAGCCTATTTTCCCTTTTATTAGGTCAGTGTGGCTTTGCTTGAATTTTAAGAAACAAATCAGTATATCGCATGATTATCATGGTAGCAACTTATGCTATATCTTTGGCAGGGCAGCATGTCATAAAAGCCAAGATATCACTGAACACTCTACATTTTTGAGGGAATCCTCTATCGTGTATGTTAAGGTTAAACTGTGAAATTATTTTATGGTAGTCAAATAAAGAAGTTAATAGAGCACATACAATGTTTTATGAGGCGTAAGAGCACATTTCTCAGAAGAAAAATATACACATTCTTGCTGAAATTAAACCAATCCTTTGTTAATCCTTTGATGAGCATTGCATTGAGTTAACGCTTTTCAGTTGAACGTTTCAAACCCGATGGTAACATACATGTCGCACAGGTCATGTGCTTGTATACCATATAACTGTCGCCGACATAGGTGTTTCGAAAGATATAATCAAAGTATGTAACTGCTAGTATACGTATGGCAATTTTCTACAATCTTTATTGAGAACATTGACGAGGCAGTTGCATTGTGAATCACCAACTTAACATTGTTCGAAGACTTAATTCACTGAATAAACTGACAAAGATTATTATCACATGTAATATCCATATGCAAAATATATTAATTTATACCTTACTAAGACAAAATTGACATTGCCATTGAATAATGATCTCGCTTAAGAAATCCAAAGTAACAGATATTGCTATCAACTTTTTCCCTGGAGAAGCAGATATCTACATGCCCTACAAAAGTGTGTGCACAAAGCGTTTTACTTTCATGGCAAAAAGTCCGGCCTGACGATGTCAGCTTTCTTCTAGCTTATGTCTTCCGGGACCTGTCAAAGTTGTCTCTGAATGTCAGTAGGGATAGATTTAGGTAAATTACAATGACTTTCTGTTTATCGAGAATGTGCGAGACCTATGTGCTTGCCGCTTGTCGCGATAATCAGTGCTACATCTATGACCTTATATAGCTTCGAAACCAGTGGCAGCTTAACTCTCAGAGATGAATTTGACATAGTGCACAGCAGAAGACAAACCTTCCTGCAAAATTTGCATGGAATATGGTTTATCTGAGTCACTAGATTTAATTGACACTAAAAGCCTAGAGATCGCCGGTAAACATGTTAAGTAGGAGCACATTAACCTGATGCGCGTCTGCCTAGACTTTCACCAAAACACTTTTAACGAATATGTAACATTAAAACAAAGGGTGTTTAAATACTGTGGTAGATATCGACCTGTCTGGTAAACGTTAGCGTTGTCGTTTCAAAAGCAACGCAACTCATGTGAACCATTGTTGGTCTAGTCAGGCGTAAGGCTGACATGACTTCATTTCATAATCACGGTGAAACTAATTGCCAGACCGATTATTTGATTTATGCAGACAGCATCTCTTCAGCACAGTGCTATTTATGAATCAGCCAATAAGGCCTTTGAATATTTCAATGTAAATGAATTAATAAAAACGTTGTTGTTGTCTGAATGGAACAATCAAAATCAATGAAAAAAGTTCTTTCATGGTTTCTTGCTGTCGATGTGATTCACTCAGAAAGAGATTATTAAAACCTCATTATATAGCCTATTGCATATCAACCATACAAGTCTCCACTGATGACAAAAATTGTCCTGCAGACAAACAAGTTTATATTGTTTCCATTTAAATAAATGCCCATTTAGTGATGACTGGGTTGTATTTCATGGGCTCTGTGCGCATGGACACCTTGTATACAACCAACTTAATTCATTGTAGAGATTTAGTGGTAGTTCAGGGCAACACAGGTTAAATGTGACTTTCAGTAAGCACAGCGACTCGACAGAGTCGAAGTCAACTTTGGACAGCTATGTCTATCCATTAATTCATTCCTTACTATGGTGACTTGCCAGGCAGTGCCAGAACCACTGCCGTAAGACTATAGGCATGTTGGTACCTGAACGAAAGCCCTTTTCATGACAAATTTAAATATGCAATTGTCGTCTTAAATCTAGGTAAAAATAGAGAAAAACCAGGGAATGGTATGGAATGAGTAATTGAAGCTTCTATCCCAGTCTTAAATTTTAACCCACATTAAGCTCGTAGATTTTGGACAGTATAAAATACAAAAGTGGTGGTGAATGTACGATATGCGTTTTAGGTTTGTTATTACCATGCAGCAACATATGGTTCTAACTCTGATAAACCCTTTCCCTTTCAACCGGCTTAAAACAGATGAAGATCAACTCTAGTCCACTTAATTGATTTTAAGTAATTTAGTGTTAGTCATGAAAACGTGGACTGAAAATTGTTGACGGATCCTATCAGAATAGCATGCCGCTGGGAAAGATATTGCCTGTGCCTTCAATGGAAACAGGTCAGATGGCATTTACACTTTGACTTTGACAACACAGTGTTTCCAGAGAAATATCCATTGCTCATTTTATTAAAACTGCTGTACACGTTAAGAAAAAGTTGACTATGGCTCCCACACAATGATGGAATGACAACGATATCATGGTGGCGATGCGAAAGACACTCTTTTTAAGGGGGGGGGGGTCTTGGCGAGCTCTTTGAGGTATTTGCCTGATTAAAAAGAATTGCACTAAGTTAATCATGTACTTCATGATGTTTTGTTATGAAGATTATGGTGTCATTCTATTAATTTTAAAGACATGTATGACTTAAATAATGTACCATATGCAAGTCGTTGTGATAATTTATAGCCTGGGACTGGTGTAGCGCTTTTTGAAGCCAGTTTACCTTGATCTGTGCAAACACATTCACAATGACATCCTAACGGAACAAAAAAAAAACCACACACATACATATATTTATATATATATATATATATATATATATATATATATATATATATATATATATATATATATATATATATATATATATATATATATATATATATATATATATATATATATATATGCGGGGAGAAAACCCAGGCCAATTAAGTTTGTACCTCGATGTGTACAAAGCATCCGATGACGTATGAATGTCAAGCTTTAAATATATTTGAACAAACGTCGTTCATACAACGATGGTATATCAAATTTCACTGGGGTCAGAAACGTTCTCTTAGGGTAAATACATGTTCATTCTATTGACGGTTTGTGTTTGAAATCAACAACACAAGGTATATTACTAGCTAAGACCTCTTGTAGTATTAGATTCAAATGATCTCTGAGCCCATTAGAGTTCCCGTTATGAACGAGAAATATCTACCAATGAAAGAAACGGGGAAGAAGACCTGGTCGGGAAATATGAATTTCCTTAGCCATAATCATATTTTCCTCCTATCCTTGTGTTCTTCCATGACATAAAAATACCTCGGATAATCTATGGTTTGAAGTACCGTGTTTATTATCTTCAAACGCGTACCCTTAATGCTCCACTCTCCCTTGCTTGTCTCTCAGTATTCCTGCACAAAAGGCTAAAACCTCCAGAGTCTTGAAACCCAATTTCTTTAATTAGGGTTGCAAGACCTACTAGGGTGGATGGACCGATTCCAAGACTCTTCAAAAACGCCAGAGTCTTCCACGTATGCTTCTTTGTAAATATTTGTACTTTATGGCTGAATGCAAATGATTTTTTTTTCCGAATCGAAAATGTTAACGTAGAGCCCCCGTACAAAGCAGGTAAAAAGTGCCCGTAATTATAGATCAAATTTCCCCGTAAACTATCAAGACACTGTTGTTTTTTTGACAAAATCTTCGTGGAAGCAGTCGGTTATATTTCTAATGCCATCTAATGGCTCCTGCCTAATATTCACAAAATATTGCAAGTAATATGACCAAAGAAGCGAATAACTGACATATCTTTTAAGTATAGTGAAAGAGTATAGACACATTTGTTTTACATGGATTGTGAAAGAAGTCAAGCTGACTTATCGAGTCACTCTCCATGGCACAGATGTTGGCGTATACTTCCTACCTTGCCTAGTGGAGGAAACCGAAGAACTCGGAGAAAACCACCGTGCACGGTTAAAGTGGTAGGAACTTTTTCCACATGCTGCCCAGGACGAGAATCGAACCCGGGTCGCAGAGGTGAAAGGCGAGCGTCTTACCGCTCAGCCAACCGTGCACCCCGTCAAGTAACTGACGTTTTCAAAACAAAACCAATTAAGCTTAAATTCTCTCCATTTCATATTACTGTAAGTAAAAACCTGCATATTTCTTTGGAAACCAGCATACATTTAGACAATATTAGTTATTCAGGATCTACAAACCTCTACGTTATTACAGTTATAGTGTTTCTCGTTTGTTGTCGTTTGGTAAGGACAGATGTGAACCCTACGTTTCCGACGTCGTTCACAATGTACTTCAAGCCGCCCATAACTTCTGAGACTTTATGAAAGTGATCACAATTCTTACCTTCAAACTATTCAGCTGGTCCTGTCGTAGTCAGATATATAAATTTTTGCCTGACCGTACATGTATATATATATATATATATATATATATATATATATATATATATATATATATATATATATATATATATATATATACATATATTGTTACTTTTCTGAGACCTGCGCGGCTTTAAGTGAGTAATGCACTATAGGAGAAATGCTAAGCATTTACTATACATATTTAACTTTCAAAGCTGCTTTCCAATTTTGAGCGCTGTGTATAAATATACCAATATTTCATCCAATCTTCTTTGTGTTGTCCTTAAACCTTCAACAGATACAATCATTGGCTTGCTGTCGGTTTAGGCCTCGCCACTTATTACCAAATATAGCCATCTATCCTCCTCAGGAGCTTGGCTATTATATACATATTGGCCAAAACATATGCAATTGCAACCTGAATTAGGGGCATGAACCTAATCAAGGGATCTGACGGAGAACACAAGTGGCTTCCTGGCAATCCATACAAAAAGACTTATTCCAAGGGCCTTTTAATCATTCTGCTCTCCACATGGTTGCAACATTTAGTGTTACTGCTGACGGCTTCCAGCATGTTTGAATGAATGACTTGGTGTTTAAAAAACAGGTATTGTAACGTTTGTATGGGTGTCATTGTTGTGATTTCCATTCTCCATCATAAGGCTCTTCAGTGGCTTTCGGAATCTTTACTTTCTCGAAGCCTGATGACGGCTTTCTAATTTATAGTTTTAAATGTATCTTTCCCAGACAACAAGAAATTCCTAAAGAGCCTAAGTGTAGGGGAACTTTTGGCAATATGGGTCCGCCGATAATATGGGCACCCCTCCTTATTATGCTAAAAATGCTTTTTACGTCAGAAGTGTCACGTGAGGAGAAAGAGTCATAGGAGTGGATGCCATAGTGTCAAGAAGTTTAAATTTAGAGTTTAAACTGCCCCGAGTAAAGCTGTTGACTCAGTCTTAAATTAGCGCCTTAAGGGTTAATATTGTATTCTTACTACGTGAACATAAGTTTTGCACCCCTGTGACGCTAAATGCATTACCTATCGAAGAAAATCCAGCCATTAACAGAAAAAAAGCATGCATTTGTTTCAAAGATTGGGGATAATTGAATTATTGGATCGACATTTTCCGCTAGAATGTAATTGTCCAATATGTCATCTTGGGTAATATGGGCATGAGTACCCATATTGAACGATGGGGAAACCAGTAGACCCATATGGAAAATCAGGGGTGACCATATTAAACTGTGTTCGCGAAATCATTGCAACAGACTATTGGGCCTAATAGGTCTACTATTGATAGCTTTGGTGGATTAGTTATTAAAGATTTCCATGTAAATATTTATACATATTAAAAGTTTACACTGTTTGAGAGATTCTGCAAACTTAATAGAATTCAAGAGATCCATTTGTCATAAAGAAATTAAAGACTATTGAGACAGTTGCAGACACTAAAATGAACACAGTAGGCCTATGGCTATAGAGTGTAGGGACCCATATTACCCGAAATGATATTCAAAATAAACAACTTGTTCCAAGTATTAGGGATAAGATGTACACCGCCTTGTTTGTCTGGGTGTATAGTGTTATAATAAGAAAGCTTTTGGGCCAGCAGTTACTAATCAACTACTTTCATAAGTAGGGTAGAGGTATAGGCCCTTCAGGCTACACACATGCTTGTGTAAAGTAGGTCTAGCTGATCCAGTAGGGCAGTAGGCCTACTTAGTAAGTAGCCATACTTTAGATCATAGACCTACATATGTATGTCTAGACATGTATAGACCTATGCCTGTCGTGTTTTCCAGGATGTCAGCTACATCCTTTTGAGAACAAAGAATGTCTTTCACTTCAGATCAATAGAAAGTGCTTGTACTTATGCTTTATCACAAAGTGTTTTGAGGCCTGCCACCATTGATAGCCTAAGTTGTTTCACTGTCCTAAAGATTTTTTTAGCGAAGATTAGGCTTAAAATGTGTCTAATTTTTCAAAATGTTTACAAACTAACTTATAGTAGAAATATAGGCCGCCTGTGAGGTTTGAACAATTGAGTAGCCTAAGTACGATAAAGTCCACTGTCAACCTGCAGAAATCCATTCTTATGATACAGAACAGGCCTAATTTCATCAACAAAACCACCGTGGGAATTGTACCACGATGTCGAAGTATATGTCTACCAGTTTTAAATATTATGACAGCTTAAAAATATAGGCCTACAGATTCACTTTATGGAAGGAAATTTCCAAACTGTGTAGGTCTATATAAACACAGCAAAAAAGTAACTCTCCATGTTTTTTTTAATCTGTATTTTGTATGTTTTTAGATCAATTTCCAAAATTTTTGTTGGCATGCGGGACATAACATCTTGTCCACATTATCTCTGCTTTTTGAAAACATTGGCACCCATGCTTTGCTGCATTTACACTGGATATGAGTCTGAGTTGAAATGGAGAGTTCGCAAAAATGTCATTGGATAGCACCGTTAACTCTGTTAACAAAGGATAGCAAAAGCAGATTTAAACACGATCTTTTATAAGCTTATCATTTGATTCGGATTTTAATGAAACAAAAGGAAGACACGCTTTATTATATTAGAGGTGTATTTCATAAATTGTCGGTCTGCCCTACTGTGTCAATGTACAAGCTACACCTGCTATAACATCACCCTGGGTCCTCTGTCAATTTTTTTAGGGTTGTCCCGATGGCCTAGAGGTCAGCGTGATCGACTCTACATTTGGCTGGGCGAGTGTGCCGAAAGTAGTGGGTTCGAATCCCATAAAGGTCGACATAAAATTTACTTTTGTTGCCGAGTTTATATATGAGTCAGCATATTAAACAGTCATAATACTTTTAGAGTTATTGTTGGCATTGTGTCTATTATATATCATTCTTTGCAAATCCAAAAAGGGATGGACACTATATGGACCTCAGAGACACCATATTAACAATTTTAACATGGGTGAAGAGAACAAATGTCCGGTTTCATTGTTGAAACAATGGGCCTGCGCGGGCGGGTATTGGAGTATAGCTGCCTGCACGCCATAATGCAACTTCCACGATTCACCGTTAGACAATAATGTTTAAAAATGACGTAAATTAGAATTCATTTACAGAGCACTACCTACACATTAACACCATTAAAGGGGGCATACATTGCGAGGTTGAGGGCTGCAAATGACATTTGCACCTGTTTTGTGGGCATAAGGTTGACTGAATATAGGGCCTATATTCACATTTTGATGTGCATTAAATGATAATTGGGTTGAAAAACACTAGTAATATACTATATATATATATATATATATATATATATATATATATATATATATATATATATATATATATATATATATAATAGTAATAATGTTTCATTTTATGTCATTGGGATCATTATACGTCCCATGTATAATTGGGGCCATTGAGTGATCATTGGTTCCCTCCGCTTCCCGTTGGGCGCAAATGACCACTGTCGGGCACTAAATGGAATACTGCAGGCTGCTAATAATCATAATGCCCGCAAAACAAACATCAGTCATATTATTATTCATTTATAGGGCATCACCTAAACATTAAGACCATAACAGGGGGCATCAATGCCGAGGTTGCGGGTTGCAAATGACATGAAGTGACGGGAACCAGGTTTTTGTAACCTTATAACTGGACAAATGAATTATAATGTTTGTTTCGCAAGAGGGATTCGGATAGGGCACAGCCCATTTTCCCAATTGTTGTATTATTCTTTTGCAACTCTATGCATTGTACTTTAATAAATAAAATATGTTTAAATCAATGTTCGTTTTTATGTCATTGGGATCATTGTAAGAGTCATTGCAAATAATCCCAATGCCAGCCAAACTAAAATTATTACCACTTATATAAAAACCCGCCTGTACTTTCGTACCTGTATACACTATCGGGGCAACCTTCTCCATTGAGCTTCGTCTTTGACGCTGTGGGGCGCTTGGCACTCAACCTATTGCTGACCCTTATTGCATTGCCTCAGGGCGACTTCTATGTCTGATACAACATACTATTTTGGGGCCTAAAACTGGTCATTGTTTGGGGCTGTATTTACATTTTCAGGTAATGCTCAATCTGGAAAAGTCCACTATGTATCGTACATTACATTTATTCGACAAATTAACCTTCCCTTTAAACTAATCACATATATATTTTGGACGCTGCCTCTTCAAAATTTCAAATCGACTTGACTGAAATTGTGAAAATAGTGAGTTCCACACCCAATACTAATGGTTTGTGAATGTGCATTGGGACGAACTTGCCGAGTGGAGGTGGGAAGAGGGTTATAATATATGAAACCAAAAATATATATTTTGCAATCATTTCAGAACATCAATAATGATATATATGATGTGGCCGCGATTCACTTTAATATATAAATCAAGTGTACTTTTGTGAGACTGTCCCGCAATCAATGCATTCCCCGATGCCGACTGTGGCTTCTACAACTTACAAACATATATTTTATGCTGGAGTTACGTTCGTTTAAAAGCATTGATTTACAAGGGGAAAAGCTAGACGTAATATTTACATTATAGGCCTAAACACACCGAAGCGAGTGCATATTTGATAATTTCACATACAAAGATAGAGGAGTCTGCGTATTTGTATTACAAGCATCCCTCAATGTGTTGATATCGTTCAATTAATTACCTGTTGAAGAGAATTATTACGATTAGAATTAGAACAATTAGGAAAAAAACAGACACTAAATCTGCTGAGGACGTAACTTATTTTAGAGCATTATTCAATTATTATATGTGCGCTTCGTGATTTTAATAACATAAAAAACACCAGTACTTACTTCCAGTAGTAATACCGTAATAGCTCCTGCAGTAACGCTAGTTATGTTTCCAGGAAAGAAATAATGTGATGTGTTAATATTATAATAAATTGTGCTATTTTCAATTTACAGGGCTGTTAGTTTTTAAATCATTGATTTGATGCATTATTGCGTGAATAATTATTAGAGTTATAAAATTATGTTCACAGTACTTACTTTTATCCTCATGCATATATTACTATTTATCCTCATGCATAGAATACTATTTATACTCATGTATAGAATACTATTTACCCTTATGCATAGAATGCAATATATAAAGAAGCACAAAAAAGGAATGCTAGCCATATATATAGAAGTATAGTTCTATTTTTCCCAGTACACATACCAGGTGAAACTGGTTTAGCGCCTGCGCAGTAATAGTAAGACTGACTTTTAAATTAAGCACGGAGCCAGAAAAAGACAAAAGAGGAAACTGCTATTTCATCCTGTCGTAATGTTTATCTAGTATGAACGAAATGAAAAAAAAATGTGTATGCATGACTCATGAAGAGTACAATACACAGAAAGAATATGAATATTAATATCACATGGGAACGAAAAACATTCCATATGAATAAAATTGCGCGAGGAAAAAAATACTTTTTCTCATTTACTTTGGGCATCCTTTCCCCTGTATAAAGCGTCCAGAAAAATATTGGTGGAATTTATCGCAATGGCTCTTCTCAGGAATTGCAATATGTCTTTGAACCTACCTACCTACGGTCAATCTTATTCCCGAGGGAATGTTATTTCGGCTTCCTCTATCTTCTGTGTTCAAAGACCAAATCTATGCATGCTTTCTTCTCTAGGATCATACATATGATGATTTTGACAAAAAGCGTTGTGACCAAAGGTTTAGTTGAACCAGTTGAGATAAGGAGACACATCGAGCATTAGTAGTTTGATATGCCTGCGTGAATAACAATTCGCTACGTGCCAAGAGCAGAGTTCTTTATCTGTTCACTAAAACACAACGACACACATTTTGAGTAGTGTTTCATTTTTAAGCCGTGCCTTTTGGTACATTATTTCACGACACTGACATCCTTTCGTACCTTGAACTTGGCGTTTTTAATAATCTGAAAAACATAGAGAACCTTACATAGCTGAGAGTGAGTTGCCATTTTTATCTCACTAGAGATAGCTGTTGGTGAAAAAATCACGAGTCACCAAACGTCACTTGTGATTTTTTCCACCAACAACGATCGTTGTACAGGCCTTCAAGTTTAAAAAATGTGAATTTTCACTCACCTTAAAAGCTCGCTGAAAATAATTGAGATGAGCTCCTTAAGCACACCTCAATCTTGCATTTAAGTACTCTGACTATAGCAATAGCTCACCTACAGCTCACCGAAAATGATTTCAGGTGATTTTTTTCAGCTCACCAACGTTGATTTGATGTGGAGGCCTGGTTGTTGACATTGATTTCTTAGAACTTTAGACTTGGACTGATTTACAGAGAATTGTATGTGTATGTACTTGTGACAAAATATACTGAATAGCTCTAACAAATTTTTATTGGAGTTTGCGGATGCAAAGAGTGAGGCAATCTCATGTCTTTCATGGCAAAGTTGGGCACATACGTAACTTGCCCTCACAAAAACATTGTCATCCTAACCCAGTGTATCATCAAACATCCCTCGAGCACATTTCATTTTGTCTATGCTAATGCACTAAGTCACTGATGCGGGCGCGTCACAATTTAGTTGTAACAATGTTTAAGTCACGTTATCTACAGTGAGTTACTGTTTTATATATTCGCACTGAAAATAATAATTCACTCCCAAACATAGGCCCTATAGAACCATATATATGTTTCAACCTCCGATGGATACCTTGTGTAGAAGCTTCCATGCACCAGTAGTTCGACCAACACAACGAAAAGGGTCGTTTAGTTCCAAGAGATCCAATCGTGCAATGGTTCAGACATTTAAGTCTTCCATACGACACACTTCTCCAGAAATATGAATGTTGGATTTCTGCTGGATCTAGTCTGGCTCCCGACCGGTTCGTCATATTTTGTCCCAATAAAGAGGTTATTGCGTTAAATAAAATATAAAAAAGGAAAAGGGCACACAGTTGCCGACGGCGCTGACCAGTTAGTAGCCAAAGGTGACGGTATCCTTTTTTTTTTTATTTAACGCAAAAACCTCTTTGACTACCGGACAGGAGCTATACTAGCTAGATTCATTGATTTTAATTTTGTTAAAAGTGAATAAAGGTCAAAATTCTTTATCAACCTAACGCCAATATTTTTTATTAAAATTAAAGCAATGGTAGGAACAATAGCAACATACTTACAAGATGCACTGTCATTCTGCCAGCCCAAGTGTTGGGATATGTAAATTAACTGCGCTGCAGCCTTCATTTACATCTAGGGAAATCAAGGATCGATCCGTTTCAATTTCTTTCAGAATACGTCTCTCACTGCTCTCTTTATCAAAGAAGTAAATTATAATTATTAGAAGCAGCATATAAAAATGGAACTGATACTGATGCACCCCAGTTTTAATGTGAATACTGATACTTTCTTTGTGTAACAAGGCCAGGTTGTTTTTATACCATAAGGTGTACAAAAAGTTTGAGGTGATATTAAAATCTGCCTTGCTTACCCAATATCAGTAATGTTTTATCGTATTTTTAAGCGGTACAGTTTTATAGCTCACCATGGTATTAGGGTCTGGACCAACTTGTCGCTAACAACACCAATGTCATACTTGGCCTTTTTAATTTCTGTAAATAGCAAGAAACCACTGTATACCAGTGACAGCATAGGATTACCGGACTAAAATGCATCTGAAAAAGGTCTTTGAGCTCAAAGACACGTCGTCATAGTAAATGATCTCGCGCACACACTAGCAAAATCTATATTCCGGTATTACAGATAGGTTAAGGCTAGAACCTGAGCAAGTATATTAAAAGTTCTTTCTATAAGGAACCAAAACTCGGATTGAGAGGCATTGTATAGTCATCATCCTGTTTCTTTGTTGCCAAATGACTTACATATTTCACATATTCAAGCAATTTGATTGGAAATAGAATGCAAAATCCCGACCTGACGGCACATCATCAACATAAAATCATTTCGCCATTTCCCACGTTTTCTGTAAAAGTGTTTAAAACTAGAATTTGATGAAAAAGCAAAGAAACTGTATAAATTTTACAGACAACAAATTACAACCAAAAGCGCCAAATAAAGGCATAACTCAACCATAATATGATCCAAGTAACATACATGTATCTATATATTCTACTTTTGGTGTAAAAGCAAAATTAAGATTTTTAAAATATTTTAGGTTACATTTACGACTTTATGCTGTCTTGCATGATATTGTTGGTAATTTTTGTCACCATGAAACACCTTACGGTTTTCATATTTTAGGCCCTTATGTACATACAGCTGCTTTAGTTTGTGTACGGCATTTTGGTCCATTACATATTTCGCAGCTAACTGTCGACGGGAAGCCACTATAGCAAGGGACCGTTTACATGCGTACTTTTAGTTCTCCTGTGTATTTATGCATAAATCTAAAAAGCAGCTACAAGGGCACATTTTTTCGTTTTGTCCCGAAGTCAACAGAATATGAAAATTACATGAGCAGACATTTTTGATCAAAAAATAGGGTGATGCTTGCATCATAAAACATTGTCAAAGGCTATCAATATATTTGCAAACCAGAAATGGAGGTCAGTGACCTAACTATCGATGCAAGTAATGCAAAATGCCATTATCCTTTGGTATCGTGCCATGCAGATGAGAAAAATATTCCATAATCTTATGATCTTTTATATTGTAGTCCATATAACCACGCATTTATCTCCTTTTGACATAACGTAAACGGAATCCCCATTTATACATAAGAAATCCCCAACATTCAATGGAAAATCTGTCGGGCATTTTAGTGACAGCTAAATCATCAAAATAGGGGAGTATTTACAAGAAAAAACAAGTATTGTGTGATGAACTATTGACAAGTCCGGAATGTGAACTGGCGATATTCTTCTGTTTTCATTCAGAGGCATTGTATTAGTTCCCTGAGGAGAAAGCTAGCATTGATATCCTGCCTCTGGGATGTCCATTTTGAAATATGGATCAACTACCATGCGGAGCATTAATCCAATTTCGCTTTCAAGACACAGGTGTCCCCTTAAAGGCAGAATTCGGACGTCCGAAGAGCGAGGTTGCTATCTTAGGTAGCCTCAAAACAAGAGCTTCATGTCACGCAAACTAGACTGGTACCCGCACAGAGTATGCGTTGAACACAAGCATACACAATCGGCGTGTTAAATAGAGATGATATTTGTTCACTTGAACGTTTTCTTGCAAGTCTGGTGAGTTCACATGTGTGGTCCGATGTGTGTTCTGTTTAAAGCGAGAGAAACTGGAAATCCATCGTAGCAAATAGACATTGCACCGTGCCACAGAGTCATGGCCCGTTGTGGCACTCGTTAATACGAGGCATGCACGTGAATTTCCCGCCACGACTGCGTACCTAGCTGTCTTTGGAACTTTAGTCTCGCCTGGCGAGATACGGGCCGCTGCCTGTGCCCGGAAGCGGGATATTACTAATAATATGGAAATAAAGAATACTTAGTATGTACATGCATATGGAAATTTATTTTTGAAACCAATTTAGGAAGCACTAAATGAATATTACTTTGGTATTTGTAAACTTAAATTCCTCTAATGGCAGTGATTTTGTGAGAGAGGGTATCTGGCCCTGTCTGTGACAGTAATATGCCTGTGTATACCCCGTGATTGACGGGCGTGAGCCCCGTGCTTCGTGGCGGGACATTAATATGCATGTTGCACACCTAAAGATTGTTAATGTCAAATGGGTTTTGACGAAACAATACCCTTGAAGCATGTAAAATTTAACGTCACTGCAATTTATATCATTTTATACAGCTCAGATCTTTAGAGTACGTCCACCTGGAACGTGCTTTATTCAAAGTTATCTAAAACAAAAGCATAAATACTATTGTGTGTAGAAGAAAAGGTTAAACAACTTAAAACGTTGATCAAACAAATTTTGCCACTTTTGGCTGCCACCCAACCTATGTTTACAAGCTTCCTCACAGCCTTGATCTCGCAGAATACCATATAGAGTACATCAGCACTTCTTAAGTGCAGAAGGTTCATTCTTACAGATTATTTTTCATATGGATTAAGACTAGCTTGGATAATTGGCAGTATAGTTAAGTATTCAAGTATTTTCTTAGATAGACAACATATATATTTAAGCTATCTCCCGTAAAATATATATATCTGCCGAAATGACTCGAAAGGCGGGGTCCAAGTGTTCATGTTGGTATGCCAGCGTCCTTTGAATCCGTAGGTACAGCACTGTGTTAGTAAAGTGGAAATACCGACAGGCTGTCACGGAGATGCTTTATTGTATAGAGTGTGAAGGTTCAAAGTAGTGAGTTTGAATTCACGCTTTTCGCAGGGTCTACCAAACGTTTTGTTTCATCACCTCATGATGACTGGACAGGTCAACTCAGGAATGGCATTTGTGAACATGGGAAAATGGATGTTGATAACACAACACAAACTTTTTGTAATAAAGTTGTAAACAAATTACGATTACACCAATGTCAAATATGAAACTTGTGGAAAATACGTTTATCAATGCCAGTCTTATTTCAAGCTCGTTCAATTTTAATATCTAGGAGACGTTTGTCAAATTAGTGAGCGCGTTTCTGCAATTTTTAACTGAGAGAGCACCGAGAAATCTGTCTGGGCACGGGCTTCCATCATCTCTGAAGTAATACTGACTGAAATAAGATCACTGTTGTCAACTATCTGGTAAGCAGCGTCACGAATGAGAAGAGTAATATAATGTTTACTTAGTCTGTTCAAAGAAGCTTTGGAATGTTGTACCTGTAACATAAATAATTGAGACTATTGCAAGCCTTTGACCTGCTACGATATAATGCTACTTGGCCCATCAGCTGTAAGCACTGATTTTTAATTTTGATGCATGAGATTCACAAATTTTAGGAATCTTAAATGAAGCTGGTATTCGACAGGGATATCGTCACACAACAAACTAAGTCAGCTACAGGGAGTGTTAACAGGAATATCAAACAATCTGCGGAAACATTTACGCCACGCTATGAAAACTTTTTGGACATATGTGGTCGAAAAGTCCCAGAGAACAAAACCGTACAGAGACATACAGACAGATTTTAAAAGCCAGTACTTAACATTATGGAAGTGCTTTGCCGAACTGAGCGATAAGCAAATTACACCTGTTAAACATATCTCCAATCGCATAATCCATTTGTTCTTTACATATATCGTCACCACATTTATTTCCCTAATGTTTGTTACTTTCGACACTTCCACCTTCTCATTATTAAATAAAA
This sequence comes from Hermodice carunculata, assembly GCA_964020975.1. Classification (NCBI taxonomy): domain Eukaryota; kingdom Metazoa; phylum Annelida; class Polychaeta; order Eunicida; family Amphinomidae; genus Hermodice; species Hermodice carunculata. The sequence goes on from OZ026612.1 coordinate 116,560,448, forward strand.
CTCCTGCATTGGGATCAGTGTCCCCGAAAATTGTAAGCTTACTTTTGTAAGGATTAAACAATACTTTGTACTCACTGCCATACTCAGCATATACTGACACAAGCTTCTTTATTGATGATTTGGTGGCGGCTAAAAGAACTTTATCATCGGCATAACTCAAGGCACCAAGAAATATGTTTCCTATGTGACATCCAAACCCACTGTTTATGAGTCTGATTGAAAGGTCATCAAAATGCACTGTGAATAGAACAGGCGAGAAACCCCACCTCGTTTTATTTCATTCCTAATCACAAACGATTCACTGTGGTAATCACTCCATCGCACCTTGGCGTGATGAGAAGAATATAGTACCGCAATAAACTTGCAGTTAAAGGGCATACTCCTTTCCCAATTAACGATCTAAGCAGTGTAACATATTCGACCCGATCAAAATCTCTACTTGCATCTAACAGCAAGGCATATACATTTCCAGCTTTGCTACCGTAGTGTTGCTGAATATGTAACGATATTTCTAAATTATTTGGCGAAATCTCTAAATCATTTAGCAACATCGCTAAATCATGTAGTAATATTTTGCTAAATGATTTGGCGCTAATTTTTTAGTGATGTCACTAAATATTCAACGATATCCCTAAGTGATTTGGTGATATCTGTAAATCATTCAGCGATACCGCTAAACGATTAGAGGGTATCTCCTAATAGTTGAGTGATATCCTTAGATGTGTATGATTTAGCGATATCGCTATACGATTCAGGGATATCGCTTAATGATTAAACAATATTGCTAAATGATTTAATAATATCGTTGAATCATTTGGCGATATTACTCAATGACAAATTTCCTCATATTGCAAAACCATTTAGCGATATTAGGATATGTACCTGTCCTTTTTTGTCCATTTAAGCTGCTGATTTGGAGAGAGGTTCTATGGTTTCATCTTCTCAAAGTGTTCTATTGTGACTTGATCGTCTCTTGTGAAGTTTTCATTGGGTTCATTATCATGCTGCGAAGACACTGTATGCTTACTATTAATTGTGTCGTCAAACTTGCCAGTTAGGCCTATAACTCAAAACGGTCGCGCCTTTGTGTCGATCACTATACAGGTACACGCAGCATATACCGGTTCACTTATTTAGCGATATCGCTGAATCATTTGGACATATTGCTTGATCATTCAGCGATATCGCTAAACACATCTCATTTAGCGATATCTGTTGGTCATGTTGGGATAATCACTTAAAGATTTAGGGATATCAGTAAATGAGACCATTGAGTGATATTGCTAAATGACCTTGTGATATTGCCAAATGGTTTGGCGATATCGCGAAACAATTTGGCGACATCGCCAAAGAGAACTAACTCTCAACACGTCTTGGCAAAAGCCCCTTCTTTGAAATTGCTTGCTTTAGATGTATGCGTATACATTTTTAATGAAATGTGAAAATCGACATAGCTACAGTTCATCTTGCCGTTGCGTTTGATCAGCGACAATGCATCTTATTTCACTACAGAAACCTGTTTCGTGGTTGTGCATGTTAAATTTATACTGTCAAGTAGGCTCACTACAGCAAAGTGGTTTCTCTTGAGAAAAATGAGAAAGAAACTGTGCAGGGTAGGTCCGCTTGTGGAGAATGCCTGAATTAATGTACACCAGGTATGACATGCAGCTCCTGTACCAGTTATCAAAATGTGCTGACATCAATCTGCATTAAGTAATGTAAATCTTTTTCCATCGCAAATGGTTCAAAAGCCTGAAGCAAAGATTTTTTACACGAGAGAAGGCCGGATTGGTTCGATTCTAGCTTGAGGTGACAAGATTTCTAAAATAGGAATCATTATAAGCAATGACGCTCCACAGGTCTTATGTGTATGGTTCGGCATACACTTTTTATGAAATATATCGCAAGCAAAGGGTGGAAAAACACAGGGAACATTTTGTGCAAAAAAAGGAAACTAATGCCTTTTGATGATTGAATTAAAACCTCTGGTAATGTTTGTCAGAAACATTTGAACTTTGAGTTTCCACACAGTTGACTTCAATTTAATCATGACACCACGGACGCCACAGAAGCCTTGTAAGTGTCACAATTCTTTAGATCAAAATATTATGTTACTGCAAATGATGTTGGTGGTCGCTCTTAATCTTTCGTGCTGTCCTCTTCTCTTATTATTTAGAAGCAAATGGCAGCTTAGTATCACTTGTCATAATCACTTTATTACATAGTGACAGACACATGGAGACACACACGTCATCAGCGAATCTGTACTCATGACGACACAAAGGACTAAACCTTAATATATGTGTAGTACAGATACAGAGGAATAAACCCAGTTGATTCGACAAGTATACTAAACGCAACAAAGGATTCAGTTAAACATATCATACAACTGTCATTAAATATTTTTCAAAAATGTTATACCAGTAGGTAAAGTCATTTTGTCTTGAAAACAAATCAAACAAATCATTAAACGTGATCCATTTGCCAATGATGCATGTCATATGAACAATTAAATGTATTCATTCTTTTCCAAACAGTCATATGGCCACTATTAATCATGCTTTTAAACTTACGACAAAGACTAAATGGGTATAGAAGAACCTGTTGAATTTAATATCAAATTTTGGAGCATCCACATCAGTCCCATTTTCGTATGAGAATACTCAACCGGAAATCAACACCGTGAATGGTAACGAATAAGCTTTGTCGAACTTTTTTTTCTTTTCGTTTCAGAATGTTTTAGTCATGAAGTTCATTGACCGGGTATTGGTTTTGAAAATAAGGAAGAGTTGACATGATTCGGTGTCGACTGTTTTGAAAGAGCTAATGCGAAAATTCTGTGCTCACCTTGTCTTCATAAGGCAACCTTTCTCACAGTGGACGTTGCTGGCAATTAAAATTAGTAACTTCTCTCAAACCACACTGATACTATTAAATTAAATTGGTTTTGCTCCAACCAATAACATTATCATTAAAACAAAAGGTTTTGAGCTTCTCTCTTTGAGGGGAGGTGGGGGGGGGGGGAAATAAAGCATTTGGTTTTTGGAGATTCTTTCTTCCTGTCTCCAACAAATGCTGCGTGACTTGTTTGCCACAGGATGTTTTAACGCTTTCTCCAACAATGCCATCCTGTCTGTGCTGCCATTGTGCATATTGTTTACTGGGTATTCACTTCCTCTTTTGAGATTATTTATGCTTAATCCTGCACATACACATAACATGTAAACTGCAATAACTTCCGGAGATCGAAACTATTAATAGATCCAACACCAGCATATGTTTTTCTCCCGGTTTGCTCATTCCAGACTGTTTTGAAACTTACATGAAACCACACCTGAAATGGCGGTTCTCGGAATAAGATAAACATGTTGCTTACCTGATTCAGTTGTGCTTCATACAACTTGCATTTGAATCGCACGGATTGAAATGTCCTCAATGATCCATGAAGCACTGCATGAAGCGAATTCCGTTATAAGTGCAAATGGAGAGGTTACATTCACACAAACATGAGAAACCGTTCCCTCGAAAATATAGAACCTTCACCAACCACGTACACAGCACAGCATGCTGCTAGTCAGTGGCCGCTGCCTTAAGTAGTGGCCAGATTGTTATGTGAATATTTCCCATCTGGGCGTGTCCTTCCTATCGCTAATTTAATATTATGAGATTTAAGACAAGCACGTCAATAGCGGAAGATCTCGCCTACAACAAATTTGGATTTTCTTATCGATAACAATATGTGAACAAAATGTTGCACCAAAAAAAAAAAAAATCAATAGAATCACGTTTGTTTATCAAGCAATATCGCCATCAAATTTCGTATGAGGTAATCCAGCGCCCTTGATGGCCTTACGCTCTTGAAGGGTAAAGTTGGCCATGTAAATGAAAATTTCCGGCAGCATACATCTGTTATGACTGGCACCTCAATAAATACATATTTTCCAGCAGCCAATCCAAGGAGGAGTCTGTCAGATTTGTTTGGTTCTTAATATTGTTTAACCCTTTTGCTTCCTGATAGGCATTAGGCAAATATCCAAGGCGTCAACAGGAGGCCATAATATCCTGTTATTTTCCAAGGACAAAAGCTTTATGGTAAATTTATCTTACAGGTATCCATAGAGCATGATGAAAACAAATGAACGAAAAACATATTCCTCTCGTATCAGGCCCAGACTACACATTACTAAAATCGCACCTTAAAATGACATCTTAAAATGACATTACAATGGCCAATTACCCACATGCCAAGGTTGTGAAGCATATTTTTGATGTTTTGTGTATTGCAGGTATCAACCAGCCTTAAGCTTAGAAATACCAAACGAAATGTTATCTCAAAGATAAGCATGACATTTTTCAAAAAAAAAAAAAAGCAAACTATAAAATTAAACTTTATACATATATTTGTTAACACAGTTATGTTAAGGGGGGTAGAGCTCTCAGGCTTTAGAATAAGCATGTTGTGTTCCGACAGACGTTTTGTGTTCGGAAACGCAAATTTGCTACTTTACAGGGCTATAACTGGAAATGTTGTTTACAAAATCCAGTGAAAGATTGAGTGGGATTTTGTTTTTACAGACCAGCAAACGTAATTATTCTCCAAATGTGAAAATATCGACAATTTCATGGGTTCAAAATTAGCACCTGGCACACGTGACAGAAACCAATAAAAAACAGAGACTCACTTTTATTCTCGCCCGCTTTTAGGTTTTTAAATATATGTATATATATATATATATATATATATATATATATATATATGTGTGTGTGTGTGTGTGTGTGTGTGTGTGTGTGTGTGTGTGTGTGTGTGTGTGTGTGTGTGTGTGCGCGCGAGTCTTATACCAGATGTGACCGTTTAAGAATATCGACAGTATACTGGTCGTACGTTGCTTCATAATTATCTGTCTGCAAAATTATTTTCATTTATTGTCTTAGAATAATAAACTGTTTGACATAATATAACGATACCTTGTGACATTGTTGACTTTAAAATGATCACAATCACCACCACCACCACCACCACCACCACCACAAAAAACAAAAATAAAATGTAACAGTATATATATTACCTGAATCAAGAGATAATATTCACGTATGCAGAAGGAAGGTGCTCCTGGGTACCCAGTATGTAAGTGACGTGCCTTTAAAATATAGCGGGAGAGATGTGTATCCATACATAATATTTACTTCCACATGGGAACCTAATATCGCTGATAAACAGTTAAACTAATGAGGCACATTATGACCTGCATGCAACAAAATAATGCACTTCATTTGTGTACCAGATAGGTCACAGCAAGCAATATTTCGCCACCTGGGAAATTGACTCTCAGCGCCGCATTCTTCTTAGCTAGCAGGACACACAAATATATTTATGGTGCTTGATCTTCTGTCAAATATCGATAAATTGGTAAAGATGTCTGATTTGGATGCACAGTTATCTTCATCGATGCAATTTATTCATTTGATAACCATTGGAGTATGATATCAGCTCAACACTTTTCAACAGTCTCGATGAAAGCATACACAAAGGCAATTTATCAGTTATGTTCGTAATGCCCATCCGTGTCTAATGTAAGTTGTAATCGTTTGTTGTTTATTTTGTTTGACAAAACAGGCTTTCCCTTGCTTTGTCCGCATTTGACCCTTGCGGTTTTATAAATTTTGCTATGGTATAAGAAGTTAGAGAATGTTATAACCTGAATTGCCTAAGGTCGTTAAGCCAGCCCACTAGGGTGATAAATGCCTACGTATACTGCCGGGCGACACCCAAGCAGAAAATGCTGAAACGCTTCCTTCGGGACAATCATAGAGGATTTTACCCGCCGCTTCTGTATGCGCTACTGAATCAGGGACGCTGCGGATAAGCAAGGCGTTTAAGCAAACAAAGACTGCGTGAATGGAGCAGATAGCATTGAACTTAAATTTTCTTTGCAAGGCTGCTATACGATGATTATCAAAGGAACAAAAAGTAACAAACTTTAAAGTGACACAACTCTCAGCCCTGAATACCCCACTCACGACTATAGTTTCAATGGGAGAAACGATGCTCTTGTTTGGCATTTGTTTGATAGGGGACCTGTTGAGATATCACAATCTCTTTCATGTTTAAATTATATGCTATCCAATCAGAAAGGATTTCCGGTTTTTCGGGATTTCTGTCCATTTTATGAGCGGGGGCGGGGGATGATTAAATGATGTGCCATCTTCTTAGCTTGAAAGATTGTAACTCTGTTACACGAACACGTCGACCGAGAGAGAGAGAGAGAGAGAGAGAGAGAGAGAGAAAGAGAGAGACAGACAGACAGACAGACAGAGAAAGAGAGAGAGAGAATGACATAGCATAGCAAGATGCTAATTATAAACATTATGCCAGTACAGCAAAAAACGTACATGTATTTGTAAATGCCCAATATATTTTCATAGAAGAGGCTGAAATCGCCAGAAATGTATTCCGCAATACAAGCGTGGTGACATGTCAGACTTCAAAAGCTAAAACTAGCTTGCAAAAGCACCAACTTATAGATAACAATTTCAATAAGTAGCATTCTTTTGTTTTATTTAACGGGCAAACTTGTGTTTAAAATAAAGCAAATTGCGGTATATAAAATGGTCGAGAGTACATGGTTTGATCGCTTGAATGCAAGCTGGTTGAAAACTGACTAACATGTTTCCTCACGTCATTGTGTGATTGATAATTGGCCAACATCCGTCGCAGACATAACTGGGTGAGTGATAGTTTTACTTAGTTTCTTTTATTAAATTTTCCGTGTGCACAAAATTGTCAGTGCGTTTCCATGCACATCATAGTATGTTAGATTGGTTTAAACTCATTGTTATAGCCTGTCTAATGCGTACTCCTCAGGCCTAACTGGAGAGCTTTATTAATGGTGTCTGGCAGTGCTGAGTTTGGCACACTCGGCTGAAGCTCAGTCAGACCATCGCCAGCGTGATAATTTTATGAAACTGAGAATTGATGAGTATGAATACATAAATTCGCACCTATTTACACAGTATTAAATCTTAAATCTTGTCCTTCATAGCATATTAATATCCAGTCAACAAGGGGTTAATGCTGCAAAAAAAAAAGGCGGGTTTTACCACGATTTCCTCAGGCACTCCAAATGAGCCACGAACTAGTGTGAAATTGATTTTTTTAGCATTAGATCCAGTCAAGTCAACTTTACACTTTGGTGGAATGTATGTTGAGTTGCCTATCTGGTAGGAAAGTAAACAGGGTTGAACAGTTTTACCTTCAGCACAAATACAAATGTGAAACTTTTAGTTCTCTCTTTTCGTTCTTTTGTTCATTGAAAAAAAAACCCAGAACCTCCCCACCTCCTGTCTGTCCTCAAAAATATGTTAGTATATTTGATCTAAAGAGTATGTAATTACCTGGGTATAAGTAATGTTTGCCCGTATTCATCATATGAAAATACAGAGGTGTTTTATTACTGTGCGTTTGGTTAACGAAGTCGAATAGTACGTTTATGGTAAAATGAATTTTCCTCCGTCCATTGAGCAGTGAGCATATTGTATTATATTTTTTTAATTAAAAGAAAGCTACGCTGGTCACCATGAGACACACAAAATATAAATAGCTTTGGTCGTTCTAATGTTATAAGCGCAACATATAGATGGCTAAGTTTATACTAAATTGAAAAATACTTTTCAGTACTACAAGTCTAGTATTCTTCTTGGGTTTCGGTTGAAATCCAAAAATAAAAAGGTTACACCTCAGTGCCACAAGAACGTGGCTTCCAGCAGATAATTAAAGCCTTGTGATAAGAAATTCTGTCCATATCTACCTACAACGAGTCAATCAAAGAACACTTATAACTGCCTTCCCGATGCATAGGTTACTTCACCACTGCGCCCTTGTAATTTTCAGCGACTGTATGTTATAATGATAAATATAGATTGCATATGGAACAGGCCGCTAACTCAGATAGGAAAATTATGCTTGATTTCGAGTCGATCAGACACGGTTAATCAAAGCTGGAGTCCTCGCTGACACATAAACCTTTGCAGGATCATTTCCACATATGCAAGTCGATAGAATCTACTTTAACGTGTTCAATAGAAAAGTGGTTGCCGAAACTTATTAGGACCCCCTCTTAACTAACAATGGACCTTAAGTCCATTTATACCGGCTTCCTGTGATTATTTCTGGAGGCTTATTCACTTATTTAAAGTACTCATTGGGAGGACCTATGAATGCCTCCTAAGGGGACATCTCAAAAAGGAGTGACCACAGGTTTACAAAATTCTCATCGAAGATGTATTTGATAATTGACCAGAACTCTACTGAAACCACATTTTGATCATTCAAATTTGGTGTAGGAATGATATTAGGGGAATCAAAGATACACCCCCCACCCCCACCCCCCCCACCCCCCACACACACACACTGGCGAGGCAATTACCGGTGTCTGTTGAATTGCCTGGAAAAATAACGTTTGAGCTGCCACATTGAAACGGCCGGGCAAATGAATTAAAAGCTCTTTTTGTCGGTAATTTCAATATATAGGCCAAACTTCCATGATGATTCAAAAATATAAAAAATGTGTTTGGCTAAAGAGGGCTGCGTAAAGGCAAAAATCGTAAAAAAACAAAAAAACAAAACAAAAAACAAAAAAACAAAAAAAAAATTATTCGCAAATTGCATGCTATTTTTATTGTCATGTATAAATGAAACCCGAGAGAGTGAAGTGCGCTGCCAAATTATCCGACTGCAATGTTTGAACGCTGTGTCAAGGGAAAGCACCGGAGCTCTCTCATAAATAGGAGTCGCGTATAATATTCATACGTTTATGTCGCAAAGTAGGCACTCTGGATGTCTATTGTACAACTTCCGCCTGAAGAAATCGAATTCTTTTTGTGACTTTGTTCCTCCTTGCAAGTCTGATAACACGCCATTATGGACATGACACTCCACAAAGAACACAAAATAATACATATACGAGTACCAAGACGGCACTTTGTGCCCTCCCGGCTTCATCTAGGAAATCGAATGACGTGCATTTCTTTCATCAAAACGAAATCGACTGCACGGCCCAAGTTATATTTTGTCCATGCTTAATAGAGATCTGAGAGTCCAGTCATGGACGACTTTCAAACCAAATGCAAGAACTTACAAGAAGCAACTCATTATGTCACAGTCGCTGGCAGCTTGAATGCCTCGCCCCAAGTTTACATCACTGACTTGTCAGACAAGTTTGAGAGCCTTACCTGAATGGTGCAAGAACTAACCTACCAAAAATTTAGAGAACATTGCATCACTGGATTTTGAAATTCGAGTCTGCATCGCAGACCTCTTATTTTTGCAAAGAGCACGGGTCAGTTTCAAAACAACCACTATATATATATATATATATATATATATATATATATATATATATATATATATATATATATATATATATATATATATATATATATATATATATATATATATATATATATATATATATATAAGGAATGAGAGGACCTCCCTCGCCAAATTATTAATAACCGGTTCGGCAAAATAATAGGGGTGTAACGATACACTTTTTCACGATACGATACGTATTTCGATACATGCTGACGAAACAACACAAACGATACAATTTAAACTATCATATGAAATGATGTGTATGATGAGATGAGATGTGAAATATATATATATATATATATATATATATATATATATATATATATATATATATATCAATTAAATAAAGAGCTATTCATTCACATTGTTTGAGATTTTATTGAAATAAAGAACCATAAAACACTGATGTGAATAATTTGTTTTGTCTTGTTTTTCTAACACATTTAAGTATAAGGGAAACACAACTATCAGTATCTTGCTTGTGTGAGTCTCTCTTTCAGATGATGAATATTGTTAAACACACAACAGCAGGTAACTTATAGTTAGACTATGTGGCTCATGCATTACACACGGACATAGTCGGACACAGGCTACCTATTGAAGATTAGTATGGCTTCCAGCTTGTGTCTCTTTTCAGCATTCACTGACAATGTGTGCTGAGAAAAGACCTACACAAGCAAGAAGCCACATCAATATTGCAGTAACTGCATGACATCACACCATATCAGTATGCAATGTGTGAGCATGGACCTATTAACTGGTGTGAGCCACATTATTTTAAATTCTTACGAGCGTCGGATCCTTCCAGCGCAATGGCAGTGAATGTGGCATACTCCGCATGCATCGGGCCTCTCCATATAGGATCTCAGAGGATTTCGACCACCATATTTCCATGATTTCTTTCCCTCTATACTGGGATATAATGCATTGTTTTCTGAACTAAATTTCTTAATAATCGACAGAAATTTACTTGTGATAGGAACTTTATTACTCCCACTCGTGATCGTTTACATTATCCATCTTAAAATGGTTTAAATGAGAATGGCCGACGAAAGTTGCCAAACTCTCAAGAAACGTCCGGAATAATCTTCCTCGTGTATGATCGTCGACCCATGTGATCATTTTTTTTCTTGCATACAAAATCTACCCTTACAGCGCCAGATCAGCAGAGAGCGACAGAAATGTTGTTACTATAGTATTTTCATTGGTAGCTGAACCATGTTTTATCAAAATATACCCTATTAATGAGCGACGATAACTTTCGTTTGATTAAAATCATACGGAACCCCGATCAAACAGGTGCTTGGCTGCTTGAGTGTGCGACCGATACTGACGAAGTAGCCCGATCCATTTTCCCACGGTTCAAAGCGAGGTCAGCATGACGCCCAAACAATTGAGGTCGAACTGGGAAAATGCCGAGTCTTATTTTGATCCATAACTTTAAATTACCGTGATTTAGGCCCGGCTGAACGTGTAGAATAAAGTTAAGACAGTGAGTTGTGCCATCAAAACAATTTTACGACAATTTGAGCTGATTAATTTGCCAACGAAAGCTTCGTACCAGGCGATGCATCAGGTCCCCTGGTGCAGTGGTAATGGGAAAACGACAAAAAAGCAAGACCACCAAACATTTTCAAGTTGCGAAACACATCTTTCAGCACCCAGACAAAAGTTCTTTCGTAAAATAAAGATTTTAAGGGTTGTAATTGTTAAATTTAATGCAGGATATTTTTTTTTAAACATATGTAGTCGATAATGAAGTGCTGGTGGCAGAAATATACGTACCAGAAAAAGTCCGCCCAGGGACTGCTGTATCGTATTTTTGAGACACAGGGGATTTGATTTCGACACGCGTATCGTGGCTTGGCTGTATCGCGGTGCACCGTTATCGTGGTATATCGTTACAACCTTACAAAAGAAACCAAATTGGCGCTAGATTTGACTACTGCCTACATTGTATATACAATGCCCATGTGCAGCCCGCAAATCTGCACGTTTTCGGCGTGAAGTTAAAAGTTGTACTGTTGTCGCCTTGGCCTCAGAAAGATACTGCAGGTCCTCCGTATGGTACTTCCTCTCCATAACTAGGGCGGAAACTGCAGACCTTCTTCAGGACGCGACTGATATATTGAGAAGTGTCAACTGGTAAGGCGGACAGACTGTGGAATACAGCGCAAGGTGCTTACTGCTTTCGTCAATATTTGGCCTACATCGAGATCTATTTCATTCATATCAACTTAAGTATCTTCTGTTGACTATATCGACTGATTTTAATTTAGAGTTGTATCTGGCAAGACTAAGAGTGATGGTGTCCATTTCAAAATCAAACGAGCATATTGCAGGATATGTATTTGCCCTGCTTCAGTGAAGACGTGCACGTTGTAAGTCAAGGTACATTATGCGACAGATTATTACATTGTTCGTCGCATTCTATATTTAATCCATTCCTGGTCTGAGCATGACTCATGACTAATTAATACTATTGTTACTTACTACAAAAATACACTACAAAAAAACAACGTTCAACGGCTTTGCTTTTGTGTTGTTATTTTGTCTTAGCATCACATATATCTCCCTTATATTTTCAAAGCTATTGAACACCAGCCAAAAGTATCACTGTTTGAAACGTTTGTCAAAGATATTGGTTCTCCTAATGAAAAAGATCAAAGAGGTGCCAGAGTTGTATTTGTGTCTTTTTGCCCAGAACCACTTCCTAGTAGTCATTACCCTATTCTGCGGTCCGGACTCTTTACTCTCCTTAAGCTAACCTAACCCTGTCTAACCTTTATACATATGGAAGTACTATTGTCCATATTGCACACGGTCCTCTGTAAAATTTTGACATAGGCTCTATTAACCCAAATAAATTAGATTCTTCAGCGGATAACTACTCAGAACATGTTTCGGAGCCTATTACCCGAACATGTCTCTCTAAGTAGCGGCTCGTTCTCTAAGCTAAATATTCAGCAAAGGCAACCCACATAATAATGAATAAATATTAACGTGGCAAATGATGAATTACCTGCATACGTGAAGTTTTACTTATAAATGCAGAGCTTCATTATGAAAGAGGAATACCTGTCAAACAAGCCATAATTACTAAATTAATATAATACAGGTTCAGATAAGAACGATTTGACTTACCCCTGAACCAATATGTACCCTTTCTAGCTGGATACCTGATCCTAGCTAAACCACCCGCCAGTGTATAAAGAAGTGGAAACAAACTGGGGCATTGTATTTAGTCCCAGTGATAAAAACATGATATAAAAACAATTTTTCTCAGCACGATTTTAAGTACAACTAGGCAAACACGAAACTGTCGTAGGGCGCTGCCTGCTACTGAAAGCCCCAGGCTGTTTAACCTGAAAGAAAACATGTAGCCTAAAATATCCGAAAGTGAATATTAAAACAGAATGATGCCAAGAGATAAAGTTAAGTAGCAAATGAGACAAGTATAAAAACTGTTAAATTATTGTAGCCAAACGTTCTAATCATTTTTGGACATGAGCAGCAAAATTTATAGGGCAAGTCAGAAAAGAATGAAAGTCATTTGTATTTAAGTCAAATGAATGCAATGAAAATATATTACTTCTTGGCCAGATATCAAGTACAATTAGGCAAGCTTGTAACTGTCTCAAGAACCACTTGGCCAAATGATTTGATATTACACATAGGATCACCTAGGGTCACCTTATTCTAATTTTGTCCACCAGGTGGCGTTAATTTTTTCTTTTTTTTTAATGATTTTTTTGTGTGTTAAGGTTATTTTTTATTTCTCTAGAACGCCTGAACAGAAGTGCTTGAAATTTTATTACAATATAATTTGACTTTAAACAATTTGCCTCCAATGTAGACCCAAGCTGCGTATTCTGTCTACTGCCCTGAGGTCTGCCCTTCTTTGATAAGGTCACTGTTTTAGCGTTGGGAACGTGACCCAGTTTCTAATAGGCTGAGTATGGCTACTAGGGTAACATGCTTCAGTACACTAGAGACCAGAGGCTGCTACTAGTCTAGGCGATAATGATAATGTTCTTTATTGGTGTCGTCACCTATGCGTCCGTCCGTCCCTCAGTCCCTACATGCCTTGTCAACGCCATATCTCCAAAAAATACTCACTTTATTATTATCGCACAGGAACATTGAGGTATTCCACGTGCCCATTGAAAAATAGGTCACTAGATCTCAATTTTAGGTCACAGTACTACATTAAAGAAGAAAAATGGCCGCCGTACCATGATATATTCAAATCTTAAATTTCTCATTGTAGCTGCACCAATAATTTTTTCGAGAGTTGGTCCTAAGGTTGCCTCAGATACCTAGTGAAAACAGGGTTACTGGGTCACATATTTAGCTCACAGTGCTGCATTAAAGAAAAATGGTCATACCATGAAATCTTCAAATATTTAATTACCCATTGTAGCTTCACCAATCATGTATGACCGTTAGTCCTAGGGATGCATCAAACACCTAGTGGAAAAAAAGGTCACTGAGTCATATTTTTAGGTCACAGTGCTGCAGTGAAGAAAAATAGCTTTGCCAGGCCATATCTCCGAAAATACTCACTTTACAGAGACCAATTTTTTATTACAGCAAACCATGGAGGTGCCTTCCATGGCTATCGAAAAATAAATCACTAGGTCACAGTACTACATTGAAAAAAAAACGCCGTTTACACAATGAATACAAAAAATAGTGAATGCAACTTCATCAATTATTTATGACAATTGGTCCTAAGGATGCCACAGGGGCCTATTGACAACTAGGTCACTGGGTCACATATTTGGGTCAAGTGCTGCATTGAAGAAGGATGGCCGTACCATCTTACCTTTAAATATCTAATAATCGATGTAGCTGCATCGATCATTTTTCACAGTTGGTTCTAAGGATGCCTCAGATACCTAGTGAAAACTAGGTCGCTGGGTCACATATTTAGGTCACAATGCTTTATTGAATAAAAATGGCCTTGCCAGGACATCTCTGCTCATTGCATTTGAACCAAAGCTTTGTCATTACGTCAAACAGGAGTAACCTTGACCTACAGGTGGGGTATTGTCGTCACCTACGCGTCCATCCGTTCGTCCGCCCGTCTGTCTGTCTATCCGTCATGGCCGAGGGTTTTGCGGTCACTGATCGGCTTCTAGTTATTTTGGCCACCAGGTGGCGTTGCTAGTTTTTCTATTTTTTTGTGAATTACAAATCAAACTTTGTTATCACTGTACATGTATATAACTATACAGACTACAGTACATGTTGTGCAATACTGTAATAGCATATTCCAGTCAGCACAACACAGGATTTTTATGAGCCTCTTGTTGTATCTTAACTTAGTTCGGCATCTTTCCATTCATTACTATTGCATCGTTGCTGAGCCGTGTAAAATATGTTTCTCTTTGAAATAACAAACGTTCGAGATGTCCATAAATATACAGAGTAACTCCCCCATCAATTTCTTTTGTGCATGATCTGAGAGAGCAATTATGCCTTGGATACTATAAAAAAAAAAAAAAAAATGTTCACCAACATGGCAAATTCAGAATTTGCTGTTGAACAGCCATTGGGTGGTTCACAGCTAGCAGATGGCTCCCATGTCACGTGGTTTTGTTTCGTCGTATTGGTTCACAAAGGCTAAATTAACGCGCATGTTGTTGAGCAGGGCCAAACAATGGGTATCAATGACCAGCTACACATGTAAATTAATTGTCTCTCTTCGTTCATACCTGTTTAAAGTGGGACTACTAGTTGTTGCACTCGACTCAGTCCGTGCGATTGTGTTAAACAATAGTATGGTGTTTTTATAGTCAATGAGCAGTGTTTTCTTTCTCAGGTATAAGAAACATGCAGTATATGGTCTACAAACATATATTTGTCTGTACCAGATGCGTAGTTCGCGTGCAGCAGGATGTGTAGGCTTTAGGAGAAAACAACATTGACCAAAATAAGTAAATTGACAAAATAAAAGCAATGCACAGAAAATTTCATATTCAGATTCCTTTGTTGCATAGGGGAATTTGCATGGTATCCATTTTTACTTTGCAAGTACAAGATATTGATAACAATGCACGAGCGCAGAGAAAATGCCACTAAATGCATAATCCATTTTAAAACACCTTAAGTAACATTCGTTTGAACCATGTGAAGTAGTCTTCAGAGTTAGTGAAGTGTGATAAATAATTGTTTCGTGTAAATTAATTCTTATATGGTTCTTGTAAGGAGAGATGTAAAATTAAGCACAATCATCTTCCATCAACGTGCCACAAGTGTAAGCTGGAGATTCATCAATTTTTATCTTAATTCAGTGTTAATTCAACTGGTTGCTTCCTATGCATAGAGTCGTCTGTGCTGAGAAAACTGTACAGTTAAGAATCAAATGCAATTGATTTTTTGTCAGGGGTTCGTAGTATTTATCAAACAACTTCTGAAAAGAAGAAAATGCATTGGTAATACAATTGCTCTAAAATTGTAACTGGTTATTCTAGTACCAAAAGTAAGGTTCGGTTTTATACGAAATTTATACTGGCTTCTGTTTATGAACGGGGGTAAAGAGTCAGATGAATACTTGGGAGTCATATCGAAATGATATCTCCATACAACGAGACTTCAACCGTATATTTCAGACACCTAAGAAAGATACCTTTTTTGAAGTACCAATACAAGTGCAAAGAGTATGAGGCCCCCTTGTATTGTGATCCGTTTGTGTGAGTTTTCGAAGACATATAGCATTTTACCTGTGACATTTACCAAATTCCTCCAACAAGACTCCTAATTTACTCGCAAAGTGCTATGACCTATACATTTACAGAAAGAGAATAAATACCGTATATTTACATCCTGGTCTTGTAACAATGCAGTTTTTTACTATCTTTAAACTATAATCATACAAATGGCCAGCGTCATTTTGCACAAATATAAATTATATATTTTGGTATTTCACATAAATTCCTAATCATCCAAGTAAAATGTAAGATGTAAACAATATTCGGAAGAATGTAGCCTCCCAATCATTTGTCATTGTTTCAAGTTAAAGGCATCTTTTAAAACAGCACAAGCATAAAACAAATATGCTCTAAATATTAGTTTGTGCTAAGAATATGATGGCCACATGGACTGTTATGTCACATGAACAGGATGGCGAAGAGTATGCCTGAGCGGTTACGCAAAAACAAAATGCCCTGGACATGAGATAGCAGCCAGAAAGCTGTCAAAATTGGGTGTGGTATTAGGGTTCCTGTGAGCTTTAAAAGAGCCACTGGCAACACAAGGGTCAATATGAATCCATATAGCAATGGCTTATGGGTTACTCACGGCTCTCTGAATTCGACAGAGGCAGGATCATAGGCATCTTAGAGGCCGGTCGCACCCAGTGTAAAGTTGCCCGGAGAATGGAGTGTTCCAGGTCAGCGGCACAGAGGTGGTGGGACCATTTTCAAGTGACACGAGGATGAAGAGGAAAGATTGATCTGAAAGACAAAGAGTCAGATGGATGGCGGGGAAAACCGTTAAGATTGATAACTTTGTTGCCATCGGCCCACTATAAAGCCCATGGGCACCCCAATACCAGACACACCTTTCGCAATGTTGTGGCTGTTACCTCAATTACACGACATTTTAATTTTGAATGACCACTCTGGTGTACTGTTAGCAATCGTGTCCATTTTACATAACAGTTTATGTGACTCTCATATTTTCTCCAGAAACTTATATTTATAGCAACTCATGTTACACTAACGGGGTTGCCTGGTTTTTTAGTTCGCAATACTTTTTTTATAATTTGTGACGGGTTTTATGTAAAAATAAACCAAGAAAAATTAATTTAACATTTGCTACATATAATGCTTTTCACTTTTGTATTTTTATGTTGTTGCTATAACATCATTCATACTGACTGTCATGTCCGCAATGTCATAGAATGAATCTCCGGTTTGTATGATGTCTAAAAATACACAGTTTACATCGCGCATATATAATGTTATCTCCTGAAAGTCGTCACGCCGAAACAACAGTTAACGTATCGCACAGCTAATGCAGTTTTTCAGTTGGTAGCCTTTGCATAGTCTGAACTGTGCAATAACGTCTACTCTGAGTCCAGCGGATGATTCGGAGCACGCCGCCCACACCCTGAAAATCTGTTTACTTCCGACGTGTCATTAGGCTGTACTGAATTTCATCCAGAATTAATATTCAGAATGTTTTTATTAGCGACAAATGTAAGACGACATTTACATTGCGAGGCTTTTTGCATAGGTTTAGGTGGAAATGGATGCGAAAGTTAAAAATGGTAGTCACGATAAGTAATACCGAACATGTTTAACTCATGCTTTGCTAGTCAAAGAAATCTTGCACTGAAAACGTAAATCTATTCAACAACATATGACAACTGACAAATTGAAGTTTGCTTTCTAACCCAATAATTATTCTCATTATTTTTTCATATGATATACATTTCCTAAAACGTTATCACTGGAGGCAGAAATAATAATGTGGCAGGCTTTGCAATTATAATCCCGCCATGTTCTGCTACAGAGTCACCATGCCATCACGGGTAATTTGATAAAAAAAGCGATAGCTGTTGCGTAAAAGACACAAATGAAAGACAAAAAGTACATTGTATTCACTTCCTCTGGATTCACCTCTCATAAGCATGAAAGGATGTCACATGTAAGGTGATAGAGCAGTTTACAATCAAAGCGATCGAGTTTCTTTCATTAGTAACAGCAATGCCCTTGATTTTAGCCGGAAGCAAATCGGTAACCCTAATATCCAGTCACTATGCGTAAAACGTACCCTTATAGGACCAGTGAAGTCTCTATATTTGCAAAGTACTGCCAGCGAAGTGGGACCACGAACTGTGAAGAATATTTTCCAAATGTGTGATTTAGGTTGCACCCCTAAATTGGCCACAGATGGCAGCACAAAGGTATGATGTCTAATGACCAGCACGGTAGAATTTGGCTTGACCAGAGTGTTAGAATCTGTAACAGGTTGAAATCCATTGCATACATTTTTAATTCAGATTTTTCCATCATAAAATAGTGTAATTTTAATAATGAAGTTTGGACATCGCACGTTATCAATATTTTCAGCACCAAACAAGCAAAGTATTGTTGAAATTGAACCCTTTCCCAAAAGAAAAAACTCATTTTTGGTCTTGCTGTGGTACCGGTAGCGTCCTGCTGTAGCAAATCCTCGTCAATGCTGTTTTCCTGATAAGTTCCTGAGTGAAACCAAGTTAGTCTGTGGACAGGCAAACATTCAGTGAAAGGTCTAATTTTTCGTAAATATCTAGCGACTATATATAACGTGGACACTGTGTGTTCTGGGCTTCAAATTGTGTACCATATGTTGGCAAAAGCCATGCTGTTGAGTGTTGTTTCACGAACCAACCATAGAGTTGACAGACTGAATAAAAGCAAGGCGCATTCCTTCAGGATTTTGGAAGAAGAGTATATACAGGCAGCGCTTTATCGAATGTTGATAATGTAGGAAACAGGGACACGAAACAGTCTGTTTTCTCTGAAGAGATGTTTGACTCGGTAACAAAGCAAGAAAATTGTTTGGTACCATGGACATGGCAATAGTTTTAAAATTAAAATAAATATAAAAAAAATTACATTCCTTTAATGATTATCATTTGCGTCTTGTATGAACTTGTTCGCAGGCACTTTTTAACGAAGTATGGTTATTAATTCTTAGACAGTCTGCCAGAAAATGTAATCCTTTACAGATGGCTATACTGAAAAGGAACTTCCATTAATAAATCCACAGCGGAACATGGCCTAATGGATTTTCCGTGGTTAGCGTTATATGACCACATATAATAATATTAACAACTACGTAGACATGTCCTTTTCGGTGCACATCTTTATGACTATAGTCATTCACGGCAGTATCAATTTATGTATCTGTGCAAGCTAGTATACCATCTTGAGTTTACCATTGTGGTTACTGTTATACACATTAAGTTGAATGGGAAATATGGAAAGGAGAGATTCTTTTTCGTTTGAGATCGTACGCTATCCAGACCTTAGAGGAAACATTGCCAGCAGAACAGGGTATGCTGTATAAATGGGCCAACTACAGAGGATTGCCATATATTTTTCACAGTATGAGGATGCGTTCAACAGACTTTGTACATTGTAATGTGAAGGATATGGATAGAGTAAACTGAAGAAACCAGCTAACAAATGTTTAAGAAGAACAGCTGAATCTACAACAAATACACCACCATGCAAGAAGAACTAGTCACAAATATGTTTTGGTAAATAGCAAAATGTGTAGTAAGATATGAAATAACTCAATACACATATGGACATGTACAATACGATTATACTGTGCAATGTTGTAGCTAGGAACCAAGTGAAAATCTTGGACTGGACTGAACAACCATCAGAATGACTAGGGAAGACCACAATATCTGATATGTGGCATACATGGAATGCAGCTGAGAACTTATTAAAATTCCCTTTTCAATTGAATGATGAAATGTATAACAGAATTACTAGACAGTCCCAAAACTTATTCATTCCAAGATGTAATCACACTTTTGCCCAAAACTCTCTCAGATATGATATGGCTGACACACTAAATAAAACTTCTGTCTCTATCAAAGAAAAAATTGTATACTCATAGCCTAGGTGGCATGGAAACTTGTGTAAAAAAAATAATGCTTGACAATTATCAAGACACGTGTACTATTCGCAATTGTTATAGCTGTACACAAGTGCACCAATAATTGTAAATGCTGGTTATTATATAGTAATTTTACACTCTACTTCACAATTACAACTTCAAAATCACTTCTCTGTTTGCCTGGCATTGTAAATTTCATGATAGGGTTGCTCCCACGATAGCGGTAATATTTGCTTTAGTGAAGGTCTCCCTGACCATCAGTAACATCTATGTATAACTTGTATCTGTATTTTCTACTGGTCGAATAAAGTCGAGTCTGAGTCTGAGTCTGTGTCTGCGTCTGAGACGTGTGAGTGGATACGTTGCTTTAGTTGTGTACAAGTTCATACAAATTGGAGAGCGTTGGGCCCATCAAACGCGTTTTACCCAACCTAAAGGTTGACTCACATTCTCAAGGGTTCTGCCAAAGGCCTTGTATTTTATTCTGCATGTGGGAATATATTTTTGCCCCTTGCGTCTGCTTAACGACCTCATGTTCCAGCTCATTTGAGCGGATTCTCTCGAAAACATTGTGACAACTGTTACTTTTGATCGAACGAAAGCTTGCAGATTCAAAATTGCAGGTAGACAGTTTTGCACAGATCCACAAACTTGAGTTGTTTTCTGGACAGTTGAAATTATCCACAACGGCTGTGATTATGAAATATCTTAAATTTGTCATGATGTGTTAGTGGCAACTAGTATACTAAAAAACAATGACAAAACAGTGTGATGGAATAATTTCCAAAATTAACGCATAAATATGGGCAATACAAAAGGAAGTTTGTCTGTTCTTACATTTAAAACGAATAGGTCCACACATCCACACACAGATTGGCATGGTCAATTGTAGATATGGTTCCCCCAATTTCAACGGTCCAGAATGCACACCGTCCTTTGTCATGAATCTGTGCAAACTTTCTGTGTGCAATTTTAAATCTAAAAACTTTTTTTCCATTAAAAGTTGCAATGGAACGTTTTCGCGAGAATGAGCGGAGTCAGCACGTGGTTGTTTTCTTTTGTTAATTGTGTTTTTTTTTCAACGGATGAACTGTTAAAAAACCTAGATACGGGGCAGGGTTTTATTATTTTTAGGACAGGTTCAACCTGATTGTTTGATCAATACAAATGTTGATTTAGAACTGAACCTTTAACGGTATATATAAACATATAAATAAAGTAGAAGCTCCAATGATGCCCACTTCTATAAAGTGACCATTTCTATATTAAGATCACTAATTTAATGACCCGTTTTTTGCTTATCCTGAATTAAAAGATATCCCATATTGAGACCTCCCTCTATTAAGACCACGTTGTTCAAGTCCCTGAGGTGGTCTAAATAATGTGATTCCAGTATAATTTATCTATCTATCTATCTATCTATCTATCTATCTATCTATCTATCTATCTATCTATCTATCTATCTATCGATCTATCTATCTATATATATACATACATACATACATACATGTACATACATACGTACCTTTAAAACCAGACTTATGTCTTAAATAAAACGATCAATGCATTTATACACCTTTATTTGACGTATTATGCTGCAGGATTAATTATAATGAGGTGTCTCTTGACTTCTATATCATTGACTGGTTTTAAATCTTGGGCAATACAAGGGTCATTGACCAATATGGTCCATACTGTGTTCCAGTATTTTCCAGATATCGTGAAGAATCTGCAAGAATTTTAAGGACCCCAATTATTCAATTACTTGTACATAAGCAGGACGTAAGATATTTGCTTCATATATGCAAAGGTAAACCATCCCAGCTGGTTACAAAGACAGCTCCCCCCCCCCCCCCACAAAGCTCCTCGGTTGAAATTTTGCTACTTTTCGTGAAACAAACATTTTCATGGTTGCAGCAATTTTCCAAAACATGACAAGGACCGCCATAATGGACTTACCTAATCCTTTACAAATTGCAACCTGGTGTAAAGTGAAAAATGGTACATGATTTTGTGGAACAGAAAGACTCGATATATTTAATCCTTCAAGATTACGGTCAATGAGTGTCCCTTAAGATAAAGTTGGATCAATATGTAACCAACTAAGCGTCTGGCTATGTATTACGTAGCTGAACATACACAGCAATTCTGAAAGTATCGTTCAAAACCATACGGCTTGTCTGTACGTAAGGAAAGACAGACAGTGCCCAGAATAGAACTGGCTTTCATTACAGAACTACCTGCAACATTGTGCCTTGAGTCGATAGTCTACACTTCAAATTTGGCACATCAGCTACAACGCATAACTTTGAGGAAAATTGCAATAATCTTGCGACAGACTAGTCGATACTGATATTATTAGTATACGTAGAGATTGTTCCCAAACAGGGGAGAGTGTGAGATTGTTCAGCCATAGTTTGGTGTGGAATATACATATGGGGCAATAAACGGCGCTGAAATGCCTCGGTGTTTAGAGCTAAAACCATCAGGATCTGTGGCTTAACCAACTTGCAATGTTTCTAATTGTTTTAGTATGTGGTATGTAAAAGTCATATAATGGACAGAGCGGGGGTTTCTGTGTTTTTATTACTTGAAGTTGATTTTCGCTATTATGAGTTTCTTGACATACGCCAGCACTGCACCATAGGGATTGCGAAAGCCATTTTACACGTTATTTACCCCATGAGCATGATGGTAAATGATCCATGTGTATAATATGGTAAAAATCAGCTCCTCGTCGTCATCTTTCGTTGTACCTGGAATTGACAAAGAAAAATACGACAAATCGATGTGAGCATTGTCACGATGAAATGCTTTGGCGTTTCTTTAACGGAGCATTGTTTGTCCATAGGTACAATATCCGTTATGTTTTTGTAATGTTGCAATGGGAAAATAATCCGACAAACCTTTCTGAGTAACAGCAATCATGTAAGTACTATCTAAAATATTGGTGTACGAATGCCACAGTTCCAGATAAGGTCCGTTTGGGTTCATTTGTTTATGGAACAAGGCCCAAACCTTCCACACATTTTAGGTATAGATGCATCTTTTCTGCTTATACACAAGTGTTTGTGTCACCCATTTGATATATGCCTTGACAAAGGGATAAACCTGTATCCAGATGAGAATGGTACCTTTGCTTATTTTCGGCAAGATTCCAGAGTGGCCTGAACATAAATGTCACAAAAGTCTCTTCTTTTTTAGTGTATTTTACGTTCTAATTGATGCACCCAATACGCCGACAGCGTTGAGTTTATTCCCTTTCCTTACGTTCAGTATGGTAACCTACGATGTTAACCGGGATATGAGTAAGAAAAGCTTTCGATGGACTCCTTTCCATTTTATAGAAATGCATGAACTTATCAAATTTATAAGAGGTATATTGAATATTCGACTTGTTTTATCTTGCCATATTTTTTAGAGCAAGCATATAGGTCCCAAAAGATTTGCCGTTTTTGTGCAATGAACGAGACTGACAGGAGGGCGAACTTGTGCATTAAAGTTATGCATGTTCCGTTTGTGCAAAGTGGGATGCTTTGGAGTCCGATATTCCTCAATGGAAGACTCCTATAAAGACACGATGCAGCCTCTCATTGCCTCGTACTTCATAGACTATATCTCTTTGCGATTGTTTTTGCTCAAAAAAGTAGTACAATTACTCCATATTGTAGAGCAATAGTCAATGTGGGGAAGAACGCTTGTATTTATATACAATACACGTGCATGCATGGGTTAATGATGTTTCTTCTTTAACATTCCTAATTTATCTGATACTTTGTTACATACAGATGCCACATGTTTTACCCATATCAAGTGTTTGTCTCCATGTAAATTAAAATTTGCTTCCGCTTTGTATACACTAAATTAATGATATGCAAAATTTTGCTCCCTTTGTAAACTATCACGATTTTTGACAGCCCTGTGTTTGCGGGCATAGGTCTGAAAAATACTCATCTTATGTCGAAGAATGAATTGTATAACAAGGAAATGAACACAGTTTTGGCAAGGGAACATTGGCTTCTTATGCGAAATTCAACTTTGACACAGTATCTAATCAGGGCAAAAAAATCTATTCTCATTTGGAAACTAAAACTGTCTTTTAAATGTGACTAAAATATTTGACATTACCATGGTTATTTAACGCTTCTTAAGATCTTTTTTGATTTCTAGAAGTAGACACTTCTGATGGTCAATGGATATCTATCCTTATATTATTGTACATTATTTCACGAACTGATGTTGTTTGCCAATTTTGTGACACTTTATATACTGTAATTATCAGTACCTTTATTTTCCAATTTCAGCAATGTAATCTGATTAAATGATTATAATAATTGTCTTTATGCAAGGGAAATAATTTGCATTAGCGTGGGGATATTTTTCTAATTCCCCCGAAAGCATATTATCTATTTTGTTTTTCATCATCATCATCATCATCATCATTAAATTTGAAACAAATGTGGAAATCCTAAAACGAAGATACAAAAAATTGAAACTGGACTATTGTCAAATGGAACTTCTACTTACATGTAATATCTGGTGGACATGACTGTGTACTTTCTTCATTTGCAATTGAGATCCGTACCTTGTCAGTTGTTCAGGGTGCGAGCAAGACTGTCCGTGTGTTGACTCAGTATCTGGCTATTTTCTGTCGTGTACCCAGCCATTCTCAAGGTTGACGGACGTCACAATGTATCATTGATTC
>OZ026612.1:116590151-116622651 GCA_964020975.1 Hermodice carunculata
AGTAACTATATTGAAAACTGTGTAAAAGTTGTACTTGGACATGCATGGCTTAATTTTTTTAAACAAGCATACGCCTAGTGGCAGAATCAACCATCATTATACTACTGGGTCAATTGTACCATGCCACGTTAGTTCTTTTGTTAGTTTGTTTTTCTGTTTCTTTTTCTCCCTCTCTTTTTTGTTTTTGTTTTTGTTTTTGTGTTTGTTTTTTTATTGTTTCTTTTTGTTTGTTTTTGTGTGGGTGTGTGTGTGTTTGGGGCGAGGTTTTTTTTTCGCAAGAATAGTGTCCGAGATAAGCTGAGGACCAAATTTGCACCGAAAAAAAAAATTGATAAAAGAAGGTAAGTAAGACTGAATTCCTTTCACGAGAGGAATTCTTATAGGTATGGTGCCTATTTTCCAAATCATTTTATAAATAAATATGTTTAAACCAAAGACTGAATTTGAGAGAAAGATAGTTTGCAGATAGACCTACGCAAAGTGAATAAAGGCCACATCACCCTGGAGAGAATAAAATTCAAAATGGATATGGTTTTAGCCTTGCATTATGACCCTCCCAGTCAGTCTGAATGCTTTTAACCAAGAACACAGTAAATGATTCAAATATTGACGCCCCTAAAACAAGCAAAGAGGTATATAAGCATAAAACACAGATCATAAAATTCTTCCAAAAGCATTTGCAAAGAGAACAGAGGTGCGAAGTACAGTGTGCTGTTGTATGGTATTCGTGAAACCACACGCGGCGGCGTACAATGTGTAAAAAATAGAGAGAAAAAAAAGGGAAAAAGAAAATGCCATATTAACTGATACAATAAAAATTAAATGAACAAGTGATCAGTCCAAGACATCTGGTCAGCTGGTTTTTCACGTGTCTAGACGTTTGGATTTAGTGATGCTTCATCTACAACTTTTGTGGTCTGAGATCAAAATAAATCGGGGCTGTTTACAGGCCACTTAGTTCTCCATTTTTTTTGTTTTTGTTTTCATGTTAAACTTTAGGAGAGACTCGATCTAGCAAAAAGTATGAATATCCACAACATAATTTTCAAAGGATGGCTTGGACTCCAATTTTAACACTGAGTCAGGCTTATAGCTTGACCAATTTGTACGTTCGAATTCCTGATTTAATATATTGAACAAAATACCTGATCACTGATCACTCAGCTATTTGTTTGGATCCAATGTCAAATATCCAAAACATATCATTCCTGGCAAAGAAAAGTTTGTGTAGAAAATATGAGTCTGACATGGACTGTTACGTAACATTGAGAAGATAGCTCAGAGCATGCCTGAGCGGTTACACAAAAACAAAATGTCATAAAAATGAGATAACAGCCACAAAGGCGCGAAAAGTGTGTGCAGTGTTTGGGTGCCTATTGTCTTTCTAAGGCTCAAATGGCTACACAGGGATCAACGTGGATCTATACTGATACGGCGTACTGGTTGCTCACAGCTGAAGCTTACACCTCTCTGAATGCGACATAGGCAGGTTCATTGGCGTGTTGGCCAAAGGTCTTTTTCAGTGTGAGGTTGCCAGGATAATGAGGTGATCCAGGTCAGCAGTACAGAAGGAGTGGGACCGTCTTCAAGGAACAGGTGGATGCAAGAGGAAAACTGGATCTGGAAGACGAAACCGTTCAGATGGGAGGGAGGACAGTTACCTGGTGCACTACACAAAGAGACACAGGTTGCTTTCGGTGGAGAGGTTTAGTCAGCAGTACCGCCAGGCCTACAACATTTCAGCGTTACCGCTTACAGCCAAAAGGAGACTGGTGTCGGCCAAACCATGGAGGAAGTGTACCTCCATGGCCAAACTGAGGCATAAGCCCTGCCATATGCATCCCTCTCGGTCCTGCACACAGTGGTGTCAGGATCTGTGGACTGGACCAGATGTCAGTGTTGGAGTGTGATCCGATGGGACAAGTCATGATTTTGCCTCGATTTTCATCATATGAGGACACAGGTTAGACGTATGCTTTCAGAGAGCTTTTGGATTGATTCATGGCGGAGCACACCAGCTGTAGAGGAGGCGGGGGGGGGGCGTTCTCAACATCAGGGTGAGTGGGTGCCGCGGACATTTTTATACAATACCCTATCTTAATCCTACACCAGATGTAAAAAGGTACCCTTTCTTAACCCTGTAATGTGTTGAAAGGGGTGCTGCATTGGTGCATCCTGGTGCATTTGGAGAACAACATTCCAATTTTGAACAAGTTTTAGCATATTCTACCTTCTCACAACCCCCCCCCAAAAAAAAAAACACAAAACAAATTACTACTTATATCCAATATCTCCAGCCTATATCCAAGATCTATACATTTGTTTGTAAAATGAGTAAGACATTCAGTTCACTCAAATAATCGTTACCCCTATCCTAATCCGGCAATTTTTTTTTTGGGGGGGGGGGTCTTTCTTATCCTGGGAGTAATGAAAACAGGGCCTCTCCCACGGCACATACCAAGTACAATCGTGCATGGACTTACCCCCCCCCCCCCCCAGGGGGCGGGGAAGCAGTGTAATAATGGGGGAGGGAGCAATTAGGAAAAGAAAAACAGAACTCAGCAAGTGTAAATGAGACTCAAAGCCAGCATTAAATGGACGAGATCCTACGAACTGTCCCCGAATGGTCCCAGCCACTTCCTGGGCTACAATTCCAGCAAGACAATGCATGGTCATACACTGCAGGAGTCAGGATCTCCAGCAGCACAACATGCAAATTATGCCATGGTCCAGCAGATTTGCTTCACAGCAATTTTTCTGGGTGCTTTCAAAAATTGGAACAGTTTAAAATGCTAAACTTTGACATTATTCAACATATTCTGAATTGTGTGCTTCAGCCTAATTTGTATCAATTAAAATGTTACAACTTTGTATTATGGGATGCAGCTATTGCCACAAACTTATATTTTGAATTGGAATGACATCTCTATTGATAATAGTTTTGAAGATATTCAACTTTTGATGGCCCCAATTAGCATAATTTGAAATCTACAACTTTGATTCATTGTCCATTGTATCTACAGGTGTCACAAACCTACACATACACATTGAATTTTGTGTCAATCTCCAATAGTTTGGAAGATATGGAGATTTTTGAAATTTCAGTTGCTTCTCACTTGCATAGTTTTAAAAATCAGGACCATTCCAAGCGATATGCTCAATTTCATTACTAGGTCAGTCACCACGGTAGGTTTAGTGGTTTTTGGAACGATTGTGTACGAGATAAACTCTGGACAAAATCGGGTGCCATGGAAAGAAAGAAATAAAAAAACAGGAAAAACAATGTGTCTGGGTTGGTACCCAGACATAAAAAGAAAAAGAAAGAAAGAAAGAAAGAAAGAAAGAAAGAAAGAAAGAAAGAAAGAAAGAAAGAAAGAAAGAAAGAAAGAAAGAAAGAAAGAAAATTAATTCTTGGAAAAACAAAATGGCTGGGTTTGTACCCAGCCATAAATACACTGGGACAATATAATAAAAACTCCATACGCAAACTTACGCACGTACACACATACCGAAGCCGGGGTGGGGTGGGGCAGGGGCTGGGGGGGTGGGGGGAGCAGGACTATATCTAAGTAATACTCGTGTACTGCCTCCAATTTCTTATTGTGATCACAGCTTCGTTCCAAGTAAATCTTTCGCAGAAGGAGCCTACATTTAAGTGAGTTATATGGGATTAAGGTAAAGTAGATTTTGATGGTTTTAGAACGTCCCTCAAAGATGTGTACTGGCGCTCGTGTTTTGTTACAGACGATTTTTTTCTGGTATAAGTTATTTGTGGATACAAGTTCACAGAGTCTTTACAACATAAATATTGAAGTGAGACCTTCTGAATAAACGCGGTAAAACACCCAACTTTTTTCTCAAACTTCACGTTGAAAAGAAATATGACAAGTCAAAAGATATTAACTATTAACGAAATGAATTCTTGGGCCTCATTTTGTCAAGTTCCGAAATCATCATCAACAGCAACTTAAGCAAGCAGATTACGAGTACAAAAATGAGTTACGTGAGGTCTTTCCAAGATATAGATAATACGTTGGTGGCAAACTGTTAAATACTTTTTTAAATCGAATCAAACTCCAAGCGTTCCTCCAACATTACATGAAGGGAATCATACATCTGGCAGTTTGTCCCAAGCTGAAATTTTCACTCCTTCTCTTTGCAACAATGTAGATTAGATTCTATTTCAGCTACTTTAAAGGAAATACCGAGTCTCCAGATTCCTCTCTTAACTCGCTGATAATATTAGAAGCCACAGTTCTTGAAGCACTGATTAGTCTGGATACATCTTAAGCTTTAGGCCCTGGCAGCATTAGTGCAAACCTGGTGAAAGATTCTGCTCCTATTATCTCCTGCTCAACGGCTAAATTTTCAGACTTTCATTGAAAACTATGGAATTTCCATGCGCCTGGAAAGCAGCAAAGGTTTTTTCACTTTATGATAATATTTGTAACAATTAAAGTCCCTTCTCATTAATCAGCTTTGTCGGGAAAGCGTTTTTTAGCATGTTCTCAACTATTTTTGCCACAACAGTTACATCTGCCCATCAATCTGATTTTATACCGAGTGACTTAACGAACAGTTACTCAGTTACCAGTTCTATATAATGAATTATGTTCAGCGGTAGACCAAGAAAAAGAATATCGTACTATTTATTGTGTTTCATCTTTCGATAAAATTTGGAATTCTCATCTATTATATAAATTGAATAAAGTTGGCATAAGCGGAAATCTACATAACTGGTTGTATGGTTATCTCAGAGATCACTTTCTGCGAGTGGTCATTCAGAGCCAGACTTCAAGTCGGGGTAAAATCTATTCTGGTGTACCACACAACTTTTCGGGTCACTTATGTTCCTGACTTGCATCAATTATTCAGTAAACCATGCCAGCTCCAATATTAAATTGTTTGCCGATGACACTTGCCTCAATTTGAACATTGGAAATCCAGGTAGAGCAACTGAAACTATTAAATCAAATTTTACAAATATTAACCAGTGATCGAAAGACTGGCTGGTAACAACCAATGGCCAAAAAAGAATTCTATGTTCATCTCTAGGAAATCAAGCATCGTGGACTCGCAATAGGATGTAAGGTCGTCGTTTCATATTTGAGTTACCAGTGATAAATCTAGTAAATTGGTATATATCTTGAAGTTTCGATTTTGGTCTTTATAGACGGACATAGAATCTGTTTATACAACATTTATCAGACCTATACCCGAAGACACTTGTCCATCTGGAAGCGACAGTACTGTAGTAGATGAGGATAGACTTGGAGCATGCGATTAAATGCCGCTAATATCGTCACTGGTGCGATATACGCTACAAGCAGTTTTAAATTATACGAGGAAACTGGATGGTTGATGTTGACTAGATGTAGAGAATTAAATAAATTGACTTCAATGTATAAATTCGCAAACAAGTTAGCTCCTGTGTCTGTATGATTCATCATCAATCACAGTGCCACTACCTACAATTACACTATCCGTCAGAAATTTGATCTTTCCCATTTTGGAGCTCAGACTGATTTTTCTTATTACGCTTCCTTGCTGTCCACCATCAGATAATGCAATCATCCTTCCCTTAACATTCGGAAGTCTTCAATTCCAACATTCAAATCAAAGATAACCCGAAAAGTCGTACGCCCTATAAAATATCCAAAGCTTTACAATGTTGGCAATATATTTGTTTCAGTTCAGCATACGCGTCTCCGTCTTGACTCAAGCCCGTCGAATTCACGCTTATTTACGATTGGAGTTAAAGACACAGAATTTTTTGTTTTAGTGGTGCACCGAGTGAAGACACATAGCATTTTTTCTGCACTTGCTCCTTATATGCTGCCCAACGATCAATTCTGCACATCAAAATATCTACTATGGCTTCATTTGCACCACAAACAGTGCTGTAAGGCATCCAGAAAAGAATCTCTTGAATAAAATATTGACATTTTCCGCTGTTAAGGAATTTGTAATTTCAGCAAAGTGTTTTAAAAGAAATTTTGTTAGCTGATCTTTGTAATTATTCTTTACAGGTCATCTTCTAAACGTGTAGCTGGGCAACAGTTCATCGAAATTGTCTTTGTGACAAGGTGTGGTTACGCAGGTTCTTGGCAGCCAATTTCTTCAGGGCTTCCGTCCTTGGGGTCACCGCTTCCGAGAGGAGAGCTCCTAACTGCCATCTGAAGTCTAGCAGGGACTGCAGGTATTTGTTTTCTCTGTGCATTGTTATGCTAAATGCCGTTATCTTTCGCTGATTAATAACTCTACTGAGTTGAAATTCCATGTGCCACTGTATCTCTTGTCGAAATCTCTGTCGCCTTATATGTGTTCAACGCGTCTTGTAACGTCCTGAACTTGTTGCCCTATTCCACAAGAGGGATTCATATAGGGCATTGCTGCTTCCAAATTGGTTTTGACCGTTGTTCATTAATATGTGATGTAATTTGCTAAGTAAATGCTTAAACCAAAGTAATATTTATAAACAGATAATTTAATTAGGTATCATGCATTCTGAACGCACAAGAAGCACATTGTGAAATGAACGTCAACAAGGAACACATCACCCTGGACAAAATAAAATTGAAAACTACTTTTATGAACATATGAGGTAATTTGGACGACAGCAACAACCCATCTCATCTGTTTTCTAGTTTGACTACCACTACCGTGTTGCATTGCATCATTTCTCACTGGAGAACACATCGTTCGTGTTAATTTATAATCTAAATTTACAAATTTATGAAATACGCATTGTGAGGTTCAAAATTCGCTCAGCTCTGTTAAGTTAAAAAGCGTAACTTTTGCGAAATTTCGGACCAACTGTTTTATTCATGGCCCATGAGAATACCTAAAGGTCATGGGAACCCATTTACATTCCCGGTACTTTACCAAACGAGAATTTACCAAGTTTCCAGAAGACTTAGTTTGATATTATGCAAAAATTCCTTCATGATCTCGGGGAGTTTTTATTTTATCTAAGTATGTTATAGCACAGTGATCGGTTAAGTAACTGTTATTTCGCGAGCTCCTGTGACATACAATACAGTACAAAACATATAAAGAAGCGTACAAAATCAGTGCCTAAAATATAATAAAAGATGGTAATGATATGATGTACTTACAACAGAAAAGAATGAATAAAAAAATCGTAACGAATCACATGTATAAAAACAAAACCAGAAAGGACGGAAAACTTGTATTGCGTTAAAACAATAAGCACTGTGCAAAAGCAATTATTTTTTCGAATGACTTGTATGCTCTACATATGATTAATTCGGCAAATACTTTAAAACCATGCAGACAGGATCTGAAGGGGGGAGCATATTTCCCATATTTTCAATGTCATGCTCCCGTAACACTGTCTTTGTCGCTTTGCACAAACAAGAATTTACCAATGAAAATATCCTGAAAGGAGGAGGTATGGAGCCCTAGATAATTATCCACTATAACCTGCTCATACCTCGTTACTAATTTTGATGTTTAACAAATTAGGGGAAACAATGTGTCCCAGGAAGCGTGATCTAATATTCAGTAGAAAAAAACTTGATTGAAATTAAAAAATCAGGCCGTCATAGAACATGTTGTTGTCATGTTATATTTGATGATACCCATTTCCATCTGTTATCTATTTACACACTTAATTAAAATTCATAATTTTTTACTGTAATTGGGGAGTAAAAAAAAGATGGTCGACATGGCTGAAGACTTTTACTTCGTTATACTCGCGTCTTTGTTGGCCACATACAGTGTCCTGAAGGTACACACACCAAAAGTTCTGGACACTCGTATACCTAATTGCAGTTTTTTCTCAGCTGTGGAGCTGTACTAATGTCGCCAGACTGTTTAGTTGTGTCATTGGCGTTTTTCTTCCTTGGTTTATTAGGAGTTTTCTGCATGATGCTAGTCTGGAAATAAAAGCCAAGCAAACCTATGCAACTTTGTTCCACAACTCCGACATTTGGAACTGAAAAAAGCCCTGACAAAGTCGCAAGCCACGCTAAAAAAAGTGTACATGTACGTTATTACTTGGCCAAGGCCATGTTTTTCACATGCCACATGTACATCCAGGCTACATCCTTGTGCATATAAGCAATAATCAAAAACAAAAGCCGAAAATAATATTAAACCAAAATGTAAAACCTGTTTTACTGTAATAGGAGAGTAAAAAGATAGTAAATCACATCTTGCACCCTGAGTCTGACACCAATGTTCAGTATTATATTTTTCGAATTTAGACTTACGTAATTTTGCCGTGTTTAGGTGTTTGTACTGTTTTGGAAAATGCAAAACCTCTTTTGAATGTTGTGTCAATGCAAAGTATGGCATATATATAGATGCCACGTTCTGCATTGACAGACACACACACACACACACATGTATATATATATATATATATATATATATATATATATATATATATATATATAACTTCAGACATTCAAATCCGGAAGATCAGTTTCATTAATAGATGATGTGTAACGAAACGGAAATAATTTGGACAAAAATTATACCGGAAGCTGTGAAAATAAGAGGCAAATTGTAATTGAGGCGTAACAATTATAGTTATTTGATTTGGACTCGTGATTACCCGCTTGACTTTTTTGACAACTTTCATATTTCGTGTATTTGTGTAAAATGGTACGTAGTTGTATCTCTAATGTAATGTTACGTCCAAGTTTATATTTTGTCTATGTTAACATAAATTAAGCGTTAGACCTCAACAGAACACCATGGAATTTATAAACATGGTACAGTTGAAGTAAAGGCTATTTATTTATTTATTCATTCATTCATCCATCCATGTAAACCTTTACGTAAATTTAATGTGGTAGGTCCTTTGCTCTTTTACATGCAGTGAAAACAATCTGTGTTGTAGAAGATGAATCAGGCTATGTTCACCTGTATTAGACCTGATATTTGGATGTAGGGGTGTCCTCCCTGATAATTGAACAGTTAACCAATCGCTATATATTGAGGACGAACCATAATCGGCGCCAGACCATCTTTTGGTGTACGTTATAGTCTACTTTTCTTCCTTCTCGATAAACTTGATGGCAAACTGTACAACTTGACTTTTCTGTACGTTTACGACATTGCTCCACATTAAATCGCATTTCCTACGCGGCGTCTTCCGAGAAATTGTGAGCCTTATGCCAAACTAGATTTTCCATCGAGCACATTAGCGTGTTTATAGTTTTCCAATCCAATATCAGGTTGCGGAATAATCTTCTCCTGTGCATTCGGAACTCAAATACCCTACTACAGTTCCAATCTATACAAGAAGTACTATTTGTGTCTGTAAAGCTTAACTATTTCGCACATGATACTACCATGTCGCCGTTTCCGTAATACATGCCATGCACGGCAATCTTGGTTATGTTCGCCTTAATGCTCATCTTCACAGAACAAATGTGCTACTCACTCCAGCTTCTGTTAGAATGGACCTCTTCGAACATACTGGTCACTATCCTTTGAAACACAGAGCGCTGTGTAGACTTAGCAAGACGGACTGACGTGATCATATTTATGATTTGCATGAAGAGTGCAGCATCGTGTATTAACGGGAAAGACCGGAATTCCTCATGGCGGTCTTCACGTATAAAGCTCTCGACAATGTATCCACGATAGGTTGACAATACTTATCAAAATCACAGCAGAATACATAGCTACAATACCCATTGAGCCACTGCAAACCACTTGTCTTATCCCTTGTAAAACTGAATGGCGGAAAATTAAGGTGAGCTACCACGTGGAAATTTTTTACCCCTGCCATTATTTTTTCTCTTATTCAGTCACTTTATGTCTAGCTGTAAATGTACTTTCGAGAAATAAAGTAAAAGCAGCACAATACAGGTTTTAAATTACCTTGAATGAACAATGAAACACATCTATATCGAATTCTGTATATGTTATGTAGTATGTGTTTTGAGGTTACACTTGTGTTTCCACAAATTAAGTTTACATGCCTGTGATTGATGTAAATATCCTTTTATATATCTCATATTATGCATTTATTTGATATCAGGGTATCCACCCAGGATCCAGTGAAGATCAGAAACATCTCTTAAACTGGTTTGCCCTAGTAGAAAAAAAAAAAGAATTGAACGCCCACATGCCGATTTTCATGGACGAAGTGACTGCGTGAGCCACTGACGTGGCTCACGCAGAAAATGGCCTCAACAGCCACGTCAGTCGTTTTATCCATGTCAATCAAAATATGGGTTTTCAGTACTTATATTTACATCAATTTGAATAAATATCAGTTTAAAATATGCCAAAAAAATGTTAAAATCTTACTAAATTCACTTACAAGAACTTCGTTGTAGCGGGAGTACACATGTTAGACAGAACAACCATAACAAATAACGACGTATAACCGTAATTAAAGACATTAACACATAAAATATAGTTCTTCAGAAAATATTTTATTCAGTGTTTGAGCAGGGAGTTCTTAAGTTTAAATGCAGTAATGTTTTTATTTAAAATCAAGTTAATGTTGTTTACCATTAGGTTCTTCCTGGGTCATGCCATGTCGATAAAAGTAGTGCCACATCAATGGATATAATAGTATGGAATGTGATTTGCCACTGGAGTTCGTGAGGGAATGACACAAAGGAAAAAACCCGGTCATTCTAATATTAAACTTTGGACCGAATGTAAATATTTCTGAAATGAATGAATGAATCTTATTGGAAAGTGGCTGCCTCTCAATATCATTCAATTTGTGATTATTTTGCAGCATGGGTGAGGACTGTCCGTGACTTCTGTTGCGGTGGGGGGGGGGGGCACCCAAATTCCCATCCAGGTGGCATCCTTGTGTGGACTCATTAACATACGGTCTGTTAATAACTTTGTTCTGCATCTTGCCATGATCGGGTCTTCAATTTCACGTTTTGACCAGAATTGTTCATCATTGCAAGAATATAACTATCATAACAGCATATAAGGCATACGTGTAGGTGAAGATACGTCTCGTTAGTGGTTTCATTCTGCTCTGTCATGCGGGGGCTGATACGAATATACTGCTTAATATGCTGTTATATTACCATTTTGTCCCATTCTGTGGACGTACCAGATTGTATCTCACCATTTGTGTTCGTACCATAGTATCTGTCTTTTTGTCAAGAATCACTTCCTGATATTCATTACCCTATTCCGCTGTCCGAACTCTTTACTCTTCATAAGCTTAGCTGTCACTGTCTAACCTATATATATATATATATATATATATGTATATATGAGAGAAATATCCTTATGAACTGGATATTTTGGTCCAAATACCTAATATCTTTAATGAAGATTCAGAAGCAACACGATCCATTAACAACCATGTTAGCATTAAAAGTATTTTTTAGCTTTTTTCAGATTGTATTCGAACAAGAAGTGCCCAATGTGGACAACTGATAGACAATATATATATATATATATATATATATATATATATATATATATATATATATATCTGTCAAAATGTTCCAACAGCTCAAAATATACAAAATTATCCAAAACTGGTTGAATTTTACACGCAGCTTTAAAAGTCGTAGGCCTATCAGTTGTTTGCAGGCATAACTTATATCTCGGATCTTTGTATAAGGTCTTTACATACGCTATTCCATACCAATGAGTTTGTAAATAAACACGCCAGAAACTTCAATCAGCCGTGTAACACTCAACAATATGTGAATTCAGCAAATTCGTGTTGAGGGTGACGGGAAAAAACCTGGGCTTTTTTTTATGTGCGGACAACACAAAGAAGTAAAATTCCTGAATACAATAGTGACACGATGGTTTTAAAGTTATTATTATTTTTTTTAAATTAGTCCATATTAGAAAGATCACGCATTACCTTTCGGCATGGGCAAATAAAGCTGACGGTGCTGTGGATCTGTGCAAAAAATCCGAGATTGTCCTTAAGGAAAACCTCAACTGTCTGAAACTGTAATATTGTGACTCTATTCAGTGAGCCCGGGTCTCTATCTTAAACACTGCCTCCAGTTCAGGGACGTTTCACAGCAGACCAAACAGGTCAACTTGTCACATATGACGATATTGTAAGTGATGGTACCTGTGGCACTCTTTTCGTCGATACCGGCGACCTTGTTCCAGATCCGCAACCCAGAGTGTTATTTATATCCCCAGGGAACACAACTTAGTGGCGCCAATTCTTGTTGTTTGTTTTTTCTTTGTTTTTCGGGGTGGGGGTTGTATTTGTTTTACTCTTTTTCCTTTATTTTAAAGAGAAAGTAAAGTATGTTGATTGTTTTTCTATGATATCTCACGAAATATTCACATGTAATACCGTCAAAATCAGAATATATATATGTATATATATATATATATATATATATGTGTGTGTGTGTGTGTGTGTGTGTGTACAGAAAGCTGACCCCCATTCTTTGCCGATCTCTGTGTCGCAGAGCTCAGCGGGTAACGTCATCCTCACAAACTCACGGGGCTGTGCTACGGCGCGCAATTTATCATCCGCTAAAATGTGCATATGTGTGATAAGCTAGACTGGCCATTGGCGGAAAGGCATACACTGGTTTTTGACCACTTGGAATAGCTGGATTGTTCGTTGTAAGCGTACAAAATATATGATTTGCGATTATGGTTTGTGGTTTCATCACATTGGCAAGGAAGGTTTTCTGGGGCCTGTGTCTTTATTATTTATTTATTTATTTGTTTGTTTGTTTGTTTGTTTATTTCGTTCATTTATTCATTCATTTTTTATTTACTTTTTTAGCTATACTGACTTACTTGTCAGGCAGAGCTTTTAGGAGGCTGAGTCGGCCGTCCGTTCACAATTACATTTTCGGCTTCTCCTCAAAAATTGAGTGGCAAATTCCCTTCAAAATTAGTGGCAATTTAGCTTTGGTGGGTCTTTACTCAGTTGGCTCAAATGGTCACGCTTCAGTGATTTTTGGATTTTTTTTTTTTTTTTTTTTTTTTGTGAAAATCTTTAAGTTTATGCACCCAAACCTCTCACTGAATTGCTTTGACATCACACAGGAACACTAACTGGGACTTATAGTTCTTAATTTTTCACCAGGCGGCGCTACAATTTTTTCTATTTTTACATGATGTTTTATGTGATTTCGCTTTTTCCGACTTCTCCAAAACCATCACTCAGATTAAGCTGAAACTTGGTGAATATGTTCCTCGTGGAAGGGTCAAGTCAATTTGTTCACTGGGTGGTGATTTTTAGCGACTTTTTCAATTCGGGTACGTATCTATAAATGCACCTTTTCTACCTATTACTATGGATGTCAATGGGCATTGTAATGCTAATTCACATTATCGACTTATTGTCCAAAACCCTCACCCAGATTGACTTCATACTTGGTGGCAATGTACTTTGGTTGGGTCTCCACCAGGTTTGTAGAAATTGTTACAATATTTGGATTTTTTATATCTTTTTGGTCCCTTTTTTTCCTTTTGGCAAATCCTAAAATGAAAGCCTCCAAAACCGCTTACGCATAAGCTTTAATATTACACGGGAACACTCCTGGGAACTTCTAGTTTCTAATTTTTTCACCAGGTGACGCTGCAATTTTATTTTTTAATTTGTATGATTTTTTGTGTGTTTTTACCAGTTTTGACTTCTCCAGAAGAACCGTCACTCAGATAACGCTGAAACTTGGTGGATATGTTTCTTGTGAAAGGGTGTAGTGAAGCTGTTTACGAGGTGGCACTCCTGTGGATCCATTTTTAACAATTTCTTCAACTCAGGTACGTATCGGTAAACGCACCTTTCGCATCTATTACTCTGTAAGTCAATGGCTTGCTAATGCTAATTCACATTTTCATTTTTCTCTGAAATCCTCACACAGATTGACTACAAACTTGGTAGCAATGTACCTTGGGTGGGTCTCTGCAAAGTTTGTTGAAATGGTCACGCTTTAGGGATTTTTAGGGTTGACGGGGGAGGCAAATCTTAAAAAATCTTCTCCGAACGGCTCACGTAATTGCTTTGATATCAAACAGGATCACTCCTAAGGTCTTCTAGTTCTTAATTTGTTCACCAGGTGGCGCTGTAATTTTTATCTCAGCTTACTTGTTAGTAAGGCTTCGGTTGTAGAGGGCTAAATCGTTCGTCTTACCGCTACATTTTTTTAATGCAAGGTACTTTTGATATTTTATGGTGTTCCATGTACCATATTCCTCAACCCTATCTGAACATATATACTCTTGGTATAATTTTTTTTCACCAATGGAGTGATATCAGTAACAAAACTCAGCTGATCAATGTTCACCTCTTTACCAAGAGTTATGATAATTTTTTACACTGTCTTCTTCTCGTATCCAGAAATATTTTAAATAAGATAATGGAAACACGCATTTAATTTAATTCCTATGAACGTCGATTCTATCTGTGGTTATGTTTCATAATATCGGGTTTTTAAAAGATCTAAGCCTCTTTTTATATGTCTCGACTCCTTTGTGCGAAGAAAAACGAAAGTTTTCTTGTTGATCCTTATGGTTAAAATTATTTCCTTGGTTAATACTGCTAGAACTCTATTTTAGGGTTCCTCTGTGCAGATGGTGCAGCACAGACAAATTAGATAGAGATATCAGACTAACCGAGTGTGTTCAGGACAGAATGATGATACCTTCGTTTTTATTGTAGATTGTATTCGAATAATGGCTTTTCATCCTACATGAAACAATATCTCATGGAATCTTCAGCTTGAAAAGTCATGTGAATATACGTAATATTAAACTCATTGCTATATCTTAGAATATTCGTCACAAGTTGAATGTCAACAGCCAATGTTGATTTACATGAAATATAAATAGAGCTATACTGATTCTACTTGTTTGCAATTTATTCATAAATGCACATACAAGTGATTGTATAGCTTATATACTTTAATGTATCATGAGTTATATCATCATGGATGAACACTATGTCTTTTATCTGGTAACGTACTCAAGGTTAATCGGTGTTTGTGAGTACTGTCTGGTAATAGGAATTCCACTTTTGCTGTAAATTTTAGCTTTATCTGTGCCATAATTTTATTACATATGTAACATGTCATGCAGTCTCGGTCTGAACCAACTAAGAGACGCGCCAGTTGACTTTGCTCCTAGCATTGTGGTCGCTTTTTTTTTTCGGAAACTGCGCTAAAGCAACTGATAATCTTGTCCTGGTAAGAATTTTGTCAATTTGGTCGGCCTGATTGTGGGGTTTCCCACAGAGGAGTATTACTGTCTGTGTGTTTGTTCTAAGATTTCTGGACACTGCAGGTATACACAAACTTACAAAAGCTGAGCATATTGACGACATTGTTTATATTAAAGCTCCACTTTATACTCGTTTTGGTCGAAATGGTATAAATGATTCTTTGGCCAGTGTTCTTCTGGATCTCAGAAAACAGTATTGCGCCTATGGTACTCATTCCATGGACATTTGTCATTGATTATTATCTACTTTCAGCACTACTTCTCTCATTTCCTGGATCCGAGCCTTGAGGCGCACTCCTGACAGCTGCTAGATATTAAATAATAGGTCAAACTTTCAAGCAACCGTTTTATTTCATACCAGAAGAAAAGCAGTTTCAAAGAATTCGACGGTTGGTTCGAATGCGACCCTCATCCAACAGATCACTGAACACTGTAATTTACTTAAATGAAATTCTCTGATCTCTCCAGGTGGTGTTTTGGTCAATTTTCCCCAACGGGATTGACGCAGTTAGTACCACCGTGGAATAAGTCCGTCAGATGGCAGATGCACATGTTCTTTTAGATGCCTACGGGCAGTGAATTGCACAAAATTATTTTTTGGGGGGGTGGGGGGGGGGGGTGGAAACATTTCAACAGTATATTTTCCATACACGCACACCACCCAAAGATTTCAAATATCACTGAAATTCCCTTTTGGAGCTAATTGTGGAAAATACATGCCTGTATGTCAAACAGCAGGTACCAATGAAAATGTGGAAAAGAACCCTTAACCTCTTTTTAATGTAAAATTGTATTTGATTCATATAAAGATAACTGCCACCAGAATGCGTTTCGCTGTGTGTTTAAATATTCGTCTCGATTTAATACAGCGGTCTTTTATCAGGCTCTTTTTTCAAAGCAAGAAGTACCACGTTTAAAATTGTCATTGTGAGTCCAAGTCATGCCAAATTTCCGCCATATCATTGAGGGTCGCAAGAAAGACTGATTGCAAAAACTAAAGCAATTAGAAAGGATATACTTAATGATGGACCAAAATCTTACTATTTTGGGGTGGAGGGGTGGAGGTTGGGGCGGGGGTTTTTTTGGTTTTTTTTTTTCTGTTTTTTTTTTTTTTTTTTTTCCTTGTTTTTTTTTTTTTTTTTTTTTTGTTTTTTGGTTTTTTTTTTTTTGTTTTTTGGTTTTTTGTTGTATTGTTTTTTGTGGTTTTTTTTTTTTTTTTTTTTTTTTTGGTTTGGTTTTTAGTTGGAAATGTGGAAACTTGACCTTCCCGCTCTAATAGTTGTGTTGTGTGGATAAATAATGTGAAAGACATGTATTACCCAAGAGCAAAAGTATTTCTTAGCATTAACCCAGGTTCTGTGATGTCCATGATGTCCAATACAAATTGCTAAAAGCCCCGCAGATTTAATTCAAAGCATGTACTATATGAATTACTTTACTTTGACACTTGGAATATGAATTAGCATTGTATGCGGCAGAAGAAGTGTGCTTCCGTTACTGCACGTGTCTCTTTCAGACAGGTTTTGTCTCTATGTTGGTGACCATGGAGACTCCTG
Organism: Hermodice carunculata; assembly: GCA_964020975.1. Classification (NCBI taxonomy): domain Eukaryota; kingdom Metazoa; phylum Annelida; class Polychaeta; order Eunicida; family Amphinomidae; genus Hermodice; species Hermodice carunculata. Next base: position 116,606,888 of record OZ026612.1, read on the forward strand.
CGTTGATCACCTAGGTGCGTTCTCTGATAAATTGTGCAACAGATTCTTAGTGAAGGCACGGAATTCTCGATAAGAATCTGTAAAGGACTATCGGATATCGTCTTGGAACTCGTTTATGCTTGTCTTTTTTTAAAGACTCCTTGTGGCGTTGCCTTGATATACTTGACTATTGTGAGCTTTTTTTTTTTTTTTTTTTGCTTTTAGCATATGTAAGCTTCGCATGGACGCACCGTGGTCTTATCCTTGTCCGCGGTTCCTCCTCGGGTAAGGGATGACTTTCTTATGGGTGTTGTTATTATTAATTACTGTTATTATTACTGACTGTAACGTATACTGGAACAGAATCCCGTTGAGAATGCACATTTTTATTGGATCTTTGTTTATCGTTTTACTTGTTTGATGCAGAGTATATGAGTGATTTCTATATCTGAACATGTCCACAATGCTCCTAGACAGAAATTTTTGATCAATAAATATTTCGGGACTATTTTCAAATTTGTGTAGCAAAATAATGTGCATGCAGGACCATGAAATGGATGCAATTTGATGTTATGATAACATGGCAGGTCCTTTTTGATAGAGATGATTCTAACTAACTTCATAATATGCTGGTAGGACATTGGTCAGCAGTTGGTCTATTGTCTGGTGGGTAATGCTCAGACACTACATTTAGGCCTACTCTTCTGTTCACAGGGACATTCAATGTACAATTCCCATAATAACTCAGGCTAAAATCCTTCACTACTATACAAAGAGTCACCGCATGAAACTAGATACACATTCGCTGAAGCTACAGTAGAAATTTTGCCACGGTAGTTAGGGTAATGTGCCGTATACCAACATCCAAGCTAAGTTTTTTCCAAGAGTGTGGAAATCTTATGTGGATTTTACTTTCATCACACAAGTTAAAAACAAATATTGGGGACTAGGCTCTGCGACTCCTTATTACCTGTTATGTCATGGCATTCCACTATGGGAACTGAGATGTTGGAAGGAGATCCTCTTCAGGAGATGTAAAAAGGTCAGTGCATATTTTAGGTCTGTACTGATTGAGTTAAAATCTGCAAAAAAGTGAGTATTTTCCTTGGTCATATGTTGCTAGCTTAATCTCCCCTCTAAGAGGTAGGCTTGCTATTCACCATTGAATACATATATATATATATATATATATATATTTATCTTCCAAAAGTCACCTTATTTCTTTCAGAATACATTTAGGCAGAAGAAGAATGATTACTTAAATATGACCTCAAAGTTCAGGGACTATAGATCATTTCGGAAAAGGCGAATCAGTACCCTACAGTGACCAATATTATGACCCCCATCAGCAGCCAGTCCAAAGATCAATATTTATAGAAGTGATGTTACTTATCTCACCTCTCGGCAAGTTTTGCGCGAGTTTGTCCACTGGCACTGCCATGTCATTTGCTCAGATATGGAACTCTTGCAGATGGAGCTACTGATCCAGTGGTGTGGGACGCAGGGTAAGATATACAATTTGAGCTACGTGTGTTTTTATTTATGTAACAAGTGCCTCCGGCTGTGCCGAGGTAACAAGTTAAACTGACGTCAAAAGAGGTAATGTGTAAACATGTTTCAACAAATGTACAAGTTACCCAAGGCATAACAAAAATAAATGTGTGGTTCCGGTAACCTGACAGACCCTACTAAAAAAGGCCCCACCCTAAAATTAATGGAGAAAAAAGTACTTTTAAGCCGCCCTTCCCTAATAAATAGCGGTCGACCCAGGCCAGTGCGATAAACTCTGTCAGAGACCCAAGTGGCCCCAAAAAGTCCGTGATTATTTTCAGTGGTCCAAATGTGACCTTCACGGCCCAAAAGACCGAAGGCATGCTGCGGGGGGGGGGGGGGGGGGCTGGTGGCATTCCTCCCCCCCCCCCCCCCCGAAACATTTTGAACTTGAGCATGCAAAATGGTTTATCTGGGGAGTTTCTTGTATCTTGCCTTTACATGGTTCACGAAATCAACATTTTAGTCATTATTATACTTGGCTATTTTCCCTCAAATTATACAAAAGTCTCATGAAATTAGCAAAAACTGGTAAAAAATAAATTAGAAAAAAAACATCGACATGTTATCAATTGAGACAAATTTTGCATTCCTACATGTAAGGCTTTATAGATTTTTTGCACGCATATTATGCTTATCAATTCGGGGAAAATTAACAGATAAATTATCCTGCAATTAGTAAGTTATGTATTTTCACTACAAAAGCAAGAAGAAAATATACACTAAGAAGATAATCACTAGGCCTGAATGCACTTAAATTTTATCAATGAATGTTGATTGATAATATTTTGTGCACACAAATGTCAGGATGATGCAATATAATTGGTGAAAGCACACTTGACTATGATGCATGAAATGGGAGTGCCAAATGCCTAGGGAATCTTGCCTTGGCTAATTTCCATGGTGGACCACAACATGAAAATTGCAGAAATTCAAGTATGAAATCGGAAAAACACTAAGTTGCTTTGCACAGGTTCGTAGCTGAATATGAATTAAAAGATTAATTAAAATTTTCAATAAATTAATATATAAAATAATATAAGCACCAAAGACGTATTTATTATAGCTCCAGGGACCTGCTATAGTAGTAGTAGTTTTTATTGACCTTGGTCCAAAGCAAAATACATGTATAAGGCGAATAATGATAATAATAAAGCAATACAATCGCAGCTCAATCTTACAATATAGATTGCTACAGAAATCTTTACATAAATCATAACACTTATCAGCCAAAATACATTAGAATTTCATGAAGCACTTTAAAGTCTGCTAAATCCTTGGCTTCAATGACAGCCATAGAGTATGGAAGTCTTGGTTTATTGTACGAGTCTCGAATGCCTTGAACTAAATTACAATGCTGTATAACACGCGCCTCGTCTTGTATACTGCCGCATCTGCACACCCTCTGGTCCCGCGGTAACCGAGACCACCGCCCCGTCTCTATGCGTAAATTGTGAGCAGACAAGCGGAGACGAGAAAAAGAGACTCGTATGTATTCTGGGATATGAGCGCCTGCCTCCTTTGCATACACCTTATGAACATCCAGGCTCGGATTAACATGTTTGTACATATGAATTGCAGGTCCCTTTTAACACTAAGATACTGAAACTATAAATATATAACGCGATCCCTCTCCAGTACTCCACCTTGTAAAGATGAATTACAAACTTAACTTTAATCTGCCAGCTCGGTTGTGTCTGAAGCAGTTATCATCTTTAGTTATAAATCGAAATACAAGACGAAGGCATGCACACACACACCTTGAGTGCCCATTTAAACATGGTGCAATGCATTGCGGGAAAGGAAAATCACAGTGAATCGTGGTCACGTGTTTTCAGCGCGGTTCCAGTTGTCCGTTCTCCAAGTTAGTAGGGCAAACTGTCGTTAGAGTACTTTAGAACATTACTATGTTAACTTTAATCTGACCGCTCATTTGTGTCTGAGGCAGTTATCATCGTTAGTTACAAGTCCAAATCTGACACGGCACGCTCGAGCACCATTTTGAACATGGAGCAATCAATGCATTGATTGCGGGACAGTCTCACAAAAGTACACTTGATTTGGATATCCAAGTGAATCGCAGCCACAGCATATACATCATTGTTGATGCTCTGACATAATTGCAAAATATATATTTTTGGTTTCATATATTATAACCCTATTCCCACCCCCACCCGCCAAGATCATCCCAATGGCCATTTACAAATCATTGGCAATGGGTGCGGAACTCGCTATTTTCACAATGGCAGTCAGGTCGATTTGATATTTTGAAGAGGTAGCATCCAAAATATATGTGTGATTAGTGTTAAGGAAAGGTTAATTTGTCGAATGAATGTCATGTACAATATATAGCGGGACTTTTCCAGAATGAGCATTGCCTGAAAATGTAAATACAACGACAAACAGTGACCAGTTGTAGGCCCCAGAAATAGTATTTTGTATCACACACAGAAGTCGCCCTGAGGCCGTGAAATACGGTTCAGCAATTGGCTGCGTGCCAAGCCCCCCACTGCGTCAAAGATGAAGCTCAACGGAGAAGGTATCCCGATAGTGGATACAGGTGCAAAAGTACTAGCAAGTTTTTTAAATAAGTAGTAATTACAAACGGAAGTAATTGTATCTGTTGGAATATAATGATCACGCCGGAAGGAATGAGGCATGCCCAGTCTTTGTATACCTCTGGAACCTAATACAAATGAACCCCTGATAAAAACGTAGCGACTTCCTCGCATGCCCATTCACATTGTTTATAATTTGATAGGTAAAGTGTCCAGATTCAACAACCATAACGGAAACATGAGCTCTAATCACATAAGAATACAGGACATAAAGAAAAAGGGGAAATCAAAAGACTACTCAGTATCTAGTCACCGAAGTTGATTTTCTTCGTCACCCCCTACTGCACATGCGCACATGGGAGCATCCGTTGCCTTTTTTATGCATCCCGTGTATTATAGGCAGTTTTATTTACACTCTCAAACATACCGGCATTTGTCTAAAAATTATTTCAATGACTAATAACTGTTCAGAAAAGGTTTTCGATAATGTGTAATAAATGATCACGATTCACAAACTCGCATTGTGGACACCTGAATGGAAGGTGGGCCTGGCAAACACACTTCTGGGGCTGGAAATGGGTTTCCACGGAATAGAAAAAACTTTTCAGGTGTGAGGGTAGCCTAAATAAACATTGCAAAGTATGTAACATTTGTTGCGCATGTTGCATGATGGCTTTATTAATGTCTGCAGTCATCATTAACAAGGTCTCTCTTGGAAGCCTTCCAGATTGCAACTCACGCTCCGAGGACCCCAACAGCCATGCTGCCAATGTACGCTCAGATTTAATGTTGGTGGGAGAGAGGCAACAATGGCTATTTGTACTGACTGCGTCTTAAGGTACTACGGCCTGCCTCCTCAACACTGGTTTAGTACAGAGCCGCTAGAGGGACCTAGCGACAAGGTGCTACTCCCTCATCCACCGACGTTATTATCGATACTGAAAGATGCTGACGCTCGCATCTTGGGAAGAAACCACCATGATATTTACTGTATATTTTCATAGTAGCATAAATTCATCACTTTTTTAAAATAAAGGTTGTAGTTGGTGTTGTGCAGACACCTTTCACTGAAAACATGCAAGATAAAAAGGGCGAGTCTATAGATAGAATCAAACGTTATTCCAGTGTTTACCTGTCATAGCCAGGAAACACGTGCTCCGAGCACGGCTTGCCAGCATTGCGTCACTGTGTATGAATATGTGATTCGCCCTCTGTTTATAAAATTCATCATGGAAATAATACTGTCGAACCAACCAACACAAACAGGCTGATAACTTCATGTGATAGTCTAGCTGAAACAGTGGGCTAATTACAGGTAAATGGCTCGCAAAGGTGTGACCACAGGACACCCAAGAACTATTTGGTGCGGTAACCTGCCCCTGATTGGCCGCAATTCATACCTCTTAGGCTATGTCCACAACACATTATGAAATTACAAAAAAGTTTGCTGAAGCAAGTTTTACATGAACATTAATGAAACGTGTTTTGTACACATTTACAGACACAGATGAGGCATAGGGAACATAAATTTGCAGTAGTTCAAGTAACGCACTGCCCGAAAATGCCGTGTAACCATGTTTTGCCTGGAATTGGTTTAATTCCATGCAGAGAAATCGCACATGTACACGCGTCATGATTAATTTTTATGGCAGTTTTACCCTGTGAAAATAAATGTTAATTGTTGGTATTGGTTTAGATATGCATGAGTATGCCTATACCTACAAGTACAATCAGTAACTTGAACAGGAAAGATTGAGTGGGCGATATTAGGCACCATTGAAGGTAACTGAGTCATACTTGCTGTGCATTTTTATGTTTGTGAATTTTTCTGTAACAGCGTTTTTTTGTTTTTGTTTTTTTTTTGTTTTTGTTTTTGTTTTTTTTTTTTTTTTTTTTTTTTGTTTTTTTTTTTTTTTTGTTTTTTTTGTTTTTGTTTTTTTTTTGTTTTTTTTTGGATATCGGTTGATCGGGTCTTTTGAAAGAATCTGTGTTTGAGGAGAAAATCGGGAATATGTCCATTCTTGATTGGAAAATTTTGGGGGGGGGAGACTGGGAGACTCACAGCAAAAAGTGTATTTCGCCAGGTTATGTGACCTGGCGAAATCCATAGCTTGCAGACAAAGGTAATGTTTACAATGCACACTATTTTTGCACCAGAATAGATTTAACATATTAACATTCCACTCCGCTAATATGTAAACAAGATGGCAATAGCCCCCAGAAGTACCTTACAATACACTGTTCTCCATAATTGCCCATTATCGGGGGGGGGGGGCTTTGGATCAAAAGTTCAGTCGACTAGTTCACACAAAACACTTTATAGTCGTACGGATGGTTCATCATTTTCATCCGTTTCATGTGCGACAGGCTACAGAGCAGAGTACGTGAGGGGTGTGCATTCATAACAATGGCATTGTGAATGCCATAAAATGAAGAACAAAAATCGTCACAAATGTTTCTTGTGTTTGTCATACGAAACTGACCAAAATATACTTATGCCAAGTCGACTTAGACAGTTGACCGGCTTGGTTCGTCATATCATATTAATTGTCATCTTGTTATAATCTGCTTGATAACATGTTTTTTTATCCTGATTGTTGGGTATTTTTGGAGGTCTTCAATGTAAAAAAACAACAAAACACGCATTTATTTCAGATGATTGGCTTGCTGGTTGTATGAAATATATGAAGCGAATGCGAATTATGTACATATGTGTTTTCATGCAAATATAGTAAATTCAGAAAGCTACGTTGAGGACGATGAAGAAACTATACGAGCATGTATACGTGAAACGTGAATAAGTTAAACTCCCAACAGAAAAGTGATTTGAGAGGATTGAATTTTTGAAGATAACTTTTGATCCTCCTAAGAAAGCCAACCCGTTACCTGTTGGCTTGGGCAGGTGCTTGCAGACGTCTCTTGTGAATCATTACACAGTCAAGATAGGCCTTTAGGCCAGGGACTTCTGTCTTTCGTGAAGGAAGTTTCCACGGGCAATATTTTCAATTAGCATAAAGTTTACACTGTGGAAAAACTCTTTCTTCAACAGTCTAGAACTTTAATGTGGTTACCAAACCGGGCAAACTTGGTAGACTTTCATAGTAGACCAAACAGGTCAACACCTCGTACGTCATGATCTAACTGGTGGTGCCGGATTTTTTTTTTCTTTTTCGATAAAATAAACCAGATTCCTAGTTCGCGACCTGGATTCCTTTCTATAATTTCACAGCCCAGATTTGAGTGGTAATAATTTATATCTGTTATCTTTTACTGATAGGAGAAACTAAGTTGTGTGTTTTTTATGACCATAAAAACAAATCATTTGAAGTTTTGAAAACCAGTTTTGCCATAAATGTGACATGGTGTCATTTCCTCGTAATTGATAATGATTCTGTTCGGAATCAAAGTACAACTGCAGACTTACTGCAAAGTTTGGAATTCTCTTTACTGCGCCATATTTACATTGAAGTATGCTGCATAGGTTTAACGATAATTAGGAGTAAGGATCAGCTGTTCAGACACTTGCCGTGTACATCAACTATAGCACAGCTGCTTCATGACGGTCTGGACAATCAGAACTGCATTTGGCCTTCACAGGGAGTTTGAACAGGTGCGTTGACAGAGCGATGTGAACTATTTACTGAAACATAGAGTCCCCATGAGTTTGCAAAAGCACAGAGAAAGCTAAATCACATGCCTCGCCGATATCCATATTGCAGATATCAAAGATGTTAAAGAACATCCCATAGGTTCACTATAACATCAGAAGAACATATATCAAGTAATGCATGTCAATCACCTTTATTTTTGTACCGCTTCGTCAAGGTAGGAACTGCTCCTAAATTCATTCCAGGGATAACGTAAGTAGAATAGACCATGGGCATGATAGCCAAGACCATATAACGTGACCAATTCTCCTCTGTTCAAATAAGTTGAATATGAGCTGCCGTTAGAATAGTACCAGCACAAAATGTAGAGCATGTATGTAAACAACTAAGGTTCTTTTTTTTTTTTTTTTTTTTGGTCACGAAATCAGAACTTTCGTGTAACCTTATAGTAACAATCAAATCTGAACAAGGTCACACTTCATGCAGTTGATTATCTTTCAAATGTACAGTACAGATGAATACTAAAAGGGGATACACAGATGTTTCCGTGGTGGAAGAACAAAATAAAATCTAAGTCGATAATGGAACGTCTTGCGAATATTATGTTATAATAACAATTCAGGTATTATTATTTAATTTGAGAGGATATTGGCAAGACCTACCGGATGGAATGATCGTAACCTTAATATGCCAGCAAAAAGTCGGAATAACATTGCAGATAATTTCTCAAATGGCCAGCTAAAATGGCTTTTAGCCCAAGATTTTTAGATAATGATATTATTTTTAATTCCTTCCAAGCAAGCCAAGTTTCATATTAGCTCTGGGACTTGTCTAGTCAAGGATGGCAAGATTTAATTTAATCAGTGCAATAAAAGTGCACTGTTACCGCTCGCACAGACTCATGAAACAACTAGGAAGATTATCATAATCACCTTGTCCATTGCCTGTGTGTGTGTGTGTGTGTGTGTGTGTGTGCGTGTGTGTGTGTGTGCTGTTGCACTGCAGCCTGCTACCATGGTAACCCACATAGACCAATTGGAAACTAAGTCACGTTTTCAGTGCAAAAACAATGATCATGTGGCCAAGTGGAGTGGGACAACACGGAAATTGATCTGTTCAGCAAATTAATAATTGAAAAATGGCAACCTTTAAATGCAGCGCATATCTATCGATGCTACCTTTGGATTCCACACCCGATGGTTTGTAAATGAGGACAGCAATGGGACGATCTTGGGAGGTTAATAACATATGAAACCACAAGTATATATTTTGCACATATTTCAGACCAACAATAATGATGTGATATATGTTGAAAAAAAGGTGTATATTATTTATTAGAGCTCTTACTATCTACCAATCAGTCATGAAAATGCTCCTCAGCCGGACATCAACAGCATGGTGCTTCTCCAAAACCCTACTGATTGTCACGATAAAATCATGTGGTGCAAAAAAAATCTGCTTTGTATTATGCTTGTCCTTGGAAATCGTTTTAGTTTTTTTGTCCTGCACATTCATCATTTCGCCAAATTATGCTGTGCAAATTCAGGATTTCAATTGTATTTAGCACCTTTTCATTTCGTTCTAGCAGGCCCCCTTTGGATTTCTTATGAAAATTGCTCTTTAAAGGTCATTTTATGTGTTTGACCCTAAAGCTAACTATTGCAATGTTCGCTATCATTTGCTTTATTACACTGGGAAACATATGTGGTGTATTTTAGCGCACATTTCAGCATGTGTGAAAAACGAACTTGCTTTCCTAATCAACACGCCAGTCATGCAAAAACATGGCATGGAAAAAGTCATTTTGGCGGAAGGTGAAACATTTATGGCTTCGAGGAGACAAAGCTGTCTTATATTTCTAGTCTTGAAAGGCCAACAATGAATGGAGAGTATTGACAATTGTATCATTCTCCAAAAGGTACAGATTATGCGTAAAGGAAGTCGCAAGTTGTCGATGAATAGTATCGTCCGTGCATTGGTTTTGGCCTGAAGCCGCAGAGATTGCAAATTGTTAGGGCTTTTGAAGGTAGTAGTCAGTAGTTTTCAAAAAGTATCCAACGAACAGCTACAGCAACTGTCAACCAGATGTGTTTGATGTTTTCATCAGTTCCTTTGTATATCTGAGATGACAATTTGGTACTAAAAAAATGAATCGAAAAGAGGGGTTTTCTTTAAGTTCTACATCAAATTTCTACAATGTGCCCACCAAATACACATTTTCAGTCAGAACTCCAATAAATCCACGGCCGGATGATTAAAAAGTATGAGGCATCACACTACGGTACTGTGAACAAGTGTTAATTTCACTGATTGACCCTCAGTTGAATGCAATTTCTGTATGAGAACAATCAAGATTATTCATGTAGATACATTTATGAATTAAGTCTTCATCTATCTCTCTCTCTCTCTCCATCCATATATATATATATTTATATATATATATATTTATATATATACAATATCGTTTCAAAAATTTATAATACATTAATTCACATGATTTAATAAATAAAACTAGGAAAGAGGGCCTTATATTCTTTTATATTGGCGTCATTTGCAATTGCAGCAATATGAAAACAGGCCAGTGTCACTGATACCAAACAAGATGATGCAAAAAGGGTTTCAATATTGCGGTGAGTAATCGTGCCACGAGTGCTATGTCGCCAGGCATTCGTGATTTTGCATGGGTACATGAGAAAAGAAGGAAGAATTACGGCCGATGCCTATTTATCGTGTCATTGTTAAGCTGGAGACGCAGGAGGTGATGTAACTGCAATCACCAGTATCTTTGATCTGAATTATTTCAGATTATGTACCTCTTTCTGGCAGTAGCAATATGATATGTTAAGTGTTCACGGTAGTTTAGAACCACAGTTATGTCATAATATTCGAGTAACACCGCATATGAGACAAGTGTTAATGTATACTTTCAACCAATGCCATTTTTTTCTATCTGCGTGGTAAGCCCTTTGCAACGCGTGTGTATGAGCGTTGTCTAAGGTTTACCTTATCTCTATGACAAAATCCAAACACTTTGCGTTTAATCCTAGCTTCAAAATAAATGCATAAATGCCCATTTGTCTTCATTACAAAAAAAAAGCAACAATCCTGCAATTCACACAACACTGTCAAAAGAGTAAAAGACTAAAAAAAACTTCCAATAAAACTTCAGGAACTGCATTGATGTATAGATTGTGGAAAAAGTAAAAGAAACGGAAATAAGATAAATGTAACAGGGAAAACTCAATTACTGACAGAAGTGCATGCTTTGTAAGTAAGGAATTTACATGAAAATATCCAGTTAAATTTAGTTGATTTGATCTTTATTTTGTGAAATACTGTAATCTGATCGGATCTGACATGATCTTATCTCATCTTATTTCATCTAATCATGTCACATCGAAGCCGTTTCTCCTTACTTTGTACGGCGGATGATAATATTGTATCAGATATAAATAAAGGTCATGCAATTACATTAAATTTCAAAACATATGATCAAATTTAAATCGTGTTTCAATAGGTCCTTATACATATATATATATATATATATATATATATATATATATATATATATATATATATATATATATATATATATATATATATATATATATATGCACTTATTATCTCATTGTTTTCCTTTGTTAAATGGTTAAAATCAACATTTATACAGATTAAAGTGATAACTGGTCTTACGCTAGGTACTCAATGTTACAGAGACATGGGGTAAAAGCAAAAAAAAAATGGAAATATAACTCGTGGCCAGGAGATAGTCAGTCGTGAAAACGACATGGCAGGCAATATTAGACAGAGAAACTCATAGCCGCAAGGTAACCAGGAACTAGTAACTTGTGACCATGAGATAGCTAATTCATGCAAAGAAGAGTCTTCTATATAAATTTGAAATGATAGGTTGGCCTATATCATAGGCTACACCATATGGGGAAAATGGCGTGTAAAGGTTCGTGATATATACATTTAGGTTCACATAAGACATGCAGACGTGAAAACTTAGAACTGCAAGTTGACTCGTTATGGCCACAACTTGGTACCTTGTGGCCTCCAATAATTGTCTGGTGGTCGCGGCTTATATCTACAATGCTGTGGCTTCGATTGGGAGTCTCGTCGTCTCAAGGCACAATCTCGTGGCGCTACTTTATTTTTTTTTTCATCCTTTGTGCCTTGCGGGGCTCAGTTGAATGTTAATAAAGAAACAAAACATATTCTGCAACTTCATCTCGTATATGTATATTTCAATCATTCATATATTCCTATATGATTTTTGCTTAAGCGTGTGCTTGTGTTATGTATTGGACATTCCCTGAAGCTGCATTTGTACAGTTATTCCCGTTTCTATTTTCCTTCAGTTTGCACTTTGACATATTAGAATGATAGGTACATAGAAAAGTAATGTAGTATAAAGAACCTATTTTCTAATGGGAATATGTACCAACCGAAATCTGACACACCTTACAGTCTTGAGGGTTTAGTCCTCAGAAACGTCATTTGAAGCAAGCATTCCAATGAGTAGATGGTAATCAGTCAAACATACCCTCGGTTTCCAGTTGTCGCTTCTACTGTCTGCTCTGTCTCCTCTGTCACACGGTGGGGCACTGGCATAGGAAGCTTTTATCCCAAGTCACGCAGAGAACGATCGCCGGAATTAACCTTGTCAACACTGAAGAACTGCACTTGATAACAAGAGCTGTATTATTGTGGAAACATCAAGGTAGAAATGTTCATCTTTATCTCGGAGACATTTCATCGGATTTCCGGATCTGAGCTCCATTCAGTGTGCACGGGTGTTCTTGGCAATTTTCCAATTTAAAGATACAGTGAATAAATGAATTGAAATTGCTGTCCAGAAACATTTCAAAGAAAAAACTGCAGATTTACGACAGGAATTTATTCGGGTTGCATGTTTAGGCGTGTTTGATCATATAACCCATGTGTGTGGTAGTGTGCTTTACATTTGTGAATGCTTTTTTTTTATTTGCCATCTGAGTTAATGACATGTAAATCACGGGGGATCAAATTATCATTGTTTACAAATTGAAACTTATTTGAAATGTTCATGTTGAAAATGAAAAACATATTTTAAATGTTTCTGTTCGAAGAGAACAATTATCATGAATGTGCCATCAAGTTGGACGTTTCACCGTTTCAGTAATCCACAATTAATGTATATTATTTGGGCACGCCAGATACATCGAATTCATGTTGGCAGAATTTGTATCTATCAGGGTAATATAGATTCTAACAGTGGCAAGGAACATGCATTTAGCTGGCGTGAGTTTTTAGAACACATTAACGGGGGGGGGCTCTGCTTAGCATTGAACTGTTTTAACTCCAGCGGAGGCACCATTATGAGTTCTCTGTGTTCCCCATGCTTGTAAAAGGACGGGGGTGTAGTTTGGGGGTGGGGTGTTTTATGTATTTTGGAGGGGGGGGGGTGTTTTGTTTTCCAGAAAATTCATGTTCTTTTGCAAGTGACGAGAAATCATTGTGTCATCTGCGCAGCTGCTCATGCAACCTGAAACATTTTGTCAGCAACTTTTGCGCGACGCCTGTACAATCCACAGGTGTTAAGATACCTGTCAAATTGTAACGTTTTGGTATTAAAAGGGCAAAGTTTGAAAAGAGAGAGTCGGGAATGGTAACTTCATGTATTCAAATCAACGTTTTCTGTTGCTAGCCCGCTGCCCGCACATGTTCTGTTGCTTTTTTACACGTGGTTATATGCCCAGGTGGTTCGAGTCAAAGAATATGAAAATTTAGGCAGATAACTTTTTTAAATGATTTACGTAATTCTGAATTGGTATGCAAATTTTCACGTATCTTGAACGTCGAAGAAGGACGAGACGAACTGTCGTGTATATTTGATTTACACGCTCCTATTCCTAATGTGCGAATAAAGGACATATGTAACCCACAAAGTATCAAGGGATATTGTTAACTTGATGTTCAGATGTGATTGCCTGAACGAGAAAGTTGCCAGTCTTTATTTATTTTCACTATGGTCTGAAAATACCGGGGCATACAACCAAGTGACCCAGAGTTCTGTAATATGAGGCAGGTTTATTTTTGAAAATTTTGTCACTGAAGACCTTGATAAAACACGTAAATTATGGTATATTTGAGAGCAAGATGTAATAATTTGCTATTGTGATAGAGTTCAGAGTGCTGATGTCAATATCATTCTGCTAATGTTCGCCTCGAGGCATCCTCTAAACATGCTTCAGACCATGACATGTTATAGAAAGGTCTGCAAAGTGCTCAGGAATTTAATTTTCTCGATTTACAAGATGGCTCTGTTGTGAGGCATCTTAAAAGCTTTCCTATGACTAGTTATTTGGATATTTTTAGGGTGCACACTAGCTGTTATCTTGAGATAACAGAATATTGAAGCATCGCTCACTCATACAAGTTTACTTTGCGTGTATTTGATTTCTGCTGTTACATCCAATTGGAAAATGTCGTTTGTAACTCCTTTGTCAAGGATTTTAGGTGGGTGGCATGACACGTCTAGTAACGGACCGCTTTCAATTGTTTGTCATAACGCTTTTTCAACATAGTTAACGTTAGAGGCGTCCAACTGGTAGAGGAACTTCGGTTGAGAGTCTTAAGAAGTAATTTGCCATTTTCATGCAGCCTTAAATGTGCCCATGACTACTTATGGCTTAGCACCCGATTCGGCCTGTATATGTGGCCAAGTAACAGCTATATCTTACCCACCAGAAATACTAATTATTTGGACTTTGTTGCTCAAAAGCAAAAAAAAATGATGTTATCACCTGGAACAAACCACCTGATCATGTGCCAAGATCCGAGGAAATGGTCACTTTTATAGAAAAGCAATAAGAGTTTATTTCCTACTATGTAATTTTTGCAAATAAACCTTTATATGATACACCATCTTGTGTTGATTCTGTGTTATGTGCTGATAGTACATTTCATTTCAGTACGTGAGCCAAAAAGAAAGAACAGCATCCAGTTTTGGTGTCCCACAATTATGATATTGCCCTCCATATTGCTGAAAATGTAATGCAACTTGGTGCTTTTAATGACTAAAGTATACGTTTTGTGACCACGGAATGGCCGGGTCCGTAACCAGCAACTTTCGGCACCAACCACCTAGCTAAAATTTGGAAACGCGCCTACCAACTGTACCAAATCCCCATTCCTAAAAAGAATGGTTCAATGGAGACAGGAATGCGTGAAGGTCATAATCAACAAGAACTAGTTCATTGTTGTTATTCCAGTACAAGTACTGTGTTTGGAGGTGTACCAGATCGGGGTCTGTACATATATACGTCCACTAGCATCATAGGAGCACCAAAAATATTTATGTCTTGTAACCATGGAATGGCCGGTTCTCGGTATATGTGACAATGTTCTTTAACCATTCAAAACACAATTATAAAATTAGTATTAATTGATAAACTTCAAATTTCAATTTGTGCTGTTTCTATGGGAACATAGTATTGGTTTTCAAAGCTACAGTATTTTGCACATGCATGAAGCTTTACCAATACAGAAAGGCGTCTAGGATATTGTTCTAATGGCGGACAGGTGTTATATATCTTGAGAAACTGGGGTAAAAATGGACAGATGGACGTGATGGGAAGTGTAGAATCTATAACCAGGCTTAAGATGAGAAAATTTATAATTTGCTTGCTTGGTGTCCGGAATATCAAGAGGATAAGCAAAAGCTTTTACAGGGGTGAAAACATAGGAATGGTAAATGTATGAATTGAAAACAAATTCGGCAGATGACTAAGGGGGAGAGGTCAGCATGGGTGTTCGGGATGGAAGGAAACGCACCAGGGAACAATCAGCAGTGGACTCTGTGACAGGCTTCCTGGTAAAGTACTTGGAGGTAAGGAGTAGTGACGAGGGATTACGACAGGCTGATGAACCACAGATAACCAAACCGAACTACGGGGGGGGGGGGGGTGACGTCTACTCTTTTTTAACGCTTTGTGGTAATTTCAACATTTTACGGTAATAGAATTTCTGACAGCTGTAACATTTAACGTCAGCATTGTTTTTACTTTTATGGGTTGTCCAA
>OZ026612.1:116627651-116655151 GCA_964020975.1 Hermodice carunculata
CAAGCAAAGATGACCTTGATATTTTCATGCGGCAGACATAAAAGACGGTATCGTGAAGCACAATACATTCCGTCAAGTCCAGTGTATCGCTAGCAAAGGTATACATATTAGTTTGTCGTCAGCAATGTCGTGACAAAGTATATGTTTGAACACTTTTCTCCAAAATCGGCCTTTTCGCCCACCAGGAATCAAGTCGCCAACAGAATTGTGCTCTTTCTATGGCTTGTGTGTCAAAAGCTTGTATAACTATATCAACATACTGACATGATCCTGTAATTTGCCATATTTCTATTGTTATTTTCTTATTTTAGTGGCAAATTGTCCAAACAATGGACGCGGAAGCACCTAATGACCTATTCCTGTGCACAAGCCTCTAGACTAAGCAGTCTATATGTGGTAACTACGGTACTTCTGGTACCATATATTTCCTACCGTACTCAATTTTTCACGTAAATGAGAACAGCTGTGACCAAAAAAAAAAAGGCTTGCTACCTTCCTCCGTTACTGCCTTGTGATATCCGGTTTAGTAATTAATTTTGATCAATGCTACCCTAAAATCATCCTTCTTGATTGTTGAACACGTCATGTCAACATTTTTAAGAAGGTTATACTTTGCAATCCTTCATGCTTTTGTATCTCCGTGGTTGATGCTAACTGAGCGTCTCATATTTATATGTTCGGTATCAAAGAATTCAATACTGGTACATCAAATCGAGGTGTATATATATATATATATATATATATATATATATATATATATATATATATATATATATATATATATATATATATATATATATATATATATGGCTAGAATTATTACACTTTTTTACTCAGTTGCTTAGTGTATATCCTTATATATTTACTATTTTATTCTTTTATTCTTTGATTTTCACGTGTTTCATATCCGTATATGCAATCGTCTTCTACTTTGTCTCAATGCGTGTGTGAATGATTTGATCTTTGTAATTTAGGTTTATGTCAAATCTAGCAATATGTTGGAATTGAACGCACCGGAACTCTTTCATATATAACAATTATGTATTTATCATTGTAATCGGCCATAATGCGGTATTTTGCGATAAACCAAGATGCGTCTAATTCTGTTGCTCTACAAGGAGTGTTCCAAAAGTATACGACAAAAATAATTTCTTAAAAATACTTGGAACAAGTGAAATATTTTATTTATATACTGAAAAAAAATCAATTAATTTTTATGTTGGGTCTTTGTAAATCAATTTTCATTGTGTAGGTATTTATCAAAAGTTACTTTGCCCTACATTTCATTCTTGGGCTTCACCTGCCCGTGTATTATTAGATCAATCATGAGATGGCAGGTACCGACGTAGACGGTACATAATCATGGATACGGCCCCTAAAAAATTAAAAATTACTTCACATGACGCTTCACTTGTTTGCAATTTGGTCCTGTGGGTTTAAACCTTCTGCCATATTTCCTTCGATGAAAATAAACAAGTGTGCCCACAAATAAAAGGTCAGAATTGTATCAGGCGGAAGCAAGCCTTCATAGTTTGTTTCTCCCCTTATCCATGAATCCTCCTGTTTGGTCCAAAATAAAATGTTGTTTGAATCCTGTTGCCTCCCTACCCCCAAAGGGCCCTTGTATTTTTCAGTCATTCGATGTCCGATATGTTCCGTACTTTCTTTCCTGACTAAATCTACAAAAGTACAACATATAATACATCAAACTAATCAACAGTCAATCTACCTACATATTCACGAAACAAAATTATCAACAATAAAGACAATGGCCTTACACAGGCACACACACAGACACACACATATAATATTTGGGTCAATTTTAGTACTATAACAGGCTTGTATAAGTACCGTATCATAGGCCTAAAAGCTACAGTGCCGCGATATGATATATCGGTACTCTGCGGGTGGTATCGGCAATCTGCCTGTGGTATCGGTACTCTTCCGGTTTCAGCGGTAATTGTATTGATGAGGAGTAAATCTTTCTGCAAATGTCGTTCTTGTTTTTGCTTTGTCTATTGAAATGTACAAATCGACCCAAACATGAGATAAAAATCTATCAGAGTGGAATGAGTTAATATAAATGTACTAATTTCCATATGCACCAAACCAGTGCACTTGTCGCACTGCGCCCAATTGATTCTGGACAGCTCTTTCTCACTCCACCAGGCCTAGCCCAATTACCACAAATGCAACACCCTTCACTATTATCTTCAACCAGACTTGAATCCAGGGACAAAACTTCAGATTTGTTTGTATTTGATTAATTCTTGGGCATTGTTGGTTCCACGCATTCTGTACTTGGTTTAGGGTTATCACATGTTACTTGTGCATTTGCTACTGGCAACACAGAAACTTCACCAATAGGTAGCACAACCTCAAAGTTATCTGCTGTTAGGCTGCTGGAGGGACAGAGGAAACAACTGTAGTGGTGAGCGTCAACAAACCCACTGGTCCGTTAATTGCTGGTTTGCTGGAGGGTTGGTGGACAGCTGTCGGCGGTTAACTTGCGACGAATTCATCAACCTTTTGGACAGCTGCTGTTGTCTCACCGTTGGTGTTTTGCTTGTCTTGCTGACACACAACAAGTTGTTCATCAACTTGGCTTTACTGATCTTTGTGGGATCAAACGGGTGGATTCCAATACATCAGAACCCAGCAATGAGATTTTGTGGTGACATGGCTTTGTAATAAACATTCGATAACAGATTACCAACGGAGTATGTATTCACTGCCTGACCTGGCTGGTTCAATTACATCCATTGTACAGTATCCAACAGCCAACGTGGACATTTGGATTACATGTTCAGCAAGCTTTTATTCATCTTCTGTTGTCAACATGTTTGTGGCCAAGGTCTATTGTCGCAGCCATCTTTGAATCGATCATGCAGGGTGGCGCTTCGCACACCACACAATACAGAAGCCTTTTATACTGGTATTTTGTCATCCTTGATCGGCTTCGGTACTGTTTTTATTGATGTTTCATTACATGTCTTTGTCAGGCTCTTTCCCGGGTTTTAGCCTAAAGAAACATATGAATAGGCCAAAAACGATTTAAATGTGATGTATTCAAGGTCTGTTTCAAGCATGTTTGGCAATGAATAAATTTCCAATGACCTGCAAAAGCCTCTGTATGTATTCCTGACATAACGCAAGATTTAAGTGCATGCAACGAGAAGTTGGGGCCATCTTGCCAGCGTTGGCTTTCGATAGGATGTGAACACAAGCAACAAGATTGACAAAAAACATATATGGATACATTACAATTTGTCGCTGATAAAGAAAATTAGGGAAAGATATTGGAGCTAGTTGGTGAAGTGAAAATAGGACCATTCGCCGTAATAAGGGTATGATTTTACGCAACCTACGGCTCCGGTGAGTGACCCTGAACTTTTCACTTTACAGTCACTTTTGACCCTTCCAGCAGACGCTTGCAAAAATATTCCATTCAGGACAAATTCAGAAGAACAGGCTAGTTCCTTATTTGCTTATTTGTGATTTTTTTCTGAATTATAATGTAATGATTATTATTTTGATATAATTTTCAATGATATTATTTATTTATTCATGTATCATTTTGGAGGTAACAACACCAGCTGAAAATGACAACGCTCGCTTACGATGGCACGACGCCTGGTGGGGTTTTTTTTGGAGGGGGGGGATGTGGGGGTTTTTTGGGGGGGTTGTGGGGGGTTTTGGGGGGGTTTGGTTTTTTTTTTTTTGTTTTTTTTTTTCAATTTTCGGTCAACTTCGAAATACATTGGGTCACTCCCGGCAACCCCTGGACCTACATTTGTACAACAGGTGGTGTTTGTAACATTCAAATGACGTTTTCCAAAACTCTTCCTCAAATTAAGAAAAACTTATTGGTGGAAATTTGTCTTGTGGAAGGGTAATCATGCTTGTGCACTGGGTGACGTTATTCTGGATCCATAATTTTTAACAATTTTTCAGTTTGGTTAATCCTTGGTTGATGCCTATGTGTTAATTAATGACTATGCAAAGACTGCCAAGGCGGTAAGTCACATTTGCGATTCCTTTTCCAAAATCTGTGGCCAGATCGACTTCAAACATGGTGGAAATGTATCGTGGTCAGTCTGTACCACTTCGTATCCAATGGTGCTGCGCCATTGATTGAGATTTTTTATAACCGATTTTGTTAATTTTGTTAGCAAAATATGAACTGCTTGGTCAATCATTTTAAGATTTTGTATGGACACTTTTGGATATAAATATAACACACAGGACATGTATAACGTTGACCTCATTCCCAAGGCCACAGCGAGACTCACTGAATTTTAATGTTCACTAGATAACTTGAGAACTACTTGAGCTCGAATGTATTTAAGCTAGCAGTTTGATGTTGAGCCAGTTCTTTGATATTTGTGCATGACATTCTTTATGAAAAATCACCTCGATCCAATTCCGAATGTCACAAGACTTTATTTTGAGCATACAGCTGAGCACAGGACTGTCACCATCCTCCTTTACAAGCTACCCCAATAATTACATGTAAAGTCTTTCTACGAAAAGATGAATAACAATAAATTACAAAAAAGCAAGCTATAGCAATTTTGGCCCCAACACACATCTAATATCAATGCCTCTTCTATTTGTTTGACTAGTGTAATACATAAAGGAACAAGTAAATAAGTGTATATCTAGATTTACAAATCTTCGCTTAGAGTAACGCCGATTTAACTAAGAAACCATACTGAGGCATTATTCTCATCTATAGCTTCTGTGTCTCTTCGTGTAAGACGTCGCATTTGCCCCTGCGTGATATTAATCATGATTGATCACAGAGAGATGAGACAATCGTTTGTGGATCACGGACCGGCAGATTCTGGACTGTAGTACCTGCTGTCACAGCCCCAGACAACACGATCACGCCACACCATGGACTGTGGCGATACTACCCTTAAACTTGTAGTCTTAGTCTATGCAAATAAGAAGTGTATGGGGGGGGAGAGAGAGAGAGAGAGATGTTACCTTCCAAAGCATTGCCTGATAGATTTCTGCTTTAGCCAGACATTTTAGGATCTTGGCACGGTGTGAAAAATTTTAACTCAATGGGTGTAAAAGGTAAATAAAAGTGTGGACTTTTTTACTGTAATGGTGTGTTAACCAATAGGAACAGACAGGGTCTCCTGGAGTTACAGTGGATTACTTTAAGGTCTCCAGCAAATTATATGAGCATTTAAACTAACCCACAGCAGCGAGCGAAAGTTGCACAAACGTTTGAAATGTACGAAAACTGCAAGTAGGAACACCGACCTGTGTAGTACACACGTGCTAAAATATTCTGCATCCAAATCGATCCCTTGCTGTTTAAATAATTTAAATAGCTTTCAAGTCAAAGATAAAGCAAAACAGGCAAGGTAGCGGACCGGGGCATTTAAAATAAGTGCAGATTAAGTTCCTGTTTACCGAGAATTGCCGTACTATACGCTGAATGTCTCACTTATATCTTCCAAAATTAATCGTACCACAAAGACGGTATATAGGATTAATTACTATGAACATTTGTGTTTAATCGCAAAATCAGCATAAAGTCCTTGTTGTTTATCTCTTGCAGGCACACACAGTAATGACCATAAATATATACCACTAAAATCCAGGTCGTGAAACCGTGTTTGTATGGCACGGGTGCGTCTGCTTCTAATTTGTGCAAGCCTAAAATGTCAGTTGAATCACGTGAACTTTTGCATGGCTACTTTAAAGCCATCAGTGGTCTTGCATTGTTTTGTTGTAAACACTGATAAAAAAGGCGCCTGTTCAGCTGTGGTATGGTTTAGCTTTCTCAGCAATGTCGTTCAAATTCAAAATGACCATTAAAGTTGTACAGATTGCGAACAGCTTTTAACAATTCAAAATAGACAAAGAATAAGAGAATCATTAATCTTAGTTTAGTTTCATGCACAATATATACGTTAATACATTGCAAACGTCTTGTATTTTATGTTTAACTTTAAAACGTCATATCGATGTTAATATAAGGACGTGATATTCAACATGAACTCTACATGTGTGTCTTACAATTAGCCCATCAAATCCAAATTTCAGTAAAAATCTTTAGATTTGCCTGGTTCGATCATTACTTCTTGATGGATCAGTTTAGGAAGTGCCAATTGCCTTAAATTGCTTTGCCTATCCCCTTTAAAACAACAGACACGACAACACAAGGCTGTACTACAATGTTAACTTAGTGTTAATTATGTTATATTGGACAAACAACAAAAAAAATAAAATTATTCTATTTGTCTTAAATTTATTATATTAATTAAATTTGTTATATTCATTGTAGGGATATTTCTGGTTGACATAGAAGTTCTACGGTCAAAATAATTATGACTGTAATGTACTGCTGGTGGTTGACAATGTATCATTCTCAAAAGCATCATCTTGCACTGTATACATTGGCATATGCAGGAAAATACCAACAGAGTTTGCACCATCTACAGCTCTGTCGCCCTCCATGAAATGAAGTCATCAGTTGTGTGGAAGCTACAACGGTATTATCTGTTTGCTTAATTTAAGGATTAGTTGGCAACATAAAACTTCAGCAGTCATTAGACCTCGACTTTGGATTAAAGTCAAAGGCCGTATGTATGCTTCCCGTATCAAGTTCAAGACGGTGATCTCCAGCCCGCGCTCTCCTGGATATTTTGCTGCATTTGATAACTTCGGTTTCTCAGTCCTCTGAATATCATACTGGTACCCATAGTCACAGTGCTGCATTGACAAACGACATAATTGCACATGCGTGACACTTTCCACTCTCTTCTAACTTCCGGTTCAAAAATGCAAACCAACAGTGTATTTTTAATTGTCCTACGGACAAAATGTTCATAGAAACACGAACGAGTCGCCCTGTGGCGCTATTTGCACTGGCTGATACCGTGCCCGTACATATTCAGTATTCACGTAAATGTTTACTGTTACCGCACAGTAATTCATACGGCGATTTCCCTAAATTGCTGTACTGCTTTGCAGTAAAGAAGCGCAGCATAAAACCCGAAAATTTTTAGAATATAACATAGCATACATGTTAATATCAACATTTCTTATCAAATTGGAATGTTTTTAAATTGGAATGTTTTTAAACGTGTTATTGATCACATTTTGTCTACTTACTGGTAGCAGTAATTTGTCGATAGTCTGGAAATGTTTTATTTGCCGTAACATCCCCGCCCACCCACCGAAAACAAGTTTGCCACTTTGTTCTATTCAGTTGGTTCCGCTTTAAATAAGACTATAGCGAAAATTACAGTCCGGGATGATGGGAACAGAAGTGTCTTTCAAAATGAGGTATCCGTTAAACCTCCACTGACATATTTGTTTTTTACCTCAAGCTATATTTAATGCTACAGGGCTTATTCCCTTTACACATGTACAGTATGACTTAAATCTTGAATAAGAGGCTCAAAGCACGCACGTCTATGGTACGAACCCACTCGGGTGGCAGAAGTCTCTTGGCTCCAACACTCGTATAATGGTTTATGATGAGTTATTGATTTTATCTCCACGAAGGGTTGATTTCTGTCCTTCTGTGTATGTTAAAACCGTTACTTCCTCTGGTAAAAGCCCCCATGGCCTTTATATTTCATGACATAACCAAGACCCTCAAAGATGATACAGGGATATAACAGGGTTCTGTCGTGAATATGCGACAAAAATGGTGTCCCTGACAGTATTTGTAAAGCTCATTGGATGGGATGATGTCAGCACACACAGGCATCCCATCCACGGGTTTTGTGTTGCGAGATTATGGAACCGTCGGACTTAATACCTCAAGAAAGGAGATTTCAGCTTTTTTTTAATCTTCCCTTTATACGTTGCTTTTTAATGCAAAATGTAAAGAGAGTATGGTATGTCAACACGTCAGATGCATTTCAATACCTTTGATTTGCTTTCTTCAGTAAACAGAATATCTAATGCCTTATTGGTTGGTTTAAATGTACGTTATTACGTAGAATACAGTCTATCGGTATTAACATCACACCAATTATGAAAGAGCGCATAGACCTCCATAAATCATTCTTGCAAGAAAGTACGCGTGATAAATGCCTTCCAAAGTATTATGGATAGAGACACCATTCCAACGTGAATCTATATGTTGGTGCTATGGGTACATCCAATGAATAGTAACTAAAATAGACAGGTTGAATTTCATGCAAATTTTGGCCAATACACAAAATGGAAGTGTTGAATAATGATGATAATGAAAACATATTTAATGGGTAACTTTCTTAACACATGGGACACCTTCTCGGTGCGTCCAGATGAAATGATCAATAAAAACACGACCTTTATATACATATAAATATATATATATATATATATATATATATATATATATATATATATATATATTACCACTACTTTGCACAAAGGGCTGCCTGTTAAACTTATTCGAGAGGAGCGGATGTTAAAGTAGCTTGCAGTATGGCGTAATGGCTTTAGCAATTCACCTCGGTAGAATCAAGCTCAACGCATAAGAGAAGATGAGGAGCATCTCAATCATTTCACACGTCCTTGGTTTATATTTCTATGTAATTCAGCGATAGAATGAATCTGGTAGATTGGAATACATTCCAAATGTGAACTGATCCATCCAAACCCCGGTTCGATATATTTTTCATAAACTTAAAATAGCAGCAGCGTTTGTTTGATCTGCTGCTCCTGTGATTTAATTCCATGTCATTGATGATTCATTTACATAATCCAGATTGAGGTATTTGGCACTTCATCCGGCTGAACCAGTTTACCCTCAACCTATTTAGCATCATATTACGGGGTAGTCACCTGAGTTCTCCTGAAAGTAGCTGATACTGCAGTGGTGGAAATTATTCAGGGGCGCCTGTGTTAAAGCGTACTGCATTGATTATTATACATTAATATTGATACTGTGTTTCGTATTACATAGCCAAACAGGTTCCCACACGCTTCCACCGAATGGAATTCCGAATAGCCTAATATATCGTTCAAGTCTTCAGACCTAAAGTAATTGCTTTTACTTCCACTGATTACACATATTGGAAACTGGCACATGGTAAGAAGGTAAGATTTGAAAAAAATGCAGACAAGTGCAGTTGTACGATTTCTCCCTTATCATTTTTGTGATGCCACGTATGCTCTTATGTGTATTATTAAAATCAGTTATCACGGCCATGCCGATATGTATTGTTACAATGTAGGTGCTCATGTGATCAGTCGAAATATGTGCTTCGTCCCCTTTCATCACTGTGTCACATGTGCTTACTGCGTCGTGCGCTTGTGCATAAAGCCGCATGTAGCCCACAAGGCCACTGCTAACACAACAGGTCACCTTGTGTTCCGTGCCAATGAAAGTGAAACCACCCTAAGGTGCATATATCAATACATCGTGTTTCACAGTGCTTAATGTACACAAAGATTCTGTAAAGAAAGAACAGATGCTTGCCTGAGATTTAAATTTGTGAAAGAGAATTCAAAACCAGTTTGCCTCTCAGAGGGGGGGGGGCAAAATGCCGTACAGGTTTTGTTATGTAGTTTCACAGCTGAAAGAGATGGTCATATTTACCACAAGTCTGTCATATTCGATTGAGCCACTCCAAGATCAAGGCTACTGTTTAAAAGCATTTAACACTGATCAATTGCATGCAAGGAATAAAGTCATCCGGAAACCATGATGGCAGCCAACCACACACACGTCACAGACACCTGCTGCAGTCCCTCAGTCAAGTGCCTTACACAACAAAAATATAGATATATTCCAGGTGCATTTCTAATAAATAGGGCACCTGCATTCCTTATTTCATCAGTACAGGTTTTTACAGTATCATTGCCTGCACGTGAAAACAGAACAGGGCGTCACATGAATAAAATCTCAAACTATACCATTAAAAGTCAGGATGTATATCATAGCCACGTTTGTTCATTTTAGTTACCCATCTGGAAAACAATGAATGTGTTAAGAGACAAGAGAAGAAAAATAAGGAGATTCGGTATAGACTGATTCTCGATTCACAGTACTTATCATTTTTGACCAAAACATATTTACAGTCACACAGAGAAGGATTTAACTCCAAGGAGACCTACGTTTCCCACATTTTTATCTAGTGTACCCTCTCTGAGAAGGTTCAAAAATATATGTGGATTTTTTTCTAGGGGTAGATCGAAAATTTGACTGTTGCTATTTTGTCCGTATATTGGTGTCTGCACTAGTTCATATACGTACACCATAAGTACTTCCATTATAAGCAACAACTTGCGTTGATTGATTGATTGATTGATTGATTGATTGATTGATCTTACTTACTTACTTACTCACTCACTCACTCACTCGTTCATTCATTCATTCATTTATTCATTTATTTATTTATTTATTTATATATTTATTTATTTATTTATTTATTTATTTATTTATTTATTTATTTATTTATTTATTTATTCATTTATTTTACGTTTGGACAGTCTTTAAATTCGAGTGGATTGTCTTTACCAAATATAAGATAAAGGCAAGCAGCCGCCATCACAAAAAGCGTGTCTGGGAATATAAGGACGAAACGTTCTTAATACTTTACCGCTGAAGGCCCGTTGATAAATTCATTTTGTTGTTGAAGCCTTGAATCTCCAAATTTTTTGCATTCAACGTTATTATGGTGATTAAGGTATAGGATTATAAAGAGACTGGATAGGGTATAAAAAGTAGAGATCGGATTGTGTGCTATTTTTGTTTGTTTTGGGGTTTCTATTTAATACATTCTTATTTTTTGGGGGGTGGGGGGTGGGGTTGGGGTTGGATGTTTTCTTTTTTGGGGGTCTTGTTTTTTGTATTTTGGTGGGGGAATTTTTCGTTTTTTGTTTGCTTGTTTCCTGTTTGTGTGTGTGTGTGTGGCTCTTGTTTTTTTTTTTTTTTTTTTTTTTTTTTTTTTGTTTTTTTGTTTTTTTGTTTTTTTTTTGTTTTTCTTTTTTTTTGTTATAAACTACATGGAAGAAGTGACACGGTTGCTCTTGCTCGTATAATTCTTTGAGGCATCATAATAGTCAATGGTTATGCGTCTTCATTGCCAGCATTACGGTTCACATTGTGGCATTGATTGAACAAAAGCAAACCTTACCGAAAGTGTAACAGTCACAAATACCTTGGCCCCTTACACACATTGAAGTATTGAACGCTTTATAGATAGTTCACTGACGTGTATACACGTACCGTCGCGTGGCCCATTTGTCATCAATTCAGTTATCAATTTCATGCAGCTATGTTCTAGATTCATCGGAAAGTATGCCCTGTCCTATTCGTGGCCGCTGTATAAAGGAAGTTTTCCTCATTAATTATTCTCATTCTGCACACGAGTAAATATTTTGATTACTTTTATACATACAATTTAGTGTTTCCCTGAAACGTTGTCCCATCAGCAATACTTAAAGCGTTGATGTACTCCCACGCCGAATACAAAATGTGTGCTGATCATTTGTTATAATTCGTAGATTACTTTCAAGGTATTGCACATAAAATATGAGGAGTAATTTTTTTCCCAATGAATCTTGAAGTACTTTCGTTCCGTGTGTGTTCCTTTAACATAGGGGGTGTCTTGGGGAAATGGTGACGACGCATCTAATGAAAAACTGCTGAATGGAAAGTAAGTGGGCAGAATAGTAAGATACATCATTTGCAGTAACACCTGCACAGACAATACAGATTTCCACTTTATGCCTTTATGAATTTAGGTGCCAGGAATAACATGTGTCCTTATGAACTGCTGAACCTTTATGAAGTATACAGAAATTATATTTCATAGACTTGCAAAGAGCAGATCATCTTCAAGAAATTGGTAACCAGTGCTGTCAGACATGTATGCCAGTAACTATGGCTACGTGTGATGTTTCCTGTTATGATACCATGCAAAGCAATTCGTTGGTACATTCTGTGAACAAAGACGAAAAAGTCACACAGCTAGGTCAAGGTCTACAAATACATTGGTCGTAAACAGGAAGATGAGCTAAAAATGTCCTTATTCTTTGATACATTTAGAGCACCTCTTTTTGCCCCGTATACCTTAGAGTAAAAACTACGCTATTCAAAGTATACACGGCTTTGTGTGTGTCTGTGCGTGCGTGTGAATGACTTTATTACGACTACATCATTTAACACGATACGTGGTTATTTATTTTATGTTTGAGGGCGAATTATCATTTTCTACAGTGAATTTAAGGAGTAGTAACTCACTGTAGATCACATGAGCTAAACATTGTTGTAAGTTAATTGTGACGCGCCTGCATCAGTGACGTGATGGATTGAAATTTAGACAAAATCAAACGTGCGCGAGCGATGTTTGATTATACCCCACGTCTGACGTAGAATAACTGCGAAAAAAGTAACAAATACGGCACACCAGGTCGACGTTAAGAGTAGGCTTAGGGCATATTTTCTTGATATGAATACCCAATTAAACATAGAGAAAAAAACTTGCATGGCTGGAGAATGAGTTACTATTGTTCTCTCACCCCCGATCGTAATTAGTGGCGAAAATCACGAGTGACCGTAGATCACTCGTGTTTTTCCCCATCAACAATGATCCCTCCTGCGAGAATTATAGTAACTCACTCTCAGCCATGTAAGATTCTCTATTCATTTTAAACATACTTTATTTCCAAAGAAAATGGATCAGAGAACAAGTGACAACACTTTAACCTACTCCTTGCCATGTTACACATATACAATTCACATCTACAAAGATGACAGACAATAAATGTACGCATAACCATGTGTACACATATACCGTTTACATTTAAATAATATGAACTGTGGGTAGGGCAATGTTCTGTAATTTAGAATCTTCTGGTCTCAATAATCAATTTTTGACATACTTTAAATAAGCTTTAGTTGACAGTAAACGTGTAATTTTGATCGCCAAACAAGAGAATATCGGTAGTTATGTTTACATCGGTCGGTGAACAAGGAACAGTGGGCATTCAAGTATAAAAGGCTTTGTTGTTTCTCTTTTGTGGCCGCAAGAGCATATGGCATTGTCAACAAGGTTATGTCTGTTTTCCATTTTCTGGCTTAACCTTTTTCAATCTTAGCACATACGGCTCAAAGACGGTCTTTTTCCAAATCTTTAGGTTTAGCTGGAGGATCGGCATTCCATTTCCGCGTAACAGAGCCACACAAGTCAATAAATGCAGATTCAAATGATGTCCTATTTGTAGATTTGTTCTTTTGACGCCTTGGAACTGGTTTACACATGGTTCCGTTTTCTTTGTTCGTATATAGGTCGCTGTCAGATGATGTAGCAGCACCTCCATCTGGTAAGCCTACCGTAGGTGGATGTGGTTGAAGATCGACCTGGGAGTGATGTTGATGTAGGTTGTGAGGAGGGCCTGCTTGGGGTTGAGGATCGAATTGGGATTGTCGATCGGTCACTGTCATCTTTGAAACAATAACTAATTTAGCTGCAAGTATTTATACATCTTTGTCACTGTCCTTTTCAACGTGAACTTGGCATTTCTCAAGATTATTTAATTTTTAGCAACAGGAAACATTCAGGTTACTGTCCTTCCAATATAGAATTGGGGTAACAACAGTGTAAAGAATTATCAGAGAAGTCTGTCACTGGATATGGGAGTGTAATCACATGTCAATGCCAAGTACAACAGAAGAATGGGGGTTGATTTCTGAACACTCTGAAGAGAAAATTAAATGGAACTTTCCGCTGTGTATTGGGGCCATTGATGGAAAACACGTTACAATGAAGGCACCGCCCAACACAGGTTTCCTATACTTTAACTATAAGAACAATTTCTCCATGGTACTACTGGCGCTTGTTGATGCGGACCTTAAATGCATTTGTAAAGACATTGGATCCTGTGGCAGAATAGTGATGGTGGGGTTTTTGCACATTCTGCACTTAGGGCAGCCATGAAAAAAGGAACAGTCAATTTGCCCCCAGATAGATCACTACGAAGGGGGGGGGGGCATCCGGGTGGGATCACTGCCTTACGTAATGGTGGGCGACAAAGCTTTCCCACAAAATCGCCACCTTATGCGACCCTTTTCAAGGAAAAAGTGTCCATATGAGCAACAAGCGTTCAACTATCGTCTATCCAGAGCACGACGTAGAGGAAAAAATGCGTTTGGGGCGCTTACTGGACGTTGGATACCAAAAATGCCACTCAATCCAGATGCTGTAAAATACATTGTCAAAGCTACATGTGTGTTGCATAACATGATCCAAAACGATACCATTCCAGCAAAAGCCACATCTCTCTTACACGATTATGAAGAAAATTGGCACTGATGGTTTAGAAAACAGTCCAAATGTTGGAAACCGACCAGCCTCATTAGGGATTAATTGGAGGAATACTTTGTCAACATGTAACCACTTGAGTTGCGGCACCAGTATGTGATGAGAGGAACAATTTAAATTTCATGTGTTTAACGAATACGTGAACATTATCCCTACTAGACATTGACTCCTCTTCCTATTCATTCGCCGTATTGCCGATACTTTCCTCCTCCCCCTCCTCCTCCTCCTCCTCATTGCCATCATCATCATCATCATCATCATCATCATCATCATCATCATCATCATCATCATCATCATCATCATCATCATCATCATCATCATCATCATCATCATCATCATCATCATCACTTGGTGTGTCTTCCACAGCACAACATACGTTACTTCCCGTACTGTTAAGAACAGAATGAAGATCCAGTCATTGACAAATATCTGCACGTTTTGAATAACTCGAAACTGCTGAACATTAGGAGTCTGATTTGCTGTTTTCACTGTAATCTTGGTTTGACACAGAAGTTTATATAATATAGTATTAAAATTATTATTGTGACTCTTATTCTTATCATCATTACTACATGTATAACTATTAAAAGTATGGGTCACTACTGCAATTGAAAATGAATGCACAACCGAAATATACAAATATTTTGCATGGGCTACTGGACTGTATTTCCATTGAAATTCACTTTTACTTAATAAAACCGGCTAACCCTGACCTTCCCTATCAATTATTCCATACTATAGTCACAGGTCTTGGTCAGTGGTTCTGGCGCTGCCTGGCAAGCCATGCTGCAGCTGCATCATGACTTGCCAGGCAGTGCCAGAACCACTGACTTAAGACTATGGGCATGTTGGTACTTGAACGAAGCTCTTTTCATGAAGAATTTAAATGTGCAATTGTCGTCTCAAATATAGGTAAATATTCGGAAAAATCAGGGACTGGTATGGAATGAGTGAAACTAATCCAAGAGCTCCTTTGTTCAAAATAGGGTTATTTTTGGCTGCTTTTGCTGGTGTAAGACTTTTCTTTACTTTGCTTTCCCATCTCTTTCGGACATATGTGTCCCGCAAAATACGCCATCATCCTTTCCAAAAATGAAAGGAAATGTATATGGTTTTTAAAAGAATTACATCAGGTTTTTCACACCACCACCTTAAAAAACAACAATAACAACAACAACCACAATTTCACCACCACCAATCCATACCTATATGATCCTTTGCAAATTCTATACTTATGAGGGAGGGTCGGAAGCAATTTCCGAGCCTCTAATGAAGCATGCAGATTATGCAGTTTCTGTAAATGCTGGGTAAGGACATTTCATGTTATATATTGTGCACATAAGTTACAAAATGAAAATAACATAAATAATGATACTCTAAAGATTTCATTAACTGTCGAGAAGAATGCTGTGTGATCTATTTATTTATTTATATATTTATTTATGTATTTATTTATTTATTTATTTATTTATTTATTTATTTATTTATTTATTTATTTATTCATTTATTTATTTATTTATATATTTTTTTATTTATTTATTTATTTATTTATTTATTTAATTCAAAGAGAAACTTAACAAACCTAATTCTGTAAGCCCATGTACCGTTTGAACACTATCAAGTCCGAAATGTCAAACTGGATTGAGGTAAGGGACTTTCTCGATGTCCTGTTGCATGTAGGCCTACTGCTGATATCGGTATAGATATTTTGAAAATGTATGCAATTATGCCAATATGCATGAAATACCGGGTAAATATCACATATAAAAGGAAATCTTTATATATTACACATAATATATATGTATATACATATATATATATACATATATATATACATATATATGTACATATATATATGTGTGTGCGTGTGTGTGTGTGTGTGTGTGTGTGTGTGTGTGTGTGTGTGTGTGTGTGTCCTGTGATTAGTAACAAAAATTCCTCCAAATGTGCTTTTTTACCTGGCGTATAGTGGCATTTCAAGGAGACACTGGCATTGGTTAGTGGTAGCATATCGTGCAATACAGAATTTGCATTGAAATCAGACCTGCCCGTTATTTTTCCCTGGAACTTCAAACCTATGGACCAGTCAGAGCAAATAACTAGCTGGGAAGCGTACGGAGCAGCGTACGAGCTATGCTTAGAAATGACATATGGCTTTATCCCATTTTTGATAGAATCCTTGGCTTCCGATTGGTTAATAGCTATGGTACACTCTTTGTATTACCCTTATTTGTGCATGAATTACTGCAAAGGTGAAATACAGCGCGATTCCTGAAACTGACCGGGGAATACAGCGGTATTCTCGTAACTGGCCGTGGAATACAGCGGTATTCTCGCTGTATCTTCCTATCTGGTTAGAGCATTGATCAGCCACCAGAAGTCTCTGTCATGCGATACAAGCCTTGACGCGCTGCAGACGACAACATGATGGCGGACTGTGAAGTGAACTGCAGTAGCAGCGGGTCGAACAGCGCATCATCAAAAATGGGATAAAATCGTCATTCACTGTTTTAGTGTGAAATACAGGAAGTATCTCCCCCAAGACAGATGTATTACCCTCGGCTTTGCCTCGGGTAATACAGCTGTCTTTGGGGGAGATACTTCCTGTATTTCACATAACTAATAGTATGTGTCCCTGGAACTTGAAAACAATTGACCAATCAGATCAATTCACTTCAAACCTATTGACCAATCAGAGGAAATAACTAGCACGGAAGCGTAGAACAATTGACCAATCCCAGCAATTGACTTCCCTGATGCTGCATAGGATACACAGATCATCCCATGGCTAGGTCAGTATCCTAGCCGGAGCAGTTCCCCCTTGAGCTGTATTCTTCCTCGACCCTTCGGGTCTCGGAGGATACGGGCTTTTGGGGGAAACTCTGCAGGGTAGGATACCGATCTAGCCATGGGATAACCTATTATTATTATTTATTTTCTTGTTGATGAACGAATCGGTGCATCGGTATGTGTGAGTGACTGGGTCTCAAATTTATGGATAAATCTGTTATCATCTATCCTATTATATAACCTACTTACCATTCTTTCCTTCATAATTCAACTTGTTTGTGATGCTTGTCCAGACATTTGCTGCTTTCGTAGTGTCGTTAAGATCTTTTCGCTTAGGGTCTTGGATGCACGGTTGCCCCTTTACCAGCTCTATTATTTTTTTATTTAAGGGAGGCGGCAAAACATTTATAGGCATCGTTAAGTTGATTCTTTCAAACTATCGCCAATAGCAGATCGATGGGTGGTTGGCTTTAACAGTATGGTTCGCGCTAAATACTGCAGATTTCTTTGGATACCCCATACGTAGATCTGGGATACACACGTAAATACTCCTGGGCTGTGGAATCCCCATAAAAAACATGGAAACACCCCACCCGCAAGCTGAATGGTGTCTGGCAGCTGCGTTTGTCCTTCGTGCAGCGATTGGAACATACACGCAGAGGGGAGCACGTAATAATAACAATTCGTAATAACGACACATGGAAACGCTGCTTAACACGTGGTAAGCACCCTGCAACGTGGTGCTGTGTGCCAACTGACTTTGCCCCCATTAGTCCATGAGCCAGACTGAAAATTGGTACCATCTGAGGGCACCAAACGAAACCTTTATATCTGCCTTGGCACGCCTTAGGGTATAACAAAAATGCATGATGGACTTTCCAGAAGCCCAGCTGGAGCCCGTTATTGCAATTTTTAAAAAATGCTGTTTATGGTGAATCCTCTTTTGTTATAGTTAGCCACTACATTATAATCATACGTGAAATATAGATGTTATGTTTGTATTTAGATTGGAGTTTCTATGTACAGTTATTCACTGAGAAAGAAAGAAAGAAAGAAAGAAAGAAAGAAAGAAAGAAAGAAAGAAAGAAAGAAAGAAAGAAAGAAAGAAAGAAAGAAGTTTAGGGAAAACAGAAAAGTTTGTGTTGACACACACACTTTACCGAGAAATTTTACTTCACGTTCACGAGTAAGGTGTTAACTTTTTCAAAGGCAATTTCGTACATGAGAGTATCATTTCGGGTAAATGTCATCCCCAGGTATTATGTACACTATACGTAGATATACAAATCACACCACAGAACACAGTAGAGCGCTATTTCAGTATTCCCAGCATGTCGTGAAAGAAAACGTATTTCTGGGAACATTATTATCGACGAAGAGACCACTCTGTTTGCTCAGTGTCCTGTTACTTTAGGGCTGTGCACATGAGGCATCAAAGCCCTACATTCATCCCGGCAGACAGCCTGATCATATCGAGCAGATGAACTTCTGCCGGGTCAATTAACCCTTTTCTTGTGGAATTTAGAATAAGGAAATTGCTTTTCCGCACAGACCTCATTCTGAGTGCTCAATGCGTGTTGGGAAAGACTCAACGACCTTCACTATATTTTCATATTATGGTGAACGATAAGCTAAAAGCTGCAAACTCCATCTTTATACAATAAATTAAATCACGCTGTTGGAGAAAACATCTGTTCGCTGAATAAAACATTTGTATCGTCATGGCATGAGTACGCAGCCTTGAATCTGGCTGATTCAGCCGTCCTATGACTTTTATGGATTACATCTACAACCGCGAGGTGCATACAAAATATGATAACGATTCTATCATCATAGCAGAATTCAACCTGCTCAAATCCGTCCACAATTTATATTGGCTCATTAAAACTTGTTTAATCTGCCTTTGTGGAAAGTGGTGAACGATAATCTGGTGCAGCATTTATCATACCTGTGCTTTGGTTAAAAGTAGCGGGCCTTAGGTGTGCAACCCATTTATTTTCATATTTATACGTGACCCCTTCCTAATTTTCGTGTATCGACAGACCAATTACTGCATTGAATTTGCATTTATGCATGTCCCATCTTGTAATTTCCATGTGTTTTACGATTGGTAGATTAAGTTCCTCGATCGTCTCATCTATTATTTTTGCCGGTTGGTGGTGGTTTTTTGCCTACGCAGTGTACTACAAGAATTGACATCTCTGTATATTGTTATGTTGTTTTTAGCATGTCGGCTTATAATGCTAATTGGGTCGCCTGCCTGCATGCCTGCGTTTTTACATGGATCTCTGTAAAATTAATTACTGTCAACCTAGGTTTGTTTTAGATGGGCTTTACGCCTTGTGTATCTATTTTGTCGTTGTCTTTGCAGCGGGTTAGCTGGTATAAGCACCTTAGAGCACCCACTCTTCTCTGACTTATTTTCACTACTGTCGTTAAATTTGATACCTCATTCATACCTTTTGGGGGCGGGGGGGGGGGGGGGGGGGGTCAGTTAGGCGTGTTCTTGTTTGCAAACCATATCTGGTGCATTACTTAAAGTGCCTGTATAATGTTGCAATTCATCCAGTTTAGGGACATGCTCTGACAGTTCCATCATCGAAAGTGTAAGGGCGTTAGTGTCTAAAGTCGTTCTCTGGTTTTCGACTTATCAAAAACAACTTGCCAGATTCACTTCAAACTTCGTGTACTGTATCTTAGGTAGGTAACTACCATGTTTAACTGCTCACGGGCCATTTTTTTCATATTTTCTAATGATTTTTTCGGTTCTTTTTTGACCAAATATTAAACAATCTGGAAAACCGCTTGTCAAATAGTTTTAAAATTGTATAGGCACACTTCTGGGAACCCTTACACCTGTGCTGAAACTTGATGGAAATGTATCTTGCGGAAGGGCCAAGCAAACTTGTTCACTGGGTGTTAATGCTGTGAATCCCTGATTTATAATCAATAGTATTATTTTTTAGAGAAATCTCCCAAAATGGCTTTGCCAATTGCTTTGAAATGGCCTGGGGACACTTCTTGGGACCGTTGAACCTCAATTTCTTCAACAATCTGCACTGAATTTTTTTCTTTCCTTTTTACGACCAGATTTGTCCGGAGTTTTTCTCGGACCCCACAATTCCGAAAACGACCAAACTTGCCATGGTAACTGACCTAGCAGTGAAATTAAGCACCTGACTTGGAATGGTCATGATGATTAAAATGATGCAAATGAGGGGCAATTAGAATTTTAAAAGCTCCATATCTTCTAAACTATTGGAGATAGACACACAGTTCTAACTTACACATATAAGTTTGAGACAATTGGCAAATCCAAAAGCATACAAACAAAACTTGGGGAATTTTAATGTACCCCGGCCAGTCGGGGGACACAGGGCCCATTTTTGGGGTAGGTGGACACTTCATGCTATTGTTGTTCTGGTCCTTTTTCCATAAATTAGACATGATGGCTGATCAGAATCCGAAGGGCAACCGTTTCAGATAAGTGTACCTCACCATGAAAATCGGCATTATTTCTGGGTACATTGGTGGGTTCGGAGAGACTAAGTTTTTTAGCACTTTTATCAATATTTCTTTAACTTATGCTATTAACCCCCGCCCCCCCCCCCCCCCCAAAAAAAAAACGGTTCAAATTTTAGTTTGGATATTGTATGTATCCAGTATGACAGATTAAGCATGAATAAGTTTCAAAACACAGCGTTTCTCCATTTTTGAGGAAAAATAATGCATATTTTATGGTAGATTGAGCGCATAAATTTTGGCATGTTACGTACAATGTTTGGTGCACTGACATCAAGCATCCATTTATAACGTTTTTTCTAAGTATCCATCCATATGTCCCTTAGATAAATATAAGAGTGTTTGAACCCAATTTAGTAAGCATTTTACCTGAACACAAAGTGATAGTAAACCGTAATAATGAAAGTTTATACAATATCTGCAAACTTTTGACACGTAAAACTAAGATTTCTGTCACT
Source organism: Hermodice carunculata (assembly GCA_964020975.1). Lineage (NCBI taxonomy): Eukaryota > Metazoa > Annelida > Polychaeta > Eunicida > Amphinomidae > Hermodice > Hermodice carunculata. Next base: position 116,648,716 of record OZ026612.1, read on the forward strand.
AAAATAGTTAATTCAGTGATGCACTCAATTTTAAAAACATTTAATTGGTGCATTATTCATGGTCTGATTCCTCATCAGAACTACTTGATGAGTCTTCGTTAAGAGCTTGTCCACATTTGTCTGCCTTTCCTTCACATTTGCAGGCTACGCTACATGGAGTTTCTCGTACACCGACTCTTTAAGTATTTGCAGCTCGTAAAAGAGTTTGCATTGAGTTTGGAAAGCATAACATATCCATGGCACGTGGACTGGGGATTCTGTTTTCTTCTCTCCAGCCAAACAGTGTTTGGATCAACCAAGTGAGCTCGCTTTTGCTCTAGAGTAGCGATGAGGGATCTTTGTAAATGGAGGCGAGAAGAATGTTCGGGGGGGGGGGCAACTTATATTCCTGGACTCATTGCTAACAAACAAATGTGCCATCAATGCAGCAAGGGAAGAGAATTGTTGCCCACCATGGTGAAATATGGTTTTAGGTTGTAAAAGTTACGATGATGACTCCAGACCTCCTCATATATAATGAATCGATGGATCTTCATGGCAAGGCTGGATGTGCGCAGAAGCACTTGGTCATGAAACAAAATATACAGTGGCATTTTCCGTACTTAGGGAAAGTTAATCAAACATTATATTTTATGTTCATTTCAGAGGAAACGTGAATAAAATGAAATATAAAGTAAACAAAAAACAAACAAAAAAGTTAACCCCCAATCCTCCACTCCCACCCACCCACCCCAAAAAAACAGAAAAAAACAAAACAAAACACAAAAACAAAAACAAAAAAACCAAACACTTGCTTGACCACTGGGTTTTGAAATTGCAGGGTACCCTTAAGACGGGGTGCGATTTATTTTTGGGTTCAGTAGCAAACACAAATGAGGGAAGAGTATTTACACGGGCTTTTGGGGGGGGGGGTGTTTTGTTTTGTTTTTTAGTTTTTTAGTTTTTTTTTTTTGGTTTTTTTTTTGGTTTTTTTTTTTTTTGGTTTTTTTTGTGTTTTTGTTTTTGTTTTTTTTTTTGGTTTTTTATTGATTTTTTTAATGTTTTGTTTAACCTTTTATTTGCACTTTTTTGTTTTTGGTGGTTTTTTTTGGTTGCTTTATTTTTCACCAATTTTATGTGTTTTTTTGGCTGTTTTGGGATATGAAAACCTAACTGTCATAAGTGATAGAACAATCAAAATATGTATAAGTACATACTCAACGCCTTTCCTATTGATCTTTCACGTACCGTTTACACTGGGTGGTTCCATGTGACAATAACCAAAAAAATATGGTGATGGAATAATTATAATAAGCCATCCGTACGGAAAGACATAAGACAGAAAAAGGAAACCCGCTTATAAAACGTATTGTGTTGATTTGATTATGAGGTGAAATGGCGAGCTAGACATTAATTTATTCCTTTGACCACTTAGCCGCGTGTTTTGTACAGGTGCTGTATTTCTTGATTTGGATATGTGAATCACAGGACGTTTTAGAATCGGGATATGTTATATCTTGCATGCATGATTTTGAAGAAAACAGCATATATATATATATATATATATATATATATATATATATATATATATATATATATATAAAGTATTTAACACCTCAAATCAATATAATTTTCATTACACTCTTTCAAGTTTAAGCTGTGTTTATGCAATAAAAAGCGTGTATGGAGCACTGCTTTTTCGGGTCATTGATACTTGGAGCCATTTGTCAATAAATTTTAGATCTCCATTCTTTTGGCTTCTATAGGGATGAATGGTCTTGTATTTAAGCGGGCAGACACTCCGTTGCAAAGACAAGCTTGCATTGTGACATCATTGCTCGTACCCAATGCTTTTGCCTAAACAAATGATTTTCCGGTAGAATTTAGTTTTCCCCAAATTGATTTTATCCTAGATCAAAACTGAGTCATGAAATTCTGTTGACTTGGAGATTGCTATGATAATATGACTCCATGCAATTCAAAATATTTTCTAACCAAAAACAAAAAACAAAAAACAAAAAAACAAACTTAAATTGAAGAACTGAAGCAGACGATATTTCACATCCGGGTGGATTTTAGCGATTTTAGCGGGAAAGTGTTACAGAGCTCCAACTTTGTTTACCTATATATATTTTAAGGAATTTTATTTTGATATTTAGTATTCAAGGAAAATATGGACGAAGTGATAACTAATTTCACAAAGGTGAACAATTTTTTTATTTTCTCCATCCTAGCAGTGTTAAGAGAAACTAAAATTTAGCCTGATTTCGATAGTCAATATAAAGTCTTAAGTGGTATTGTTTAAAATCTGGAAATTACGTTAGGTTCTGTCTATTCTCATACATGCGTAAATATTGATTTTGCCGTTTAAAATGGTGTGGTTATATTTATTCAGACGCAAAGTAGCTGTTAATTCAAGAAAATAGAAACGTACGTCACAACTAGATGCAGCATCTGATTCTGCAAGCTAACATCCCACAAGCTACAACTGAGTATTCTAACTGTAAACAGCTCAATTCCTGTGCACTTTACCTTTCATTGTTTTAATTCTTTTAACATTAACCAGACGAAAAGGAATTAATCCTCATTGAAGCAAGTAGCACTGCAAGGCATGCCCCATGTTAAAAGGTCCTCATATGTAGTATTCAAAGTTCTTAAAACCGAATCTAATTTAATTATACGCAGAATATTTAGCAAAAATGAATTAGTTCTGATCGCCAGACGTACGCCTACTATTATCAGTTTATGGGAACATGTATTTACCCAGCTGGAGATTTGTGTCTCGTGGCTAATTCTATGATCCATGTAAATATACATATATATATATATATATATATATATATATATATATATATATATATATATATATATATATATATATATATATATATATATATATATTTTCGTCAAACAGGAGGCTTGATGAATTCTTGTTCTCCGCGAATCACTACATTTGATTTTGGAAAAAAGTTAACGAGACTTTATTTTTAGGTTGATTTAACTTTATTCAATTTTTATTACTTCAGGCAAATTGAAAATTTATATTAATCTTTTCTTCACCCTGCATCCTGTCATAATTGTTAAATATATCACTTATCTTTAAAACCGTATTTTTCGGTAAGATTGTTACAAAGTCCTTTGCAAGCATATGATCAGTTTAGTTTTTTGCACTTGCATTGTATCACTATTTAGTTACACCTTAAGCTCTATATATTTGTAAATATACCTACCCAATGGGGAGATGTGGGATAATTGGTTGACAGATGCTGGACACAGCCAGTATCACTGTACTAGCTGTTCAAGGTGTATTCGAAATTAATGAAAAGCTGCTGCACTGAGATAGAAACTGAAACTGAAACTAACAATAAATTCGAAAGGTTAACCCCTGTGGGGTCAAATTGCAGGGTCAACCTGAGGTCAACAGTCACCCCTGGGCTGTATCTAAAAATTGTAAACACATGATTTGAGAAGTCAATATGGTAATCTGTTCAACTGTTATTACTATTGCTCAATGTAGAACAAAATGTGCATTGTCGTTGCATTGATGCGTTTTTTACGTCAAGGGGGTAGGGGTAAAACCAGTACAAAAATAATCTGTAAAGTTTTATAGCTATTCAATTACTATTTTGGGGGGGGGGGGTCAGCCTGGTTAGCTACAATATGTTTGAGCAGCAACACATAAACTATAGGAATATTTAACAAGTTTAGTGTTGAAACAAGTTTATTGAAAATGATAGGCTGAATTCTAAAGCATTTTCTCCCTAAAGGCGCCATATTTTCTTACTCGTTTCAACTATTATTCAACCAGAATCATATCTTGTGTAGCCTATAACACCAATACAACTTTATTCCATCATTTTAGTCAACTTTGATATTACTTTTAACTCACAGATGAGTCACAGGAGGAGATATCGGTGAATATTCAGATTTTGAAATATATGTTACATGCCATGTATGGAAAGGGATGATTAGAGCATGAGGTACACTGATTTGAGAAGGTTGCCCTCTGGATTCTAAGATACTATGGTGCTATAATTCATGTTCTGGAGGGAAACCAAAAATAGCATGAAGTGTCGGTTAAGTGCCCGTGCCCCCTACTAGGTACGCTAAATTCACCAAATTTCTCCCCAATTCACATACAAGCCTTGAACTGCGTGCTGTATGATTTTTTGCTTTACCGTGGTGCCAGGCAGCCATTTTGCATTCATGATTAATTAGCTTGAACCTCTCTCCCAGCTGTCTGTCCATGCATGCTAAGTGTACGGTCTTGGAGGTTTGGGTCTTGTAGCAAATTGGGGGGGGGGGGGGGGGTACTCCCAACAACTGTGTAATGAGGCTCTCAATAAAATAGAGAGTATTTCTTTATGTTCATGCAGGAACAAATTGACTCCATGCTGCCATATGTACCAGGCAGGCTTTTGTTTCCACTGGTGTCCTAGCTGGCCTGTTTTTGCCTGAGGCAATGTCAGTCTGCTGAGCTTATCAGTCCCAAGGTAATCACACTCCAGACTTCTAGGCAGAACAAGCCTGACTGTACCCTCTGTTAAAAAAGACAACATACAGAGCTGAGTCGGCCAGACCAAGATGGATAGAATTTGTGTCGTCTCAGTGGACACCTTCATGTCTTTGTTTTCTTGTAACCAGTGAGATGAAGCCTGTTCTTCATAGCCAATACTGAGACAGTATAGTTTTGTCTTGGTTCACAGGTAGATGTTTATGTAGTTTCTTGACAGCTTCTGTTCAAATTTGTTGATCTAATAAAGGAGGAAGGAGAGTTTTATATTGCATGTATGCACATCCCTCTGAATCATAACATGTGTACACCATACATGCACATATCCTCATCAATACTGCACAGAAGGGCTGATCCACTCAGGAGTGGGCACTTTTCTCTGGTCGCGAGAGTGGAGAGAAGTTTCACTGTACAGTGGTACTGGCAATTTAAGACTACCCCTAATGCCAGACAAAAGTAGTCACATAGGACAGGTGGTCTTTCATCTCAGATAAATTAACAAAGAAATAAAAGGCCAATGCTTTTCTTTCTTTCTTTCTTTCTTTCTTTCTTTCTTTCTTTCTTTCTTTCTTTCTTTCTTTCTTTCTTTCTTTCTTTACAACAAAGTTGATCCAGAGTTTTCCTCAAACACTATTTTTCCGAAAACCTCCAAACTTGCCATGGTTACTGACATAACCAGTGAGATTGTGCATCTCATTTGGAACTGTCATGATGTTTAAAATTATGCAAATTTTTAGAGGCAACGATAATTTTTAAAAGCGCCATATCTTCCAAACTATTGTAGATGGACTCAAAATTTCAATGTGCATATATACCTTTGTGACACTTGCCACTATATGGACATTATAGTTGTAGAATTTCAAATTATGCTAGCAAGAGGCATTGGAAAATTTAAAAGTTGAATATCTCCAAAACTATTGTACAGATATAGATGGCATTCCAACTTCATTTTATGGGTTTGTGGCAAAGCCACATCTAATGAACCAGGAACCAAGGTTGTAGGATTGTATTTTATGCAAATTAGGTGAATATGCAAAATGTAAATCTTTAATAGCTACATAACTATTATAGACTTCAATTTATGGGTTTGTGGCATAGTCCCATCCAATGAACAATAAACCAAAGATCTTCTACGCTTATAATTCATGCAAATTAGCAAAATAAACAAAATTAAAATGTTGAATAGCTTCCAAACTATTATAGATAAAAGTTTTTTTTCAACAATCATCATTTTATAAGTTTGGGACATGGCCACATCCCTTGAACCAAGAACCAAAGCTGAGCATTTTAATTTATAAAAATTAGGCTAATACACGAAATGTAGATAATGTTGAACAAAGGCAAAGTGAATGATTTCAAACTGTTCTCATTTTGAAGGCACCCACACAGATTTGCTGTTAAGCAAGTCTTCTTTTCTAGTTTAATATGTACGTCCATGGAGATTGCAATGGTAACTTACCTTTTTTACTTCCTCTCCGAAACAGGTGGCCGGATTCACTTCAAAGTTGGTGGAAATTTACCCTGGGTGTGTCTCTATCAAATTTGTTGAAATAATCATGCTACAGTCACTTTTGGATTTTTAAAAAATTCTTTTGCATATTTTTGGCAAAGGTTAAACAATATTCTCCAACACTGCATAGGCAATTGCTTTGAAATTACATGGCGATTCGTCAGGGAACTTTTAGAGTTTAATTTGTTCAATAGGTGACGCCACATGATTTTTTTTTTTTTTTTAATTTTTATTTTTTCACTACTTTTGACGAAACAAAGCTCTTCATAAAGTGGTTGCACTGCATATACCTGATTCTTAACTCTTTTTTTTCAATTTAGGTACAAAAAGCATGTATTGCCATTATAAGTTATTGCGAGTAGGAATGGTAAGGTCCATTTTTGAATTCTCCAAACCGCAAGCTGAATTCACTTCAAATTTGGTGAGGATGTACC